>JADRCH010000012.1:14616412-14628487 GCA_019843965.1 Rhynchomys soricoides
GTGAGTGTGTGAGTGTGTGTGTGAGTGTGTGTGAGTGTGTGTGTGAGAGTGTGTGTGTGAGTGTGTGAGTGTGTGTGTGTGACTGTGACTGTGTGTGTGTGTGAGTGTGTGTGTGTGTGTTTGCATGCATATGTGCACATTTGTGTTTGGAGGGGCCAGAGACCAACTTCTTTCGCTATTTTTCTATACCCTTTTTTTTTTTTTTTTTTTTTGAGACAAGTTCACTTATGGAACAGGATATACACCAGATTGCTAGACAGGATGACCGATAATCTCTGAGGATCCTCTCAACACTGATATTACAGACCTGAGCTACCATGTCTGGTTTTTTTTGTGGGTGCTGAGAATCCAAGCACAGGACTACATGTTTGCACTGCATGCACTGAGTCATCTCCCCATCTTCTACACCAGAAATTCTCATGTCTTGAAAACCAAAAAAGCCCCAGTACTCACCTTCAATAAAATATTTACTGATTCTGTTTTGCAGACAAGACATCAGGTTCTTCTTTGGACTGGGCTTATGACCTGGGCATCAAACATACATTTGCCTTTGAGCTTCGTGATAAAGGAAAATCTGGTTTCCTTCTTCCAGAATCCCGGATAAAGCCAACATGTAAAGAAACCATGCTTTCTGTCAAATTTATTGCCAAGTATATCCTCAAGCATACTTCCTAATGAATTGCCCTTGGTTTGAAATGTGCTAATCCTTCCTTGGGTAAAGCCTTTCCCTGGAAAGACGACCTTCTACATCGTCTGGATCCATCTTTCTCTCGCTCATGAATCCTGTGTTATTTTCTTCTTGTTTTTATTTACTCCAGCAGCCCTACAACAACAAAGTTTTAAGTAAATCCATTTAAATACCTTTCTTGTTTGTAAGTAAAATTTTAGCCTTGTAAAAAGTATATTTTGAATACTCTGAAATGATATGTAGTGAGTCTGGGAATGAAAAATTTGTTCCTCCAGAATCTGACTGACTTCCTTCATGTCACATGATAATAAACTGAAAAATAGGTTGTGTTCTGATGATTTACAAAGGTATCCTCACTTTTTAATAAACTATGCTCTTAGCATTTCTCAATTTACCTTAATAGTCTATATCAATGGTTCTTCAATCTGATGACAGGAAACAATATCCTCAATTTTCAAATATGTAATTTGCATCAAATCAAACATATATTTTCTTAGAGGCATGAGCATTGTTTATATATTCAAAATAACAAAGAACAATGGAGTAAATAAAACTATTCGCGGACAGATGAATTTCTGAGCTTTAAACAAGCAATCAGATTTCCATTAGTACAATGTTCATTAAATGAAAAATAGATTAATCTAACCTGCAATATTCATAAGAAATTTCCTCAAACAACATCATTTGGCAATTATAAGCACAACTGAGAAAGTTTGCCTCTCAATGCATACAAAGAAAGCCAGTCAATACAGTAAAAGTTGGTACTAAAAGTCATGTTAACCAAAGGAAGGACTCAGGTACAGAAAAGGGGTAGGTTGGGGCAGAGACAGAGAAACACACACAGAGAAGTGGGAGGTACCCCTCAGTTATGTGGTTATAAAACCACATGTTCAATTCAAAAGGAATATAACAAAGTTTATTCAGGAGCCAAATATAAGTGACCATGGACAAAGAACACAAATTCTGTTTGTCCTAAATACAGCACTCCAATATGGTAATAACTTCATAATGGTTTTCTAGAAATAGAACAAATAAAGTCACAAATTTTGTTGCTTTTTAAAATTGTAAGATTCAGGCAGGCAGGCTGGATAAAAGAATAAAAATCCCTTTGTTTTACTGTAAGGTGCTAAACTGGAGGCTGCAGCTTCTGGCCTCAGAGCAACCCAGACATGCTGATCAGCTGCAGAAGCAAAGTATCTTACACTTAGGATGAGTAGCAAATGGTTTACAGCCTAGTTTCTGGGTAGTGACAAAATGGAATAAAAGGGACTTTTCAGAGTAGGCAGCTCATTTGCTCCCAGAACCAATTTTCCCATGATCCTCTCTTCCCCCACCTCTCTCTCCCATGTCCCCCCCCCCCCCCCCCGTCATGAAGAGGAGCAGTTGCTGACAGTTGTCCCAGGTGAGTCAGCATGATTGAATATAGAAGACCTGTGAGAGCTGATGGTCTTTCTAAAAATGGGGAGTCCTGCAACTTTCAATTATAAGGGTCATTACTGGCAAATGATACATATGTCATGAACTGTCTCCCCTGAGCATCTAGGGGTCCCATAACTTGGAGGGGTAAGGCCGTAGTAGAGTTGGCCCTCTGGGCAGTGTAAGGTGGACTTCAAGTGGTGTCAGGAGAGTTAGGGGAGTCAGGGGCTGCTCCTCCCTCACTCTGTGCTGCCTGGGCAGGGACATTGGCAGTATCAGCAGAAGCAGGAATATAAGGAGGGGAACAGAGATTCTCCTCAGGAGCAGAAAGTGGGAGCAATGTAAGGGCTTAGGCTGAACCTTCTTTAGAAGAAGAAGAGTGGGGAGCATCGAGGCCCATAGTGTTTGGTCTCTCTGGCCCCAGGCCTCATAAACTAAACCTTCACTCTGTGAATGATGAGGAGATGGAAAGTCCCCTCTTCAGACCACAGGTGGGCCATTCATTCCTGCAAAAGATAGTTAGTTTGCAGGGGCAAACAACCAGACCCAAGTCTTCTGTGCCAGCTAAAGCCCTTAAAATGGTTCAAGACCAAGCCCAGTGGGGTGCTTTGTACCTGTTCCATCCTAGAAACCAAAGAAAATTTTGTCTGAAGGGACAAAATGCACAGAAAGAACACACAGAGATAGACACAGAAGGACATTCCTGGGGGAAAAAACTGAAAGGTTGTCTCAGACAGTCTTCCTCCGGGCGAATGGGAGGCCCCTAGACCCACTGCCAATTCAGAATTCAGATGAGAACTAGCAAGTTCTCCAACTTCTGGTAGGGGGTCGGGAGCGTCCTCCATTGCCACTGGCTAGGTGATAAAAATACTCATCCACTGGGCCCCTCTCGGACTCCAGATTATTTTTTAAAATTATCTTTAATCTTTGTTTTTTCCAGTCTGCACCTCCACAATTCCTCATCCCATTCCTCCTCTCAATCTCCAGGAGGATGTCCCCACATCCCCACGCCCTGCCAAGCCTCCCCACTACCTGGAGCCTCAAGTCTCTCAAGGGTTAGGTGTGTCCTCTCTCACTGAGACCAGACAAGGCAGTCTTCTGTAAACCTCCAGATTAAACCCCAAACAGAATTAAACTCAAAACAGAAACACAGATATGGACAAGACAAAAGATAACCAGGCACCAGATTTACTGATCAGAAAAATTATTTGGGTCGGGGGCTCCAGCAAATCCCAGGATGAGCCCCTAAATTTAAGGGTCCATGATACTCCAGACTCAGTACGTAAACGCAGAATGTTTTATTCTGCAGAAGTCCAGCATGCTGGGTCCAGTTTCCATACCAAGATAGAGAGACCCCGAAGAGAGCTCACAGACTCATTTTAAAGCACACTGAGATTCTGGGGTAGAAGAACTTTTTCTAACTCTATTTCTAGGCATTCCGGAACTATTACTGAGGCGTGAAGGCCGGAGCCTGTTTTTTGTTTTTGGTTTTTTATTCCTATTAAGAATTATTAGTAATTGACTTGCCTGGGCTTGCCCAGTTCTTGGAAACAGAGATTTAGGCCTAGTCTCTTGGACTGTCAATTGGAAGCCTGTCATGGACACAGCCTAGCCTTCTCATTACCTAAAGCAGTAGGACCACCAAAGAATAACAAAAGGATGCAAGTTGGAAATGGGAAGAAAAAAAACCAAAGTAACAGTATCTGCATTTGACATGCAAGTATACAGAAGTGACCCTGAAATTCCACCAACTGATAAACACTTGCAATGAAGTGGCAGAATACAAGATTTTAAAAATAATCAGTAGACCTCCTATATACAAATTATAAATGGACTGGGACAGAAATCAGGGAAACAACACCCTTCCTAATTGCCTCAAATAATATAAAATATCTTGACATAACTCTAACGAAGCGAAAGACTTATTATGATTAAAAACTTCAAGTCTTTGAAAACAGAAATTAAAGAAAACATCAGAAAATAGAAAGATCTCCCATACATACATTGGTATGATTAATATGGCTTCCTACCAGAAGCAACCTACAAATTCAGTGAAAATCCCAACTCAATCCAACGTAATTCCCCACAGATCTTGAAAGGACAATTTTCAGCTTCATATGAAACAAAACCAAGGATAACTAAAACAATACTGAGTAATAAAAGAACGACTTTTATTTCACCGTATATATGTATGTAAATATGTGTGTGTGTGTATGATATTTTCTTTACATTTCAAATGTTTTCCCCTTTCCAAACCCCCTACCCCATCCTCCCTCCCCCTGCCTCTATGAGGGTGCTCTCCCACCCACCCACCCATTCCTGTCTTTCCTCCCTAGCATTCCTCTATACTGGGGCATCGAACACCCTCAGGCCCAAGGGCCTCTCCTCCCACTGATGGCCAATAAGGCCATCCTCTGCCACATATTCAGTCAGAGCCATGGGTCCTTCACTAGTATTGTTTCATTGGTGGTCTAGTCCCTAGGAGCTCCAGGACAGCTTATGTTGATTTAGAGGGCCTTGGTGTTTTGGTGTCCTCCATTCCCCCCTGGACTTACACTCTTTTTGCCTACTCTTCCACAGGATTCCCTCATCTTGGAGGGGAGGGATTTTATGCCAACATCCCATTTAGGGCTGAGTGTTCCAATATCTCTCACTTTCTGCATAATATCTGGTTGTGGATCTCTGTATTTGTTCCCATCTGCTTTAGTAGGAAGCTTCTCTGAGGATGGCTGATCAAGGCACTGATCTATTAGTATAGCAGAATATCATCAGGAGTCTCTTTATCACTACATTTTTTGTTTGTTTTTAGACCAGTATTTAGACTGCTTGAGTTCCAGTCCTGTCTTCCTTTGGTAATGAACAGCAATGTGGAAGTAAGTTGAATAAACCTTTTCATTCCCAACTTGCCTTTTGGTCGTGGTGTTTTGTTCCAGCCGAAAAAGACATATTGATTTCCTCTCTGGTGTATTCTCCATAATTGGGACAAATTAATTATCAAAGCCTTGATAAATGAGATTACCTTGGCCTTGTATAATACCACCAACAATTTAAGTCAATTGTTTTAAAATAAATAGGCAATAGCTAGCAATTTGTGCTTCAGTATTATCCTCCAGCTGTATCTGTTTTAGCAAAGGTAAAAAGAAATCAAATGGGCTTTGTACCTAAGGTTTTCTTTCAGACAAGTGTAAATGACCATCAGGTTGCTTAAAACCGAACCTGAATTTATCCTTCAGGTTCGTAGCAAAAATATAAGCATTAAAAGGGCAAGCACTTTGGAGGCTCTTGCTCCCAGTTAAGCTAGACTCAGGAGACAGATCAGTCACCTGTTCTCTTGCTCAGAGAGGATCTGAACACCCAGATGTTGAAACTGGAAATATAACCAGTATATATTCTACAAACCAGAGAGTCAAAACAGAAAAGAAAATGCCCTCCATGTTTCATTCCAAAGAATCCATCCACGTTGTAGTGGGTTGGTCTTGTACTGCCAGGGCTTCTGGCCAGTGGACACTGTTGCTACACCCTCCATGGGGCTGCAAACCCCCTCAACTCCTTCAGTCCATTCTCTAACTCCTTCATTGGGGACCCCCATGCTCAATCCAATGTTTGGTTTTGAGCATCTGCCTCTGTATTTGTCAGGCTGTAGCAGAGCCTCTCAGGAGACAGCCATAACAGGCTGCACTTCCTGGCATCCACAATAGTGACATGGTTTGGTGGCTGTATACAGGATGTATGCCCAGGTGGGGCAGTCTCTAGACGGCCTTTCCTTCAGTCTCCACTCCACATTTGTCTCCATATTTCCTCCTGTGAGTATTTTGTTCCCCATTCTAAGAAGCCCTGAAGCATCCACGTTTTGGTCTTCCTTCTTCTTGGGCTTCATATGCTCTGTGAGTTGAATCTTGGGTATTTTAAACGTTGGGCTAATATCAGTGAGTGCATACCATGTGTGTTCTTTTGTGACTGAGTTACATCACTCAGGATGATATTTTCAAGTTCCATCCATTTGCCTGCAAATTTCATGAAGTCATCGTTTTTAATAGCTGAGTAGTATTCCATTGTGTAAATGTACCACATTTTCGGTATCCATTCCTCTCTTGAGGGACATCTGGATTGTTTCTAGCTTCTGGCTTTATATATATGGCTGCTAAGAACATAGTGAAACATATGCCTTTATTACATGTTGGAGCATCTTCTGGGTATATGCTCAGGAGTGATATAGCTGGGTCCTCAGGTAGTACTATGCATAAGTTTCTGAGGAACCGCCAGACTGATTTCCAGAGTGGTTGTAACTGCTTGCAATCTCACCAACAATGGAGGAGTATTCCTCTTTCTCCACATCCTCGCCAGCATCTGCTGGCACCTGAGTCTTTGATCTTAGCCATTCTGACTGGTGTGAGGTGGAATCTCAGGGTCATTTTGATTTGCATTTCTCTGTTGACTAAGGACGTTGAACATTTCTTTAGGTGCTGCCACATATTCAGATGCTCAGTGCTGGTCCACAAGATCTGGTTGCCCTGGATGAGGAGATCCTCGGGGACAAGGAGGTCTTTACATCAAACGATGCTTTGGATCTTTGCTCCATAATCATCAAAGATCTCCCATCAGGTCTTCCCATATAACAAAGACATGAGGAGTGACAGTCTCCAGAATGGAACTCAGACAATTACCCTTGAGAATGAACTTTCTTAAGAGAGACAGGCTAACAGTCTCGGAGGACCATGACCTGGCTTTGAGGTGGGAGGGGATTAGGGGAGCAATGCCTAGAAAGGATCTTCATAAGGAGCAGTAGCTTGAAGATGGATAGAAAGAAGTAGCCATTGTGGACCACATGATGGGGGACCTGAAGGAGAAGACAGTCTTCAGAAACATCTTGGGGGAAAAGGAGACATTTTATTTTTCTAAGTTCCTAGGGGCTGGTGGGAAATGCCACACCATGTGACTTACTATATATGACTTCTGGCATATACCGAGCTAGGTAATAGATAAGATAATAGTATATCTTGCTGTTGTGTGAGGTGGGGGATGGGGAGCTACAAGGTCACAACGCAGGAGGGCTTCTTAACTGTGTTGCAAGACTGGGAGAGCTGCAGGGAACATGACCTGATTTCCGGGCAGGGCAGATAGAGGAACTATCAGCTAACACTCCAAGTTTGTTGCTGTTTTTTTATATTACAAAAGAAAGAAAGAAAGAAACAAAGAAAAACAAAAGGAAAGAAACAAAAGAAGAAATAAGGAAGAGAGAAAGAAATTGAGAGTTGGGTGGTGGTGACACATGCACCCTAGCACTCGGGAGGCAGAGGTAGGCTTCTCTGTGAGTTTGAGGCCAGCCTTTGTCAACAGAGCGAGTTCCAGGATGGGCAGACCAGGGCTACACACAGAGCAACCCTGTCTCAAAAAAAAAAAAAAAACCAAGCAAACAAAAACCAGAAAGGCATAACTACAGAGAAGGAGAAGGAAGTAGAGAAAGAGGCATAGGGGATGGTGGGTGCTGGATTGGAGTCTCTGGGCTCTCCAAAGCGGACTGGGAAGTAGCAAGATTAGATGGGGCCTCTTTGTCCCAAGCAGGAAGGCAGATGTTGATCTCTGCATCAGAAACTGGTCTAATAACCACTTAACAGTGAGTACATACCATGTTCATTCTTTTGTGACTGTGTTACCTCACTTAGGATGATATTTTCAAGTTCCATCCATTTGCCTAAGAATTTCATGAAGTCATTGTTTTTATAGCTGAGTAGTATTCCATTGCGTAAATGTACCACATTTTCTGTATCCATTCCTCTGTGGAGGGACATCTGGGTTGTATCCAGTTTCTGGTTATTATAAATATGGCTGCTATGAACATAGTGGAACATGTGTCTTTATTACGTGTTGGAGCATCTTCTGGTATGTACTCACTGTTAAGTGGTTATTAGCCCAAAAGTTTGAAATACCCAAGAGTCACTTCGCAGCAACAGTAGGGCTGAGTGTGAGGTCCCAGATGGAGGGCTTGGAGAAAGGACTGAAGGAGCTGTGGGAGTTTGCAGCCCCAGGGAGGCAGCAATAGTGTCAACTGGCCTGACCCCTTGATGCTCCCAGAGACTGGATCACCAGCCAAAGAATACACATGGAGGGACCCATGGTGCTGGCCACAAATGCGGCAGAGGAGGGTCTTGTTATCCGTCAGGGGAAAAAGAGGCCCTTGGGCCTGAGGCTGTTAGATCCCCTAGTATAGGAGAATGACAAGGAGGGAAGACGAGAGTGGGTGGTTGGGTGGGAGGGTCGGTTGGAGAATATCCCGATAGTGGCAGGGGGAGGGCGGAGGGAATGGGGAGGTTCCAAAGGGGAGATCTGAAAAGGGGGGAACATTTGAAATGTAAATAAAATATGAAAAGAAAAAAAAAGAAACTGGTGTGTGGATTTTTGAGTTGGGAGGATATTGTCTGTGTGAGTCTGGAACATATTGAATATCTCGAGCATATGTCAAGATAAACTGAGTCAACAACAAGTGGAATCAGGAGAGAACTGTGGACACAGGAATCAAAGCAGTTATTCAAGTGGGTGTGTGCATGTGCGTGCGCATGCGTGCGTGCGTGCGTGCGTGCGTGAGAGGAGGTGTAGGGGAGGTTCTCAGAAAGGTATCAGAGTATAAAAACGCAGGTTATAATTGTATTGTTTGAGGATTTCACACCTGCATACACTGTCTTTGATCGAGTCCACCCCAGCTCTCTCTCCTCCAACTGCCTTAGCCCCACCACCTCCTTTTCTTCCCCAATTCATGTATTATGTTAAAACTCACTGAGTCTACTTAGTATGTGTCCGGGTATAGGATCAGCAACTGGGACATGAGCCATCAGACTCTCAGGAGCTACATCTCTGAAGAAAACTGACTCCTCCATCCCTAAACAGCCGTCAATTAAGGTTATTCACACCGAGAAGTATTACCCAATAGAAAACATACAGACACTGATTATAAATATTATGAAGAGAAGATCAGTTTTTATAAGAATAGTAACTTTATGTGACATTCAGATAAAGCTCAGCTCAAAACTCAGTTTTAAATAAATTCTAGTTTGTACTCTCCCCCAAGTAGTAATTTTGATTAATCGTAATCCTTTCAGTAAGCATCAGTGTTAGCACGAAAAAAGAATTTTAAAAAAAATCATTAAACATCTATCATGTTTCACCCACTGAAGTAATGTGTGAAGTGATTACATTTGATTACGTGAAGGAGCAGAAGATGGTGTGGCTGGAAGCCAGTAGTACAGTTATTTACACTTTGTGGGGAAGACTCCATCACTTATGACTAGGAGCTGTGCTGTAGGCACATTATGGGCCAGTCAGAGCTCTGTGAAGCTCCTGAGGTAGAGCGGAAGGGGACTTGGGAGTAGCCCTTAGAGAGAAGCATCCCCCTGAAAGTCTGACTCACCTTTTGGTGGTAGCTGAAGTGTGATCATGAAGGTTAGGGGAGAGTGGTTTTAATTGTTGACCCTGAGAAAGTCACCTCTAAGAGCTAGCCATAATCCATTGCGTCATCGTCTTGGGAATGGTGTCTTGTCTTAGAAGTGAGAAGCTCAGGGATTATGGTTTAGCCATTAGCCGCTGGGAGAAGCTTCCTGGAAAACTGGAGGGGGGGGGAGTTCTAAGTGCCATTCTCTCTGTGCTGAAGAGGTGGCTCAACGGTTAAGAACATTGACTGCTCTTCCAGGGGGGCCAAGTTCTATTCTCAGCAACCACATGCAGCTCATCACCCTCTGTAACCCCAGTTCCTCTTCTGGTGTCTGTGGCACTGCGCAGACTTGGGTTCATGCAGGCAAAACATGCATACATAAAGTAAGAGTATTAAGTAAAAACAGCTCTTCCCTCGCAAACGACACTGCTATACTTTTCCTCGTATCCTCGCCATTGTCAGTTCTGTCCTTTGACATCAGCCTGTGCATCTCTCATGCCAGGACCTTCGTTACAAAATCCTTCTATCTCTGCCAGCACACAAAGCAAAGGAAAAAGAGTCTTCACTGCTCCTAACCTGCATATGCATAGAACCGACTCGGAAATACCCACAGAAGTTACATTCAAAGTGAGACTAGTATTTTATTACTGTTGATCTGCAATAACAAAATACTATAAACAACAAAAAATATTTTTTCACTTCTCTCAGATTAGGGTCTCACTCCCATGACCCCATTGCATCTTTAGAGACTTTTTCCCCAAACTCAGCAAATCGCTCAGTCATCCCTGGCTGGGAGTAGCTTCGAACAATGGAAGCTCTGAACCACAAGGTGGCGCTGCTTCTCAATTCCTGAACCTTGTCAAGCCCGGTTTAGTTTTTTGTTTGTTTGTTTGTTGTTTTCTAAACCTTCAGAATTTGAGAGACGCTGAAAAGCTGGATGATTCATTCTTGAGTTATCATCACTCTCCCAATGAAAAAGATAGGTAAAGCTGAAGAAGGGAACAATGTGGTTCAACAAAGACTTTCATCTGCATAAGATAAAGATGTGATCTTTCACGAAGAAAATACAATGTATGCCGGAATCATCTGAAACCCCAGAATTCCCTGTATAATATGCTCAAGATTAAAAGGTTGTCATCAACCACTTTGTCCAGTACATACTTTCCAGTTGTATAATACGAAGGTTGAGTTTTCTCTGGTCTGTTAAGACAGATGAGGAAGCTAGTAACACCACACTTACATGCATGAACAAACCTGTAATTTATACAGTGTATATATAGGCACAGTAATGAGTTGACTTCTCCAGACAACTAGCCTCCACAGATAGTCTCCATGGTCACTTGCACTGTCTTAGTGTCTAGGTTAAAGGAAAGCAAGGGTGAATTCCATCCAGCCTGGATCTCTAGTCCACTGGTCTGCAAGGAAACCCAGGGAGTAGATCTCTGGACCTTCCCCACTCAGCCACAGAGATTCCCTGGGCTTAGACACCTCCACAAGCATGGGAGAATTATTGTTAAGAATATCTATGGAGAAAGATAATGAGATCCAGCAACCCACATAAGTTTTCCTCCATTTATGTAGTGGTCAAACACTGGTCTTCCTACACTGGCTCCCATTTCTTCCTCCCCCAGCAGTAGGAGGATGTTACCCCATCACACCATTTCCTCACAGCTTCTCCCTTGACTATGATTTCTGAGCAAAAGTCAGTGCCCTATGCTTTGTGCCAATTCATAATTCCCGTTGTCATGTGACTCATGTGAAGCGCTTTTGGGAGATTTCCACAGAGCTGGTGGATTTTAGATAAGGAACTACAAGCACGAGCATTTTCAGTTAAAAACAGCTCTATCTGGCTGATGGCATTTGCTGGGTTTTGATCACTTCCCTTCCACTCTGTCACCTCCCAAGATTTATCTCTTTGCCTAATATTTCCAAATTACATTTTTCTTGTTTGAGTTACTCCTATTGCCCCTTGAGCCAGAAAGAGCTAAGTTCAAATTTCAGATCTGCCAACATGCATGAATTGTATGAGGAATTAATTCATGCCATATATACAACACACAACAGCTTCTAAACACAGGCTGAGTTTTTGACAATGAAAAGATTTCTTATTTTAAAAGAACAATCTTCTCAAACAGGTTCCTCATGGCTCATCAGGTTTCTTTTGGGGGGAGACATCAGCAGCCTAGAATATTTTAGAGAATGAAGACCAGAAATTAACTGAGTTACTATGTTTCTAAAACATACTGAGGGTAGTCTGGGCCATCTTCCTCTTCATATTGTCTCCCGTGGCCTGGTCCTTTAAGATCAAGCTCTTCTTCCGACGAATCCAAACATGGTACCATCTTCTGCCCTGAACCAATCACATCCATCTTCTCTCTCATCCTCTTCGCTTATCAAAGATAGTCTCAGGGACCTATCTCCTCCTCCTTCTGGATTGTAATAGTCTTCACCTACAAGCGCAGATTAAAATCTGTAACACATGCTGAAGTGTCAGGTTATCTCAGTGACTGAGCTCTGACCCCTTACCGGGGTGTATGAGACCCGGACA
>JADRCH010000012.1:14633706-14698997 GCA_019843965.1 Rhynchomys soricoides
GGTGGTAGTGGTGGAGGTGGTGGTGGTGGAGGTGGTGGTGGTAGAGGTGGTGGTGGAGGTGGTGGTGGTGGTGGTGATGGTGGAGGTGTTGGTGGTGGTGGTGGTTGTGGTTGTGTTGGTTGTGGCAGTGGTTTGTGTTCTAAAGAGAAAAAGAAGAAAAACAAGAGATGGCTCAGGGAGCACGGGCACGTGTAGTCAAGCCTGATGAAATGAGTTCAGATTCCCAACCTCATAGGGTAGAAGAGGGTGGAGAACTGGTTCCTGCCTGTTTTCCTCTGACCCATAGCTGCACCACGAGTCCCCTCCTCACACCCACACACAAAACACACAAGTAAATATATGTAGTTATAAAACTTTAAAAACAGGAAAGTCTAAGAGATTACAGAGATTCCTTTGGCTGTGCTGTTGAAGACAAAGAGTAAGGGGATTTGGGAACTTGACAAGGAGAGAGGAAAATGAGACAGAAAGTTAATTAGGAAAATATTTGGAGAAAGAAGAGTAACAAAAGCTGAGGTGATTTTTTAAAAATCATTTTTAATGAAAATATCTACCTATAAATATTGAAGCTCACCTTTAAAATTTAAAACAAAATACATGAGTAAAACTCCTCACAATGGCCAGTTTCTTGTTGTCCTGTTTCTGATGCTGTTCTCAGTGTATCTAGGCCCCAAATGATGTCCTGCTGATTCCGACCAGCTGGGACTGACTTGCACTATATACAGAACTCTCTTGTGACACTTAAAGAATGCGCAACTCTCCTGGTCCTTCAGTTTTCAGGAAGCAATTATCTAATGCTTTCATCTTTCTGGCAGGCAGAATGTTTACAAAATGTATGAAGTGTGGTATAGATGATTTAAGCAAATATCAGACTTGGCCTTCAAATATGCATCTTTGAATTTGTCAGTTCATCCTGCTAAGTGCTGATCAGAAATTGGTTTTGTTTCTTGTAGCCAAAATTATACAGGGGCATAAATATTTAATATTCTTGGCTCTCTTTCACGACCTTGCCTTCCCTAGACGGCTCTGAAAGGCATGCTGGATAAATTCCCCAGATGTCAGACTATTGATGAAAATACTCAAATGAGATAGGGTCCATTGATGAAAATACTCAAATCGGATAGGGTCCAGCAATTTCCTTCCTAGAGGAAAGATGTTGGATACTCAACAGATGTTTGACTACAAAATGCTCACTCAACCCTTCCTTCTGCAGAGATGTTGAGCAGATTGTGTTAAAGTTCCATAATTGGCTAGGACTAGGTTTCTGGTTTAAATAAAGTGTTATTTCAAATGGTGTGCTATAAAATTGAGTATAAAAAGTTACTTTAAAAATCATACAGTCCATATATCTGACCCATAGCCTCTATGATAAAGCCCTGTGTTGGATTTTGTCACTGTCATAAAAGATATGACATAAAAAAAATGGAAGAAAGAGTTTGCATTCAATGGAAAATTTGCTCCATTGTGTCCACTCCTGTGGTTAGGCAAAATAGAGCTGAAGGCCATGGCAAATTGGAAATATTCATTTCATGGCAGTCAGGAGGCAGAGAGACATAGAAAGCAACCCTGAATTGTTGAGCCTTTACTTTCTATTTTTGCCTCATCAGTATAAGCAATGCAATATAATAAAGTAGCAAGGTTGTAGATTACAAAGCTGATATAGAAAAGACAACTACTTTCTTATACAGCAATGATATATAAATAGAATTTGAAATAAAAAATATTTGCATCTTTAAAATTAAATACTAAGCTCTTTAGCTCCAAAGAAGTTAAGACCACATTTGCTGCTCTTCCAGAGGATACAAGTTTGTTCTCCATACAGTATATGGCGGCTTACAAGCATCATAACTCCAGATCCAGAGGATCCGATGCCTCTGCCTTTCGTGGATACCCACACTCATATGTACACACTCACATGCAGACACACACACACCTACACATAGGTAAAAAGGGTGAAGACAAATACTTTAAAATATGAAATACTTAGGTTTAACACTAAAAACAAATCCAAGATTAATATAAAGAAAGCTATAAACTCCAATGAAATATATTTTAAAAATTAAAACGAAGACATATTCCATGTTCACAGAGAGTGTGTCAGTTCATTCAAACTGCTGGTATAGCGCAGTGTTGTGGATTAGTAAACAAGGTAAATTTATTTTCACAATTCTAAAATCAGTCTTTATCAGAATTTGGATCAATAGAGATAGTATTTGTCAGAGATCATTTCCTGGGCCACACATGTTACAGACGTGCTTGTGTCCTCGAATGTTAAAAAGGATAACTGAGCTGATTTTCTAATACTAATCCCTTTTCTGAAGGCTCCATCCTCAAGACCTAAGCAGCTCCATCAAAGCCACACCTCCTAATGCTATCACCTTGAGGGCTAAGACTTTAATACAAGTTCTTGGAGACATAAGCATTCGCATGTAACAGAAACACCAATGACAAGGTTTTTGGTTTTTTTTTTACCCAAGTTGATCTATAAATTCAGTGCAATGCCTGTCAAAATGCGGACTATCAACATACTAATTCTAAAGATTATATTGGGAGTCAAAGGGCACAGAAAATCCACCTCAATATTGAAAAGCAAGCCTAAAGGACTGAAAGGTACCTGACTTGAAGACTTACCATAAACTTACCAAGCAATCTTATTCTTCACTCTTTTTTTTTTATTGTATATTTTATATATTTACATTTCAAATGTCATCCCTTTTCCCAGTTTCCTCTCCAGAAACCCCCTATCCCACCCTCCCTCCTCTTGCTTCTGTACTGTATACAGCAGCCTTGCCTAGTCCCTGATTTTAGTGGGATTGCTTCGAGTTTCTCTCCATTTAGTTTGATGTTGGCTACTAGTTTGCTATATATAGCTTTTTACTATGATTAGATATGGGCCTTGAATTCCTGATCTTTCCAAGACTTTTATCATGAAGGGGTATGGAATTTTGTCAGATGATTTCTCAGTATATATGAAATGATCATGGGTTTTAGTTTATTTATAAAGGAGATTATGTTGATGGATTTCTGTATATTGAACCATCCCTGCATCCCTGGGATGGAGCCTACTTGTTCATGGTGGAATGATGATTTTGATGTGTTCTTGCATTCTGTTTATGAGAATTTTATTGAGTATATTTGCATCAATATTCATAAATGAAATTAGTCTGAAGTTCTTTTTCTTTGTTGGTTTTTTGTGTGGTTTAAGTATAAGCATAATTGTGGCTTCATAGAATGAATTGGGTAGTGTTCCTTCTGTTTCTATTTTGTGGGATAGTTTGAAGAGTATTGGTATTAGGTCTTCTTTGAAGGTCTGACAGAATTCTGCACTGAATCCATCTGGTCCTGTGTTTTGTTTTGTTTGTTTGTTTATTTATTTATTTATTTATTTATTTTTGGTTGGGAGATTTTAATGACTGCTTTCATTTCTTTAGGGGTTTATATGGTGTATCTGATCCTGATTTAACTTTGTTACCTGGTATCTGTCTAGAAAATTGTCCATTTCATCCCTATTTTCCACTTTTGTTGAGGATAGGCTTTTGTAGTAGGATCTGTTGATTTTTTTTTTTTTTAATTTCATCGGTTTCTGTTGTCATGTCTCCCTTTTCATTTCTGATTTTGTTATTTTGGATACTGTCTCTGTGCCCTCTGGTTAGTCTGGTTAAGGGTTAATCTATCTTGTTGATTTTCTCAAAGAACCAGTTCCTTACTTTGTTAATTCTTTGTATAGTTCTTTTTGTTTCTGCCTGGTTGGTTTCAGCCCTGAGTTTGATTATTTCCTGCCTTCTACTCCTCTTGGGTGTATTTGCTTCTTTTTGTTCTGGAGCTTACAGATGTGCTGTCAAGCTTTCCAGTGTATACTCTCTTCAATTTCTTTTTGGAGGCACTCAGAGCTATGAGTTTTCCTCTTAGCACTACTTTCATTGTGTCCCATAAGTTTGGGTATGATGTGCCTTCATTTTCATTAAATTCTAAAATGTCTTTAATTTCTTCCTTGACCAAGTTATCATTGAGTAGAGCATTGTTCAGCTTCCATCTGTAAGTGGGCTTTCTGCTGTTTTTCTTGTTACTGCAGACCAGCCTTAGTCTGTGGTACTCTGATTGGATGCATGCGATTATTTCAGTCTCCTTGTATCTGTTGAGAAACCAATATCTTGGTTTCTCCCATCTCTGGTAATTGAGAGTTTTTCTGGGTATAGTAGCCTGGGCTAGCATTTATGTTCTCTTAGGGTCTATATGATATCTGCCCAAGATGTTCTGGCCTTTAGTCTCTGGTGAGAAGTCTGGTGTAATTCTGATAGGTCTGCCTTTATATGTTACTTGACATTTTTCCCTTACTGCTTTTAATATTGTTTCTTTGTTTTGTGCATTTGGTGTTTTGATTATTATGTGACAGGAGGAATTTCTTTTCTGATCCAGTCTATTTGGCATTCTGTAGGCTTCTTGTATGTTCATGGGCATCGCTTTCTTTACGTTAGGGAAGTTTTCTTCTATCATTTTGTTGAAGATATTTACTGGTCCTTTAATTTGGGAGTCTTTACTCTCTTGTCTATGTATTATCTTTAGGTTTGGTCTTCTCATTGTGTCCTAGATTTCTTGGATGTTTTGGCTTAGGAGTTTGCATTTTGCATTTTCTTTGATTGTTGTGTCAATGTTTTCTATGGTATCTTCTGCACTTGAGATTCTCTCTTCTATCACTTGTATTCTGTTGGTGATGCTTGCATCTATGACTCTTGAACTCTTTCCTAGGTTTTCTATCTCCAGGGTTTTTGTGATATCTTTATTGTTTCATTTCCATGTTTATATCCTAGATGGTTTTGTTCAATTCCTTCACCTGTTTGGTTGTGTTTTCTTGTAATTCTTTAAGGATTTTTGTGGTTCCTCTTTAAGCATGTCTACCTGTTTACCTGTGTTCTCCTGTATTTCTTTGAGGGAGTTATTTATGTCCTTTTACTTATTTGATATTTTCTATATTTACATTTGAAATGTTATCCCCTTTTTGGTTTTCCCCCTCCCAGAAACCTCCTATGCCATCTCCTTACCCCTCCGTCTATGAGTGTGTTCTCCCACCCACCCACCCACATTTTCCCCCCTCACTGCCCTAGCATTCCTCTATGCTGGGGTATCAAGCCTTCATAGGACCAAGGAACTCTCCTCCCACTGATGCCTTACAAGGTTATCCTCTGCTATATATGCAGCTGGAGCCATGTGTACTCCTTGTTTGGTGGCTTAGTCCCTAGGAGCTCTGGGGGTTCTGGTTGGTTGGTATTTATTTCCTTCTTAATGTCCTATATCATCATCATGAGACGTGATTTTAAATCAGAATCTTGCTTTTCCAGTGTGTTGGGGTATCCAGGACTTGCTGTAGTGGGAGAACTACGTTCTGATGATGCGAAGTAGCCTTGGTTTCTGTTGCTTAGGTTCTTGTGCTTGCCTCTCACCATCTAGTTATCTCTGGTTTTAGTTGGTCTTGCTGTCTCTGACTGGAGCCTGTCCCTCCTGTGAGCCTATGAGCCTGTGATCCTAGGTGTGTCAGCACTCCAGGGAGACCAGCTCTCTCTAGGCAGGATTTGGGTATGAACAGCTGTGCCACAGGGTTAAGTTAGGGGCACAGATTGAGACTGGAAGGATTCTGTCCCCTGTTGCTCTGCAGTTCCTGAGCCCTGTGGTCTCCTGGTGAGTCCCTCCTTGGCCAGTTATTGGAGCAAAAGTGTTTTTCTCCTCTGTGAACTTAGGAGTGACAGCAATCCTAGGAGATCAGCCCTCTCTGGGCAGGATTTGGGTCCAAAGAACTATGCCACACAGTTAATTCCAGGGTATAGATGGAGACCAGAAGGCTTATTCTTCATTCTTGAATGTAGGTGACATAATGCATTCATGCATGATGATTACACACCAAAGAATTATATCTAGTAGTCAAAATAAATGAATCATTGGTAAAATTAGTGAAAAGAACAAATCTTAAAAGCAGTATACTCGATGAAAGAAGCCAGATACAGAAATACATATTTTGCTTGAATTTGTGTGAAATTCCAGAAAAGGAAAGCCTGTATAGGCATAGATCAGAGTGTTTGTAACCGGCCAGAATTATGGAGATGATTGTTACCATGAAATCAGAAGAAAAAAGCTTATGCAATGATTCAGGAGTCAGATTTAAGACTATATGTAGTTCACAGCTATATGACATAGCTTATCGAAATGTATATATTTAGATTTTATTGTATTTAAATTTTAATTAATAGAGATAATTTTAAGGAAAAAGTATCGTCCCCAACGTTGATGAGTCCCAGCTTGGCAACAGAACACCCATGACAGCCTTCTTTGTCCCTTGTTCCTATCTCTGGTGGAACCAGATTTCCCTGATTTCCTCCTGCCACTTAATGCTTTGTCTTAACCCTCACCCCCAGCAGGCACCCCCTGTTAACCCAAGGACTGCTCCTGCCAAAGAAACAAGTAGGCTGACAATGGGTCCACATCTCTCCTTTAAGCCTCTAGATAACCCCTCCAGTCTTGTCTGTAACTCTGTAACAAAAAAATCATAGCAGTCTCCCTCTCCTTTCTGACCCCACTCCCAAGGAATCACAGAGAACTGCTCCTCCACTTTTCCTTTACCCTTCACATCCCATTACCCTAGCCTCTAATACAAACAGACATATCCTGAGAAAGAACTAGCTGAGTAGGCCAGAGAAACAAGTCCACAGAAAATCTCCTGCCAGACAGCACACAGCCACCAAACTCTCTAGGCTTTATCCAGGGAGGAAACAGAAACCGAGGAACATAACACTCTCCCAACAGAAACAAAGCCATATATTATTACCCTCCTATAATCACTTCAGTCCTAGATGAATAGACATCAGAAGAAAAACACAATCAATAACAGCCAGGATAATATGTCTCCACTGGAGCCCAGAAACTCTACAACAAGAAGCACTGGGTATTCCAAAGGAGCTGAAGCACAAGAAAAAGACCTTAAAATAGCCTGTTTGGAGACGATAGAAGTTCTTAAAGAGGAAGAGAATAAATTCCTTAAAGAAATTCAAAGAAACACGAACAGTGTGGTGAAATAAAGAAATCCCTTAAAGAAATCCAGGAAAACAAGAACAGTATAAGAAAATTAATAAAACTGATAAAGACCCAAAGATGGAAATAGAATAAACCCCAACTAAGGAAATGCTGGACCTACCTGAAATACTTGGAAATCCAAGCAGGAACTGTATAGAAGCAAGCTTCTCCAACAGAATACAAGAAATGAGAGAATTCCAGACACTAAGGATATAATAAAGAAATTGAGGTACAGGTCAAAGAAAATGTCCTGACATGACACAAAACATTCAAGAAATCTGGGACAATATGAAAAGACCAAACCTAGGAATAATAGGACTAGAACTGAAATAAATCTATAGTTATCACCCTGTACAAAACGTATTCAAGACTTCAACAATAAACCAGGTACAGTGAGTCTGATAAAAGAGAAAGTGGGGGATAGCCTTCAATACATTGGCACAGGAGAAGACTTTCTGAACAGAACATCATTAACACAGTCACTAAGATCAACAATTAATAAATGAGACCTTATAAAACTGAGAAGATTCTGTAAGGCAAAGAACACCATCACTTACACAAAGTGTCATCCTATACAATGGAAAAAGATTTTTACTGACTCCACATCTGATACAGGGCTAATATCTGAAATATATAAAGAACTCAAGAAACTAGATAACAAAAAAATTTTAAATGGGGTACAGATCTAAACAAATAATTAACAACATAGGAAACTCAAAAGGCTGAGAAACACTTAAAGAACTGTTTAACACTCTTAGCCAAGAGGGAATGCATATCAAAACTCATTTAAGATTCCATCTCACACATGTCAGAATGACTCAGATCAATAATACAAGTGACATCACATGCTGACAAGGGTGTGGAACAAGGAGAACACTCCTTCATTGCTGGTGGGAGTGCAAACTTGTACTGTCACTACTAAAATTAGTGTGACAGTTTCACAGGACAATAGAAATCAATCTAACAAAGACTTATCTATACCATTCTTGGGCATATTCCCAATGTATACTTCATCCTACCACAGGGAAACTTGCTTTGCCATATTCTCTATTGTTCTATTCAGAATCTAGATGTCCCTCAGCAGAAGAATGAATAATGTTCACATTTACACAAAGAAGGTTTTTTTTACACTCAGCTATTTATTTATTTATTTATTTATTTATTTATTTATTTATTTATTTTAAAAAATGGTATCATCAGACAGACCCAGAATACAGACCTGCACACATGTGCTCACCAACTCAGCTGCCACCCAGGGCCAGACCCAGTGCTTTGAGTCACAACATCTACTTCATCTCCAATCTGCTGAAGCAAGTGAAGTAGCAAGTCTCCCAGAACCACTTGTCAATACTGAATAGGGCCAGTCCTAGACTCCAGGCCCACAACCAGCCTGGAGCTGCTGAGGTTGTAGCTAAGCTTCTTGCCATGCTGAAAGACAGATAGCATAAGACAGTGGTGCTTCCTGCAACCTGGAAATACAGAGGGCATATGAAAGCCTGAGGACAGCCAGCAAAGAGGGCAGGGGGGGGTGTGGCAGCCTGAAGCTCACACAGAACCTGCTCCCAAACACCTTGCCTAGCCACAAAATCACCACGATTCTGGACAATGGCAGGATATTTAAGATGAATCTCAGTGATGATCCAAGATTTATGGTGTGTCAGAGACCAGAAACTTTAAACCAGATCAGTAACTCACTGAAATATATATCTGCGTGTTTGAACACACACATGTACAAATACACTGTGTGACACACTGCAATTTCCAATTCCACTATGATAGATGATGGAGAGGAACTAGGCAGTGAGTAAGCAGTAGAAAGAAGTGGAACTGGAGATGAGATGGTAGTAATATATAGAGAGAGGGCTGTGGTGGACA
Source organism: Rhynchomys soricoides (assembly GCA_019843965.1). Classification (NCBI taxonomy): domain Eukaryota; kingdom Metazoa; phylum Chordata; class Mammalia; order Rodentia; family Muridae; genus Rhynchomys; species Rhynchomys soricoides. Next base: position 14,642,638 of record JADRCH010000012.1, read on the forward strand.
GGGAGAATGTGACAGTGCCCAGTAGAGCCAACTGGGAGGTGTCGGTCAGCCTGGAGCTTGCACTCCATCCCAGTTTCTGAACACATTGCCCAGTTCTGAGTAACAACAGGATGTCCAGGATGAAGAATGGTTCATCCTCTGGATTAGACATGCTCAACAGTCCTCTGTTGTCCCTAGAGGCCCCTTTGATATCTGTGGTTCATTGGTCCAAGTTGTGTTGAAGCCTTAGGTTCATGTGAATGTCCATGGTCCTACAGCAATAAAGAGCTGTGTTGATGTCCCTGATTCAAGTTACCACCAAAGGCCATAAATAAAAACGTCCTTGGTCTTCACTGCTACCTGAGGCCGTATTGATCCATGGGCCAAGCTGGCTCCTAGGGCCTTATTGATATGAGTGGCCTGCACTGCCATTTGAGGCTATGGTCCGGGTCCAAGTTGCCATCAAGGGTTATTTCTGGGTCCATGGTCTTGCTGCAGCCAGGTCTGTGTTGGTGCCTGTAACCCGTGCTGCCATGAAGGGCCTTGTGGATGTTCATGGCCTGTGTTCTTGTCTGGGGCTATGGAGATGTCCAGGTCTATGCTGCTACCAAGAGTCACACCTGGATCCCTGGTCCTACTACAGCTGGGGTCTGCATTTATGTGTATGGCCAGTGTTAAAACCAAAGACCAGTGTGGATTCCGTGGTCTGGGATGCTGCCTGAATCCATGGTTATGTCAATGGGCCATGCTACCTCCTAAAGAGTCATGTTGATATGGGCAGCCAGGGCTGCCACCTGAGGCCATGGTAAGGTCCGGGACCTATGCAGCAGCAGAAGAGAGCTGTGTTTATGTCTGTAGTCTCTACTGCCACTGGAGACCATGCTGAAGTACAAGATCCATGCTGACTGCAAAGCGCAAGGAAACTACTTTTGCCATGGTATTGATGACTGCAGACTCAAAGTTGAGAAAGAGACAAAGAAGGATTCTGTGACAACCCCTATTCCTCAAACACCCCAAAAGTAACAGCCTAGATAGAAAGCCACCAAAGAAATCATTTTAAACATTATGATGAGGATGCTAAAGTATTTCTCTCTGCAGCTGATGATTTCTAGAGGTGGGGGTGAAGGTGGGGAAGGACTCAATTTTCTTTAAGGGGTTGGCCACTGGGAGGTTGACTGTGAGTATATGGGAAACACAAATTGGACTTTTGTTTGTTGTTTTGGTTTTAGTTTTTATTTTCTTTTTCTTTTTCCCCCCTCAGGGAAGGATGTCCCAAGGGTGGGGAAATGGATCTGGGAGGACTTCGAAGTGAGGGGTGTTGAGGGTTCATGATATGAAATTCACAAATAAACAATAAAACTATTAACAAAAAATGATACCATGAAATTTGAAGGCAAATGAAAGGAACTAAAAAATAAAAAAAATTATCCTGGGTAAGGTAACCCAGTCCCTGTCTGCTTTATCATACTAAAGGTTTTACATCCATGTTTAAATCATAACTGTTGTGCATAATAGGTGTCAGATGAGTTCTGCAGGTGTATCAGACTAGTCCTGTAAATCTACTTGGTGTACATGATTTTTAAAAATGTTCTACTAGTATATTTTAAGTGGCTGGTTATTTGAAGTTTTGTAAGGATAAACTTTTAAAATTGAATGTTACTTAGAAATGTGTGAGATGAAAGGGCATTATAATTATATATTATATATCATATGTAGAGAGTGTGTGTTCAACATTAAAAAAACAAAATCTAGTGTTCCATTTGTGCAACTGCTCCTTTTGAATAGAAAAAAAAGTCTCTAAACTCTAACATTTTTAGAAGAATTTGATATATCTGTTGCAAGATATTTTTTCTAAAAAATAAGAAAAATTTTAATTAACTTAATTAAAATTGGGTCTTCATAGTACTGTAATAATTAATCGTGGTGGAAATTCCTGGCTCATTCATTTGATAACATGGACATTAGAATTCTTGATCCAATGTACACTAGTCAGTATTGACATTTATACTGATGTACTTTAAAGCTTATGGAAGCTAAACATGAGATAAAGTGTTTATGTTTAGGGTTGTGAGCTAATAACAATGCTATAGTAAAGTATGCTGCTTTACTTTAATGGTAAAGCAGTGGGCACATAATACCATTCAAATGTGAGCTTGGAAAAAGCTTTAGCCAAGATATTAAAAATGTCGATAGTATTAGTTGATGATCTTTGAAGCCTCTACCTACACCGTGGGGAAAGCATGATTAGCTGTATGAAAGTAGATCATTCTCTGGTCAGGCCAGTTACGTCTTCTCAGAGTAACTGATTTTATCCACTCCAATAAAGCAACTAAGTCAACAATTTTCCATAAGCTCCATGGTTTCTAATCTGGCCTGATATATTTTCTGTTGTGGTAAATCTCCGACTCCAAAAAGCCCGTGCAAAGAACACACAACTGAATTATAATATTATATATTATAATAATTAACTGGGCAGACACCTATAACTACTCTATTCCCAGCTATGAGATCCCTTGCTACTTGCAGGTGCTCCAGGCCACGTGCTATTGCTCCATCTTCCTTCCACCTCTTCCTCTTTCATCCTCCGTTCTCTCCTCTATCTCCTTGTCTCCCCTCATCCTTCCTCTCTCTCCCTCTCCAAAACTTTTAGCCTCACAGTTCCTTCCACTGCCCAATCATAGGCTCTAGCCTTTATTTGAGCAGTTAAGGTGGGGCTGAGTAGGTGATTCAGTCCTCTTCATCTGAGGTAGCCCCTCTTGAGAAAGTAGAATTAGCATCAAAATACAAACATCACCAGGGCAATCCACAAGAGTTTTCCATTATTAATTTCCCATCCCTGATTAAATCACTCTCAAAAACTTTACCATTTCACAAAGTTAAGTCATTATCCATCATGTTATTTTTATTTCTATATTATGGCTTGTAATAGATTAAGTTGTTGCCAACAACAACAACAAAAAAGAGTATCAAGGAAATATATAAAGAATTGCCCTTATTACAAATTTGAGGTCTACTGTCTTTAAACGTAGATGGACTTTATTAAATGAACAAATCAGTCTCAAAAGAAATATAAATAGTATATATATATATACTATTACTATATATATATGTATATGTATATATATACTATATACTATACTAATATATATAACATAATATATAATTATATAATATATTATATATTATATGCAATACATAATATATATTTATATATATTATATATTTATTTTATATATATAATAGATGAGAGAGAGGGAGAGAGTAGGCTGGAGGACAAGGGCATGGAGGCAAATACATAGATAGTAGAGACCTCTTTTAGGTGGCTGATCCATTTGGATCTGCTACCAGAGGATTTAATTTAGAATGGCTTATAAATTAGAATGTTAGTTGTTGCTCCCAGTGATTGAATTACTGTTGATTCTGAACTAAGTTTGTGTGGGGTTCTCCTTTACACAGTGACTTAACTGGGTTCCCAAAAGGCCATAGGAATTTTGAAGCCTGGGGCTGTCGAGGTAGTGACCCACCAGTGGGAAATTAGCAAGTCAGGTGGTAAGATTTTGGAGCTCCTGGTAAGAGAGTCTCCATGAGATGAAGACAGGCTGGTGCCATGCCATCAATAGCGTGAGTGCCTTTTTAAATATTTCATGCTACAGATGGTGTCCAACGTGACAGGCAAGAACCCACTAGAAATTTACGATTCTTAGCCTATAGTTAGAAATTTAAAGGCCAAGTCGCATGAGTCAAGCACGGGAACCTTGATGGCTGCTCTGAGTCAGAAAGCCAGAGAACGGAAGCTGCCTACTTCGTGGGGCAGATATTGATTGAACTGTGAATTTATAAAATTGGGATTATTTGCTTTTAGGATAGATTTATATACAGATTTTGTCTGGATCATGTGGGGAATTTCACCCGAGGTTCAGAACTAGAATAGGGAAAATTAGTCACTGACTCCAAGAAGAGAGCAGTGATAATTGCCGACTATGAACAGGTATTAATAAATAGAAGTCTGAGGCTCCAGGTAGAGAGCATAACAGATAGATGGTATATTAAAGTCTGCAGGAACTCATATTCTCTGAACATGAGCTCCACAGGAATTTTGGGTTAATTTTCTGGCATGACAAAATAGAAAAAGCCTAAGAATAGGCACATACAGTATTTTAGTTTACTTCGTTTTGGATTATTCTAATTTTCAAAGTGGGTGTGATTTTGAGTTTTGTGGTTGTATTATTCCTCTGGGAGAGAGGTCAAAATAAAGGTTTTTCTGGTTACTGGCACAAGGATATGCTGATTTGGGAGAAAGGTTTTGTCTTTGTATTTTTAGAAAAGGTTATTAGTGTCTATACACATTCCAGAGTTATATAGATCAGATATGATAGAGGAAGACCACCTAAAGATAGATTCAGATGAATCAAATAAACAAACAAACAAAAATTCTTTGGGCCATCCTTCACATGGCATGAATGAAGACTTATAATTGGAGCAAACTTTCATCCTAACTAGTTTGAACACCCTACACAGACTAATACAATCAATACAGATATCTTGATGATACTACAATATTGTTTTGAGATTTGTATATTACAGCACATACAGCTTTGGTGAGTCTCATCATCAGACATGCTGGATCCAGTCAGGACACTGATATCAGAGACTAAAACAGTCACTGGTGTGGCCTTCTTAAGGCCAACTAACTCCCCCATTTTCCCTACCCTCCCTCCCTTCAAAGATATCGCAATGCCCATATTCAGCTCATAGTAGTTATAAAGAGTCATCGCCCTGGTTCCCTGGACTTGGGGGTCTGGAGGTGGTTATTCTAGGTTGCCTTTCTGGGAATTTTTGAAATGGTCATAATTTGAACAGGGAGGAAATAGCGATAATTAATTGTGTAGCCATAATCTCATTGGTAGAAATCTTTACAATAGTTACTAAATTAAAGTCATAATTTCTTATTTTGGTACAGAATTTATTTTTATGCAGAATCAATGTTTTCATTGGTATAAATTTCTTCTATTGATACAAAAATTTTAAAAGTACAAGGCTTGGACCCAGTCCTTCCATAAATGTCTTTACAAACTGATCTGAGATGCTTAAGCCTGTGAGTTAAGGGTCAGATAGCAAACTCATGGCTCTGAGTTTATTGTTAGGGTGTTTTCAGATAATTTAATTAGAAATGGCTGAGAGTAGTTAACAGAGAACAGTCCAGATTACTTTACATAGATAGTTGGTTTCCAAAAAGTCAGAAATCCACAGAATGTGACACTTAATATTATTTATTCACTTGTTGAGACAAATCTGCTCCTAACAGCTCCCCATTCGTGGATTCAAAGACACAGCTGAGCATCCTTACCTCCAGGGTGAGGTTGTACATTGTGGCTAGATGGCCCACTGGGCAGAAAGTATCTATTTCACCTGCAGACCTGTACCATCCCTGAGAGCACACAAGTTACAGGTTAGGACAGCTTATTTCTGCCAATACAGAATAATATAGTCCTTAATAATTCCTGTTTATCAAGGTCTGTCAGAATATCCTGGGCCAGAAGGCTGAAGACATGCTCCAACTTCCTGACTTACTGGGGCTACATAGGTATGCAGCAGTCGCTACAACTTGTGTCAGTTCTGGAAGCTGTTAGGTAGGCTTCCTATATTTTCAGATAATATTAGTCGTTCTCGGATTTCTGACGAGGCTGAAAGACTAGTTATAGTCTCATAGCCATCCCAGGCTATTTAACATTGAGAAAACATATTTGAGAAGATAGTTTTCAGATAGTATACAGGCTAAGCCAGGTCATAACATACAGATTTATAAGTCTTTTAAGTTAGGATAGATGACAGAGTGTTTTATTTAATTGACAAAAAATGGTGGACTGGGTGTTAGGTTTATCTTGTACTTTATAAATTACAAAATGGTAATAGTTGTGCTCAATTTATATCTGTGATAAAAGAGTCTTTTAATTGGACAGAAAGGGGGAAGTGTTGTGGATAGTCCTTGCGCTGTTTGTACTTTGGTGCTAATTCAGCTTCCCCAAGAGGGGCTACCTGGGACATGGCGTGGATCTCGCATACTCAGGACTTCATGTGACCCTGCTAATGAATAAAGAAACCAATCACTGGGTGAGTAGGCGGGACTTCCAGGTTGGGGAGATGGACAGAGGAAGAGGAGAGGAGACAGAGAGAAGGACAGGCGGACAGGAGCATGGAGGTGAATATGTAGATAGCAGAGACCCCCGTTTCAGGTGGTGGATCCCTCTGGGTCCGATACCAGATGATTTAACATAGAATGGCTTATAAATTACAATGTTAGTTGTTGGGCCCAGCGATTTACCATTGATTCTGGGGGAGGAGAGAGAGAGAGAATGAGAATACAGGTACAGTACACTCAGCATAAGTATATGGAGAGGTTACAGGACAACTTGCAGGAATCAGTTCTCTCCTTCAACCATGTGTGTCCTGGGGATGAAGCTTACATCATCAGACTTGGCTAACAAGTGCTCTCTCCACAGAGCTGGCCAAAATCTTTTAAAAACTCATCTAGCAGAAAGCCTTTCTCATCCCAAGAGAAACTACTTTGTTTTTTAATTTAATTTTAAAAAATTTTACTTATTTACTTTACATCTGCTTACTACCCCCTACTGGTCCCCCTCCCACAATACTTCCTCCTCCTTCTTCCCCTTCTCCTCTAAGCAGGCGCCCCCACCCGCTCCCATACTTTAAGTCTCTGTGAGGCTAGGTGAATCCTCTCCCACTGAGGCCAGACAAGGCAGCCCAGCTAGAAGAATGTATCCAAAGTACAGGCAGATACATTAGAGATAGCCTCTGCTCCAGTTGTGTGGGCCTCTCATGAAGACCAAGCTGCACATCTGCTACATATGAGTAGGGAGGCCTAGGTCCAGCCTGTCTGTGTTCTTACTTGGTGGTTTGGTCTCTAAGAGCCCCAAGGGTCAAGATTAGTTGACTCTGTTGGTCTTCCTATGGAGTTGCTGGACCATATGATCCAGCAGACCCAATGGTACTTGAGGTGTCAGTGGCAGATGAAGATGCTGTTTGGAGCCTCTGGCAGGCTCCTGTAAGTGAATCACAGAAGAGACCTTTGGGATTTTGGAACAAATCTCTACCATCATCTGCAGACAACTATTCTCCCTTTGAAAAACAGCTCTTGGCCTGCTATTGGGCCTTAGTGGAAACTGAATGTTTGACAATAGGGCACCAAGTTACCATTTGACCTGAACTGCCCATCATTAGCTGGGTATTTTCAGACCCTCCACGTCATAAAGTAGGACGCGCACAGAGCAGTCTATTATCAAATGGAAGTGGTACATCCGTGATCGAGCCCGAGCAGGTCCTGAAGGCGCAAGCAAGTTACATGAAGAAGTTGCTCAAATGCCTATGGTTTCTACTTCTGTAACAATGCCATCTGCTGCCAAGTATGTGTCTATAATCTCATGGGGTGTTCCCAATGATCGGCTGACTGAAGAAGAGAAGACTAGGACCTGGTTTACTGATGGCTCTGCACGTTATGCAGGCACCACTAAGAAGTGGACAGCTGCAGCATTACAACCACTTTCTGGGACAACCCTGAAAGATACAGGTGAAGGAAAATCTTCTCAGTGGGCAGAGCTTCTGGCAGTACACGTGGTATTACAGTTTGTCTGGAAGAAGAAATGTCCAGATGTACGATTGTTCACTGACTCATGGGCTGTAGCCAATGGATTGGCTGGATGGTCAGGGACTTGGAAAGATCACAATTGGAAAATTGGTGAGAAAGACATCTGGGGAAGAAGTATGTGGATATATCTCTTGGGCAAGGGATTTGAAGACATTTGTGTCCCATGTAAATGCTCACCAAAAGGTGAAATCAGCCGAGGAGTTCAATAATCAAGTGGATAAGATGACCAGTTCTGTGGATAGTCAGCCTCTTTCCTCAGTCATCCCTGTCATTGCTCAGTGGGCACACAAACGAAGGGGCCATGGTGGCCGAGATGGAGGTTATGCTTGAGCTCAACAACATGGGCTTCCACTCACCAAGGCTGACTTGGCTACAGCTGCTGCTGAATGCCAGATCTGCCAACAGCAGAGACCAACACTGAGCCCCAGATATGGCACCATTCCTTGATGTGATCAGCCAGCAAACTGGTGGCAGTTTGACTATATTGGACCACTTCCTCCGTGGAAAGGACATTTTGTTCTTACTGAGGTAGATACTTATTCTGGTTATAGATTTGCCTTTCCTGTATGTAATGCTTCTGCCAAAACCACCATCCGTGGACTTACAGAATGCCTTATTCATCGTCATGGTATTCCACACAATATTGCTTCTGACCAAGGAACTCATTTCACAGCCAGGGAAGTGCGACAGTGGGCCCACGATCATGGAATTCAGGGGTCTTACCATGTTCCCCGTCATCCTGAAGCAACTGGTCTGATAGAAAGATGGAATGGCCTTTTGAAGACACAGTTACAGCGCAAATTAGGTGGCAGCAACATGGAGGGCTGGGGCAGAGTTCTTCAGGAGGCAGTATATGCTTTGAATCAGCGTCCAATATATGGTACAGTTTCTCCCATAGCCAGGATCCATGGGTCCAGGAATCGAGGGGTGGAAAAGGGAATAGTTCCACTCACTATCACTCCTTGTGACCCTCTAGGAAAATTTTTGCTTCCTGTCCCCACAACTCTAGGTTCTGCTGGCTAGAAGTTTTGGTTCCAGAGGGGGAGTGCTCCTACCAGGAGCTACAACAAACATTTCATTGAACTGGAAGGTCAGACTTCCCCCTGGTCATTTTGGACTTCTAATGCCCTTAAACCAACAGGCTAAGAAAGGAATAACAGTGTTAGGAGGGGTGATAGATCCAGATTACCATGGTGAAATTGGATGGCCTCTCCACAATGGAGGTAAGAAGGATTATGTCTGGAGTGCAGGAGATCCCTTAGGGAGTCTCTTAGTACTACCATGTCCTGTGATTAAAGTCAATGGGAAACTACAACAGCCTAATTCAAGCAGGATGACAAAGGACACAGACCCACCAGGAATGAAGGTATGGGTCACTCCTCCAGAAAAAGAGCCAAGACCTGCTGAGGTGCTTGCAGAGGGTGGAGGAAATACAGAATGGGTAGTAGAGGAAGGTAGTTATAAATACCAGCTAAGACCATGTAACCAGCTGCAGAGACGAGGATTATAACATAATATGAATGCTTCTGTTGAATTTTGTTAAGAGCCTATTTGTCTTCCAATTTCTTTAACATCAGCTGGTATTTAAGTTGAGATTCTAAAGGAATGTTCACAAGGGATGTTGCCCCATTGTAAGTTTATAAATGTGTTTGTGATTATATGACAAATAGATATATCATGTTAAGCGTATTTATGACCTTGGTATTGTTTCATGTATATATGAGATATTATTTGTGTCAAGTTGACAAGGGGTGGATAGTAGTGGCTATTTCTGGTTGTCAACTTGACTATATATGGAGTGAGTTACAATCCAGGGTTAGAGGGCTCATCTGTGATCTAGATCTTGAGTCTGGAAGACAGAAGTTTAAGGTGTGGTGGTACGCACACCTCTAATCTGGGCCACACCTGCTGCTGGAGATCTACATAAGGACATTGGAAGGAGGAAGATTCCATCTTCTTTGCCTGCAAGCCTTGTGGGACTGAACGACTGCTAGATCCTCCGGTTTTCATTCACAGCTACTGCTGACCATTGTTGGGGAATTTGACTACAGACTGTAAGTCATTAACAAATTCCCTTACTGTATAGAGACTACCTTTAAAATCTGTGACTCTAGAGAACCCTGACTAATACAGATCATATGATCATATGGACCCTTTGGATCCATACGTTTCGGGGCACTCAATCTTTCCTCCTATTCTTCCATAAGAGTCGCCATGCTCCATCCACTGTTTAGCTGTGGGTGTCTTCATCTATCTGAGTCAGCTGCTGAGTGAAGGCTCTCAGAGGTCACCCATCCTAGTCTCCTGTCTGCAAGCAAAACCTAGTATCATTAATAGTGTCAGGGATTGGTGCTTGCCCATGGGATGGGTCTCAAGTTGTGCCAGTTATTGGTTGGCCATTCCCTCAGTCTCTGCCCCATACCCTGTGGCTGTATTCTTGTAGGATACATTTTGTGTCAAAAATTTTGTGAGTTGGTTGGTATCTCTATTGCTTTACTGGAGTTCCAGCCTGGCTACAAGAGGTGGGCTCTTCAAGAGAACCTACTTCTTGATCTCTCTACTATTTCTATACTTCTAAGGTGTTCTTGTTTTGTTTTGTTTTTGAGATTATAATACAACATTTCTCCCTTTCCTTTCCTTCCTCCAAACCTCTGCATATACCCTTCCACACTTTTTCAAATTAATGGCCTCTTTTTCCAATTGTTTTGCATGCATGTACATATTCCTATATACATGTACACTCCTAAATATAATCTGTTGAGTTCATGTAATGTTACTTGTATGTGTGTGTTCAGGGCTGACGGTTTGGCATGGAACAGCCAGTTGGTGTGCACTTCCATGAGAAAGATTACCTCTCCTGGTCCCAGCTTTAATCAGTTGCTTATTGCCCTTTGTGCAGGGTTGAGGTCTTCTGGGCTTTTCCCTGTCCAGTTTGGCATATTTGTTTGAATCCTCCTTGTTTAACTCATATTTAGGTGGCCATGTAGGTGAGATTTTATGAATATAGCTTCTGATGTTTCTACGAGACACAAGCTCACAGCAAACTTCATCATCTAAGGTGATTGTTTTAATTTAAAAAATGCAATATAAACACAGCATTATGGATGGAGGTAGAAACATTCTGACTAGAACTGCGCTGCAGAGAGAGGTCAGATGGGGATGCTACTGTGGGATTTAGTTACCTGGGACACACTTTTCCAGTTTACAAAGAAATGTCCTAGTTTTTCAGTCAAATACTCATGTGTGAACTGGTGTCAGAACAGGATTATTTCTCAGTAGCACAAACATTCAGAATGAGAAATTATTGTGACAACCACATTTTGTCCACATGTGTGGTTGAGAAAATGTCACTTGTGATGTATAATAAATTGTTCAATCTCACACAAATTTTCCCATGAAAACGTTATTTAAAATATTGAATATAATTACCTTTCTTCCATCTACGTATATAAGGAGTACATGGCACATTGATGAATTTTGAGTTTATACTTTGGGTCCTAGCCACAAGTGTAATGGTATATATGTAAAATGTCTTCAATGGGCTCATATATTTGGTACTCGGTCCCCAGATGGTAACGTGGTTTGGGGGGGGGGGGGTATTAAACCTTTTGGAGGTGGAATCTAACAGGAAAAAGCAGGTCCTCCAAGGAGCCAAAGAGAATTCTTCTTCCCTTAAGTTTCTTCTTCAGACATTTTGAAAAATAACAGTAAACCATTATCTCAGTATGCATAAAGACAGATGTCAAAATCTGAAACAAAAATCTCAAATTCAAAACACGTCTTGTTTTAAACACTACTGATAAAGGTTTCTCAATGGCATGCAAGGCTAGAGAAATCAAGACAGTATGGACAGTTGCTAGAATGTGAATAGCTGTCTTCAATGAGCTGAATTTTGCTAAAGTTACAAAGACAATTCAATAGGGACAAAATAGTCTTGTTAATAAACAGTGATAAGATGATCTATATTCATCTATAAGAGAAGCAAATGGGACCCCTTATTTCCTGCTATTCCAAAACATAATAAAAACCAACTCAGAATGTGCAATTGACCTAAATTTGAAATCTAAAGCCACAGCTCTTAAGGGAAAACCTATGGGCAAGGCTCCATGACCTTTGGTTAGGCAAACATTTCTGAAATGTGATAACAAAAGCCTAAGCAAAAGAAAAAAATAGACTGAACTATGTAAGAATTTAACTTTCATACTGGCTGCAAGCATACCATCAAGAATGTGGTGGTATTGGACAATCTGTATTATGGAAAACAAGATTTGAAAATCTTCTATCTGATAAAAAGACTTTTAAAAATCTTTTTTACAATGTATAAAATTGTTCCTGACATGGAATATCCTTGAAAATATCTGTCACAAGAAAGTAACCAGTCATATAATACTATGTATAGGTAAACCCAATAGACAAACACATGAAAAAAATTAGATTAATAATAGCCCAGGGATGGGTCAGGGGATGAGAAGTAGCTGATAATGAGTAGAGCCTTCTCTCAGGGGAGATGAAGTGTTCTAAACTTGGATTATGGTAATAATTTATGACTATGCAAAAACTATTTAGCTTCACACTTTATATTGATCTCAGTATAAATGGGTAGATTTAATGGTAAGTAAATAGGTGTACGGTTTTTTGAAGAAGGAATATAATCAACCAGTCACCAGGCCACCAGAAACTCCAGGTCTTGACTGGAGAATGTGATAGCTTGAGATTCCAAGGATATTAATTCTTAAACATTTCATTAGATTATCACAACTTATGATAAATCTCAATTATAGATATTAAATGTTTATAATATCAACTATGGAAAAATTAAAAATGGTTAACTTGTTTGCTGTTATATGTGGACACATATGATTAGATCAGGGATCATCCATGGGAATCATCTGAGCCAGTAGGTTGCTCTCTGTTCTGTTTCTGGTCAGCTTCTCACCATTCTCTGTGTGCTCACAAAAATATAAGCTGATCTCAATATTATCTAAAACAAAAGACAATTAGTCATTAGTCAGGGTTCTCTAGAGTAACCAAATTTATAGAGTAAATGTATATGGGGTGGGATGGAAGGAGGGAGAGAGAAGGGGGATTTATGAGAATGATTTCCAGGCTGTGGTCCAGTTAATCCAATGTCTATCTATGGACAGAAAGTCCAAAAATCCAAAAGTTGCTCAGTCCATAAGGCTGGATGCTAGAATTCTGAAGAAGTAGGCTCCAATAGTAGGCTGCTGAAGGAACAAACTTGCTACCAAGGTGAGGGCAAGCAAGGCAAAGAGCAAAAGCTTCCTTCTTCCATGTTCGTACATAGGCTTCCAGCAGAAAATCTGGCCCAGATTACAGGTGTGTCTTTCCACATCAAGATCTGGATTAAAAGTGGATCTTCCTACTTAGGGTTAAGCAAAAATCTCTCACAAGTGTGTCCTTCATTTTTGGTATTTTAGTTCATTCCAGATGTAGTCAAGTTGAAAACCAAGAATGGCCATCACAAGTCCAACCTTTGTCAACTTTACACACAATCATGTCTCCTTATTCTGATTAATTCTAAAGTGCAAACAATAACCAGGTGTGCTGCATAGTTTATGTCAACTTGGCACAAGCTAAATTCATCTGAGAAGAAAGAACCTCAACTAAAAAAATGCTTGCATTAGATCAAGCTGTATGCAAACTTGAAGAACATTTTTTTAATTAATGGTTGATGGTGGAGGCCCACCATTGAGGGTGGTCCCATCCCTGAGCTGGTGTCCTAGATTCTATAAGAAACCAGGCTTAGCAATCCATAAGGAGCAAGCCAGTGAGCAGCGCACCTCCATGTCCTTTATGTCTCATGCCTCCAGATTGCTGTTCTGTTTGAGTTCTTATCTTAAATTCCATGATAATGAACAGTGATGTACAAGTGTAATTCAAATTAATTCATTCTTTTCCAAGTTGATTTTGGTCATGTTGTTTCATCACACCAGTAATAACTTTAAGATACCAGGTCATAATAATGTCCAAACATAATATAAATATTGTAGACACAATCCAAATGAATTACATATTTTACAGATTATAAATATACCTTATATGATACAACTATCCCTCAAACATCTGAAAATGCATTGTAAATTTGGGAAAGGTGACAACTTTTTTGAGAGACATTTTATGTATATCAAACTTATATATAATAATTATTGATGTTCTCTTACCTGTGTCTGTGTTATCCTGCCTGGATTAGGCTGTTGTAGTTTCCCATTGAATTTAAACACAGGAAAACATGGTAGCACAAAGAGACACCCTAAAGGAGCTCCTGCACTCTAGGATAAACTTTCTTATTTCCATTGTAGAGAAGCAATCCAATTTTCCTATGGTAATATGGATCAATCACTCCTCTTAAGACTGTTTTTCTTTTGTTAGCCTGTTGGTTTAAGGCCATCAGAAGCCCAAAGTGGCTAGGAAAAGTCTGGGCTTCCAATTCAATAGAATGTTTGTTGTGGCTCCTGACAGGAGCACAGTCTACTCTGGAACCCAAACTTATAGGCCAGCAGAACTTAAAGTTGTTAGAACAGGGGACAAAAATTTTCTAGAAGGCCACTAGGGTTAATAGTGAGTGAAACTTTTCTACTGTTTAATTCTTGCACTCATGAAACCTGGCTCTGGAAGAAACTGTACTATATATTAGATGCTGATTCAGAACACATACAACTTTCTGGAAAACCTTGGCCCAGCACTCTAGGTTGCTGCTACCTAATTGATTCTGAAACTATGTCTTCAAAAAACTATTCCATTCTTTTCTCAGGCCAGTTGCTTCAGGATGGTGGAAATCATGAGAAGACCAATGGACTCAATGATTGTAGGCTCACTGTCACACTTCTGTGGCTGTGACATGAGTTCCTTGGTCAGAAGCAATATTATGTGAAATAACACAATGGTGGATAAAGCATCCTCTAAGTCCACAAATGGTGATGTTAGCAGAAGCATTACATTTCTGGAAAGACAAATCTATAACCAGAATAAGTACCTACTCCAGTAAGAACAAAGCATTGTCCTTTCCATGGAAGAAATGGGATAATGTAATCAACCTCCCACCAGGTTGCTGGCTGGTAGCCCTGGTTTGGTGCCATATCCGGAGCTCTATGTTGGTTTCTGCTGTTGGTAGATCTGGCAATCAGGAGCAGATGTAGCCAGGGAAGTCTTGGTGAGTGGAAATCCATGTTGTCGTGCCCAAGCATAACCCCATCTCTGTCACCATGATTCCTATGTTCATGGGCCCATTGGGCAATGATAGGAATGGCTGGAGAAAAAACTGACTGTCTTATCTTATCTTAGTAGGTATCCTATCCACTTAATGGTTTAACTCTTCCTCAGCTGAAATCACCTTTGGATGAACATTTACATGAGATACAATTATCTTCACAACCTTCGCCCACTTGGAGAGATCTAGTCATATATTTCTTCCCCAGATGTTTTTCTCACCAATTTTTAAATCATGCTTTTTCCAAGTCCTTGGCCATCCAGCCAGTTTGTTGGCTACAGCCCATAAATCAGTGAAGAATCCCTTTCAAACGAAATATATGAACATGTGCTCTGCCCACTGGGAAGATTTACCATCACTGTGTCTTTCATGGTTTTCTCAGAAAAGGCTTGCAATTCTGCAGCTGTTGACTTCTGGGTGGTACCACAGTTTCCACTATGGGCCAATAGCAGGCCAAGAGCTGTCTTTCAAAGAGGCAATAGTTTTCTGCAGATGATGGTATAACCTTGCTCAAAAATCCCAAAATTCTCTTCTGTGAGTCATTTATAGTGGCCTGCCAAAAGCTCCAAACATCATTACCTTAAACCTCAAGTACCATTGGGTCTGCTGGATTATATGGACCAAGTGGTAGAGCCTGCTGCACAGCAGCCTGAACCTGTTGGAGAGTCTTCTACTGTTTCAGGCCCAACACAAAGCTAGCAGCTTTCCAACTCACTTGGTATCTGGGTCTGAGCAACACACCCAAGTGAGGAATGTGCTGTTTCCAGAATTCAAATACACCCACCAAAATTATATTACTTTTTTGGTAGTGGGAAGGGCCAGGTACAATGACTTGTCCTTCACCCATAAAGGAATATCTCTGCATGTTCCACACCAGTGGACTTCTAAGAATTTCACTGAGGTGGAAAGCCCTGGAATTTTCATTGGATTTGTTTCCCATTCTCTGATGTGCATACATGTTACCAGTAAGTCCAAAGTGGTTTCTACCTCATGCTTACTTGGTCCAATCAGTGTAATGTTAATATAATATGTGAGTGTCATATTCTGTGGAAAAGACAGATTATCAATAACTTCTAAGTAAGTTATGACACAGGACTGGAGAGTTAACATATCCTTGATGTAAAACTGCTGGATTTGCCAGCTAAGTGCAAATCGATTCTGGGGATCCTTATGGACAGGGACTGAAAAAGGGGCAATTACTAGATCAATAGCTGCACACAGTGTACCAGGAGATGTGTTAATCTACTCCAGAAAGGATACCACATCTGCAATCAGAGTCACTCCTTGAGTGAATTTTCAAGACTCAACTGTCATTCTCCATGATCCATCTGTCCACTGCACTGGCCAGATAGAAGAGTTAAAGGGAGATGTGGTGGGAACCACGACCTCTGCATCTTTCAAGTGTTTAAAAGTGGTGCTAATTTTTGCAATTCCTCCAGGGATGTAAATATTGTGTTTAGTTCACTATTTTCCTTGGCTTTAATTCCCTTTTGCCACAATCCAATGTGGCCTTTCAAAAATATTCAAATTTCAAAAAGAAAAAAATTGTTTAAAAATGTTTCTACTTGTACAGGCCAAACAAAAATTCAGTAGGCTTCTTATCTATTTCAGGCCTGGGAACACCATGATTGATTAGTCAGAACCAAATGTCCATATGAATCACCTTTTCTTTAATGATTCAGTGTTGCCTTCTGGCTCCTGGCTCCTCAAGACCCAATTAAATCCCTTGCATTTAATTCATTGAACAGCAGCATCTCCAACCCCAAGGTCTGTCAAGAGAAGAAGGGTGACAACAAAACTCTTCAATGTGCTGGTGCCCTTCTCACCATTTTGTGTCTTATAGGATTCATGAAGGGTATTTCTTCTGGGCCTTCCCATTGAGGAAAATTAGGTTTTACACAAAGTACCCTCTCTAGCATTGCAATTTCCCTGAGTCTTAAAATACCTTCATCAACACTAAACCAAGGGATATCATTCATCCTTAACTAACTCCTTTTCTGTAGACCATCTTGTGACAATTGCATCAGCTAATCATTTTAACATACGTTTGACACCTTTTTTTCCCACTGTGTGAGGTTCCATATTAAACCTAGAATCTTCATTCTGAGGGCCCATATCAATACACTCAGCCTTACCTAGTTTGAGGTTTCTCCCACCATTATCCCAAACTTTTAACATTCCCGCACAAATTCTCCAGACTTCTGCTTGAATGAATTAGCCAACTCATTAAGCTCTTTAGTATTATTGTGTACCACCTCGTGGACTACACTTCCTACCTCTCCTCTAGGAGCTAGTTGTGCCTTAAGTCTGCTTATAGATCTAGAGACAACAAGTAGGAGGTCTTGAAAGACATAAGTACTGTCTTGCCTGTCATTTCTTTCAAAGGTCACTGTTGGTTTAGCAGACAATGAAATATTAATTTCCTCAGTCATAGGTAGGAAAGGCACTATTTCAGAGGGTAGTGGAGTGAGCACAACTTCTAGTGAGGTACTTCCTCAGATAAGATCAACCCTTAAGAATCTGAGAGTTCAAAGTTCTCAGTTTTAATAAGGTCCTTCCACACATCTCCATCCAAAGTTACAGGATTCTATTCTTTACCAATTACTGTCCTGACTAAAACTGCCAATACCCTCCAAGCATGGGACTTGAATTTTCATTGTAATTAAGCCAACCTTATATTTTGGTTAGGGTTGATTTTCTGCAGCCTGAACTCTATGGCTGCTGGAGAAAAGATTCTGTTCCAGGAGACATGTAGAAAGCTTTTGTTTGCTTGTGCACGTCTAGAGCAGGTCAACATTGTCACTAAGTTCGTCATTGTCTTTCACTTTTCATGCTATCAGTCGGTTCACTGTGTGATGGAGGTCATTCCTACTGTCTGCCAACCTACCCAGAGATGCTAAAAGCAACCAACCAGCACCACTTCCCTTATTTTTTCACAAACTATCATATGTGTGAATCAGAATAATCATGAGTATTTCTCTCCTTAGGTTTGTAAAACAGTTCACACCATGGGCTTTTATCATTCTCTGGCCTCTCAGGAGAGGCTTGGGTAACTACCTACTGGCAATTTGGAAAGTCTATTCAAAATACACAGACAAATCATCTTTATAATTCTGTTGCTCTAGAAGAGCAAAATCTATATTATTCAGATTTCTTGTACCCAAATCTATATTATTCAGAGGTCTATAGATTAACAGAACCTATTGATTCTCTCTCTCCCTCTCCCTCTCCATTTCTCTCTCCACATACACACATGCGCGCACACACACACACACACACACACACATACACACACACACACACACCTGCAAATATGCCATATATAATGCTGGTGAAGAAATGGAATTGTTAGTAATGCAAGAGTGAGCACACAAAGAGCAAAAGATTACTGGTTCCATGTCCTTAGACAGGCTTCCAGCAGAAGTTGTGGCCCAGATAAAAGGTGAGTTTTCCAGCCTCAAGATCCAAATTAAAGGTGTCTGTTTCTATAAGATCTTGATTAAGAGTGGATTTTCCTACTTTAAATTAGACAAATATCCTTTAGAAGTATGCTCTCCATTTTTGAATTTTAGTTAATTTCAGATGTAGTCAAGCTGACAACCAAGAGTAGCCATCAAATTAAGGTAGGTACATACCCTAAAAAAAAATGGCATAAAGTATTTCACAGACAGTTAAAAATGAATTCCGTACTAAGTATGCTAAATACTTTCATTTATTAGATTAGTATGTAGGCATAGCCATGTATAAGTTAAATCCTTTTTGGAAGGAGTTAATAATACTGCTTATTCAATTTCACAAGAAAATCAACAAGCTAAAATCTTGGAATGTATCTATACACGTCCTCCAATTCCTAATAATCCAAAATGTTCATCCATTTCACTATTCAAAGTTGGTCCACAAAGTTGATCTAGAGATTATCTGGAGAGTTACCTTAAGTTATTGTGATGGTTTGTATATGCTTGGCCCAGGAAGATGCACGATTAGAATTTGTGGCCCTGTTGGAGTAAATATAGCCTTGCTGGAGTAGTTGTGTCACTCTGGGTGTGGGCTTTAAGACCCTCATCCTACCTATCTGGAAGCCAATCTTCTCCTAGAAGCCTTTAGATGAAGACAGAACTCTTAACTCCTGCATCATCATGCTTGCCTGGATGCTGCCATGCTCCCACCTTGATGATAATGGACTGGATCTCTGATCCTGTAAGCCAGCCCCAATTAAATGTTGTCCTTATAAAAGTTGCCTTGGTCATGGTGTCTGTTCACAGCAGAAAAACCCTAACTAAGACAGACGTTATTACCAAGGACTGGGGTATTGCTGTGATAGGCCTGACCATGCTTTTGTTTAGAAGAATGTGGATTTGGGAACTTTGGATTTGGAAAGCAGCAGAATGCTTTAAATCAGGCTTAATGGGCTATCCTAGTAGGGATGTGGAAGACTTTGCTACTGAGAATAATTTGAAGTGTGTGGGCCTGGCCCAAGAGGTTTCCGAGGAGAAATTCAATATGTGGCCTAGAGACTGTTTTTGTGGTAATTTGGTGAAGAATGTGGCTACTTTTTGCCCTTGTCTCAAGAGTCTGCCTGAGGCTAAGGTGAGGAGACTCAGATTAATTGCATTGACAAAGGTAGTCTCAGAAACGCCAATCATAAACTTTGTTCTCTGGTTAAGTCTCATGTAGAGTGTTTTAAACATGTGTAGCAAACTGAGAAAGGAAAAATATAAAATCTATGATTCTAATATCAAAGTTATGTTGTACTCAAATCGTAAGACCCCCCAAAAGACCACCAGGACTCAACTCCGATGCACAAGCAAGAGGGCGTTTATTGCAAGCTCGAGCTTGGACCACCACAAAATGGTGATCTTCAGCTCCAAGGAGAGGGGTTTTTAAAGGCAAAAACCACAAACAGGCAGTTGGGGAGTTTCCATGCTGGCATGAAGCTGATATGTAAAGTTTAAGCAAGATTAGGCCAGCTGTGGTTTGGCCCTTGCAGTTTTCTGGAACATTTGGCCCAACTGATCAGGTGGAGACTTTCCTGGAACACTCTGCACCTGCAGTTAAAAAGTTCAGTTTCCCAGGCCCTTCACTTGGCTCAAAATGGTGTCTGAAAAACAAAATGGAGTTAGTGGTGCTACTTTAGATCTCACATTCCCCCCTTTTCTTTTTCCTGGAGTTCATTCTTGAACATCAGGGAACAGGGTCGATGGTCTCTGCTTCTGTAACTGCTTCCTGCTGAATGGGGGTGATGGCTCAAGGGGACGGGTCTTCTTCAAATTCAAGGTTACTATATGGGAGGGAGTTATACTGTTGTCTCAGTACCATCATCTGGATGGTAGACAGCCTGTTTCTCATGTACTGGAGGAACTTGTTCAGGATGCATGGCCCAAAGGTAAATATCAAAACTAGAATTACAAGTGGTCCCAAAAGAGTAGAAATTAAGGTTGTTAGCCAAGGGGAGCCTTCAAACCAGGATTGAAACCATCCTCTATTTTGTTCTCTTTCCCTTCTTTTCTCGAGGCTCTCCCTAACTTCAGCTAAAGAGTTTTCTATGACTCCCATGTGGTTAATATAAAAGCAACACTCTTCTTTTAAGGCCGCACACAAGCCTCCTTGTTGTAAGAACACTAAGTCTAGTCCTCTTCTGTTCTGTAACACTACTTCAGCAAGAGAGTTGAGACTCTTAGTTAGATGACTAATTGATTTTTCTAGGTTTTGAATATCTTTATCGATAGTATCTTTAAGCTGTTCATACTCTTTGTGTCTAGTGGCTAATGATGCTGTTCCTGTTCCTGCACCTGTCAATCCAGCAGCGAGTATGACCCCCAAGGTCAGTGTTTGAGGGTCCCTTTTGGGTCTTATGAGTTCCTGGGACCCCACTATTTCATGGAGGACTTGTTCTTCCATATGGAAGACGATTCGGGGGACCAGCTGAACCATTACACAGAATTCAGAACCATTGAATAGCATACCATGGGCACATGGTGTAATACCAGTGGCACATGCCCACCAACTGTCATCTGGGGCCATGTACCAGTGGTCAGTTTCAGGAATAGTGGCAGTTGTATTGCATAGATGTTAGTGGGTGGATGGAACATTCCCTAAGCAGGTCCCCTGTCCTGTTACTGACTGTAGGGTAAGAGCTGTCCCTTTTTGCTGCCATATACAGCCTGAGGAGGATGTCTGATTAGTATAAGTCCCTACAGTGGCGATTCCCTCATAGAAAGGGGGCCTTGCCTTGTAGCAAAGCCAGCAGGACTCTGTCAAGTTGGGGTTTTTTTTATTTAAAATCTGGAAGTTGTTATTCATCATCATTCACAGAGGATCATCTAAAAGTGGGTCACGTGGTGGGGGCATCAGAGATACAGGTAGCTGAGTAAAAGATGACTGAGTGACTTGGGGAGCCAGAGTGGTCTTAGGTCTGAGGTCTATCTTCTTGGGAGGGGCCAAGACTTGGTTTGGACCTATCCTCTCTGTATGCCCAACAAAGGAAATAATCCTTTGAAGCTGGAACAACATGCCAGGGTCTCTTCTGGCAACATAAAGGCGGAGGCCCCAGCTCTGACCATTTCCCATCCTGTATGTCTCTTCCCTGCATCTGTTATAGTTAAGTTAATCCATCCGTTCTCCTGGTGGCATTTGAGAGCGATATGGCTTCCTCTAATAGGCGGGTCCCAAGCTGCTTTTCCTGCCACCCCCTCTACACAATCCCAGGAGGGGCATTGGTATTGGGTAACATCTCGGCATCTTGGAGCTTTGGGTTTTGCACTACAAAAGTAGAGGGTCTCATATTTGCAAGGTGGGACTGGAATTTTAGGCCTCCCGCCTGGATAAGCCTGAGGCTGGATTGTAACAAGGTGGTGTTGAGGGGGCTGGGAGTTACTCCGGTAACGCAGCACAGGTCAAACGCCATAGCAGGGCCTTTCCTCCCCATGAATCACTCTTGGTGGCCAGGGTGAACGAGTCCCCGGTTCCTAAGTTAGTGAGCTTCCATTTAACTTGCACTGCCTGATGTGGGGATTTATTGCTAGCAGAAAGTGAGAGCAAGCAGAGGCATAAAATAAAAAAAGGTAAAAATATCACCCATCTTGTAGCCGGGAGATCTTTAGTTTCAGAGGGTTTCTCCATTCTCCCTGCCACTGCGGCGAATCTTCAGTTGGGGAGGGGGCGGCAGGTTTCACGTGGCTGTGGTGAATCCAGGCTGTTATCCAGTCAACCTTGACTGCTGTAGGAGTGCTCAGCAAGACAGCATAGGGTCCTTTCCACCGAAGTTCTAGGAACCCTCCTCTGTATCTCTGAATGTAGACCCAGTCTCCAGGTTGGATCTGGTGAGGAACTGGGACCTGACCTGCCTTGTACAAAGCACAGAGTTTAGGCCAAATCTGTTCATGAACCCACTGAACACCTTTGATCTTGAGGAGCAATTCCTCATCTGACAGCTCCCCTATAACTTTAGACTGTAAATTGGGGATGATGGGCAGGGGTTTACCAAACATGATTTCAAAAGGTGTCAATCCCATCTGGTATGGAGAGTTGCTAACCCTAAACAAGGCAAAGGGGAGGAGCATCACCCAGTCCAAGCCAGTCTCCATGGTCAATTTAGTTAAGGTCTCTTTTAATGTTCAATTCATCCTCTCTACCTGTCCTGAACTTCGGGGCCTGTAAGCACAATGAAGTTTCCAATCTGCCCCAATTGTTGTGGCTATGGCCTGACTTACCTTGGACACAAAAGCCGGTCCATTATCTGACCCTATCATCTGAGGAAAGCCGTGCCTGGGAAGAATTTCTTCAAGCAGTTTTTTACTTAAAATATAAGCTGTTTTGGTCTTCGTCGGAAAGGCTTCAGTCTATCCTGAGAAGGTATCAATGAGCACTAGTAGATACCTGTATCCGTACCTTCCAGGCTTGATCTCTGGAAAATCAACTTCCCAGTATGCCCCTGGTTTTTTACCTCTCATCCGTGTCCCAGGATTCTTGGCATTGAGAGAGGCATTGGTCAATTGGCATGTTTTACAGGCAGCCACAATGTTATTAACCATGGAGGAAAGGCCTTTGGTCGTCAATTCTGAGTTTTTGATAATTTCTAATAATTTCTTTGTTCCCAGATGTGTAATCTGATGCATCTTTCTGAAAATAGTCCTTGCCAGTGAGGCTGGAAGAATAAGTTTACCTTCAGCAGTGTCCCACCAGGGTCCTATCTTCTCACTCTTTGGGAGGTTTGTTGCCCATGAGGTCTCCTCATCTGTGTATTGGAGGTTTTCCATGGATATGCAGAGGTCTGGTGGTTCAGGAAGTGTGGGCAACAGGATGGTCAAGTCACAGCCATTTCCTTCCAAGGCAGCCTTTTGTGCAGCCCGATCAGCCAGGTTGTCTCCCCTGGCTATTAGCTATTTAATTTTTGGAGACTAGGGCAATGGATAATTCCCAGTTTCCCTGGGAGCCACAGGGCTCTGAGTAATTGTAAGATTTCCTTTTTGTTTTTAATAGTCTTACCTTCAGCAGTCAGCAGCCCTCTCTCCAGGTATATTGCTCCCTGTACATGAGCTGGGGCAAAGGCATACCTACTATCTGTGTAGATATTGATGGCCTGATCCTTGCCCATGGTGAGGGCCTCAGTTAAGGTAATTAGTTCTGCTTTCTGTGCTGAAGTACCTGCTGGGAGAGACTGAGACCACATTACCTCTGTTTCAGATGTAACGGCAGCTCCAGCCTTCTGCTGCCCTTTGTGAATGAAGCTGCTCCCATCAGTGAACCAGTGAGGGATGGGCAAGTCTTTTAGGTCTGGACAGAGGTTATAGACAGATGCTAGAATCTCTCACAATGATGTGTGGGAGGGTCCATCACCAAGTCTGGTAGTAATGTGGCTGGATTCAGCAAGGCAGGTGACTGGAAAGTCACCCTTCCTGGATTGAGTAACAGAGTCTGGTAATGGGTCATCTGAGCATTGCTCAGCTATTGGTCAGGAGGTTGTTTGAGAACTCCTTCTATGGCATGAGGGGTAGTGATTACTAAGTTCTGCCCCAGAGTCAGCTTATCCACGTCTTTGACCAGTAGTGCTGTGGCTGCAATGATTCTCAAACAAGGGAGCCAGCCAGCTGCTACTGGATCCAGCTTCTTAGACAGATAGGCCACGGGGTGCTTCCATGGCCCCAGGGTCTGAGTCAGAACTCCTTTAGCTACTCCTTTCTTCTCATCTACATACAGGTCGAAGGGCTTAGTAATGTCTGGTATGCCCAGGGCAGGGGCTGATAGGAGGGCTACCCTAATCTTCTCAAAAGCCTCTTGTTGTGTCTCAGTCCAAGTAAAATCCTTACTCTCCTTGGTGGTCTCGTATAAGGGCTTGGCAATCTCAGCAAATCCAGGTATCCAAAGACTGCAAAATCCAGCAGCCCCCAGGAATTCTCTTACCTAGCAGTGAGTGCAGGGGGTCAGGATACTCAAGACCATTTCTTTCCTTGCTGGGGACAGCCAACGTTGTCCTTCTCTGAGCACATACCTGAGGTACAGGACCTCTTGCTGACAGATTTGGGCCTTCTCAGTTGAGGCCCTGTAGCCTAGGTCCCTCAGGGTCTGCAGCAGTTCTTGGGTGCCTTGGAGGCATTTCTCTCTAGTTCTTGCAGTTATGAGGAGATCATCTACATACTGGAGCAGAGTGACAGTGGGGTTTTTCACCCAGTACTCACCTAGGTCTTCATGTAAGGTCTCATCAAAGATGGTCAGAGAGTTCTTAAATCCTTGAGGAAGTCATGTCCAAGTGAGTTAACCATTAATTCCTTTTTCTGGGTCATATCATTCAAAAGCAAAATATTCTTGGCTTTTGGGGGCCAAGGGCAGGCTAAAGAAGGCATCTTTGAGATGCCAGACATGCTCCAGATGCAAGGAGCTCAGCAAGGTGTAAGGGTTAGGCACTGTGGAGTGAATATCAAGCACCCTCTGGTTCACTTCTCTTAAGTCTTGCACTGGCCTAAAGTCATTAGAGTGTGGTTTCTTCACAGGAAGGAGAGGCATGTTCCAGGCAGACTGGCAAGGCCTCAGAACTCCCATGGTCAGGAGTTTCCTAATGTGTGGAGTTATTCCTTTGCAGGCTTCTAGGGACATGGGGTATTGCTTGACCCTAGCTGGTTCGGCCCCTGGCTTCAACTCTACCAGAATTGGAGGCCAATGTTTAGCCAGTCCCATGCCTCCAGTTTCTGCCCATGCATGGGAAAATTTCTTTAACCACCCTCCCATGTCTTTAGAGGCGTCTGGCGGGTTCTCTAATAGGCATTATTCGGCCTCGGAGGACACCTCTAGGGCCAGAATCTGGATGGGTGACTCGTTATGGTCTTTCAACTGGACTCCTTCTTTAGTAAAATGTATCTGTGCCTGCATTTTAGACAGCAAGTCTCTTCCCAGTAGTGGATATGGACACTCGGGTATCACCATGAATGAATGGGTTACCCGTCTCATCCCTAAATCTACTTTTCTTTGGGTAGTCCATGAATATTGGTTGCAGCCAGTGGTTCCCTGTACCCAAGACTTCTTAGACGACAGCAGTCCCTGGGGCCTCAAGAGGACCAAATTCTGGGCCCCAGTGTCAATTAAGAATTCTACTGGTTTCCCCTCCACTTTTAGGGTCATCATGGGTTCAGGGAGGGGTGTTGAACCCTGACCCCTTCAACCAGAGTCTTCTACAGCCAGGGCCTTTGATGACCTAGCCTCTTTCTTTCTCTTAGGGTACTCTTGGGCCCAGTGTCCAATCTCTTTACAATATGCACACTGATCCTTGGCCAACGGTTCTCTATGGTTTCGATCTCTCATTCCTTTTCCTTCCCCTCGAGACAGTCTCCCACCCTGGGGCTCTTTCATTTGGATGACTGCCAGGACCTTCGCAAGATCCTTATTGAGGATTTTTCCTGTCCTGAGTCGCTTTTCATCTTCAGTTTCCCTATTATTGTAAACTTTCTCAGCCACTTCCACGAAGTCCCTCAAAGACCTTTCTCCTAATCTTTCTAACTTTTGCAACTTCTTTCTGATATCTGGGGCCACCTGGCTAATATAGGCCATGGCGACAGTGTTCAAATTCTCTGGTCTTTCTGGATCTATATGAGTATATCATCGAAAGGCTTCCATGATATGTTCTAAAAATGCTGCCGGGCTTTCCTTTTCTGCCTGAGTCACATCATACACCTTGACCAAATTTGTGGGCCGCCTAGCGGCTCCCTTGAGACCTGCCATTAAAGCCTGGCAATAGACTCGGAGATGCTCCCTACCTTCTGCTGTGTTGAAGTCCCAATCCGGTCTCTGCAGGAGAAATCCTTCATCTATGTCAGCAGGGTTCTGAGTAGGGGCCCCATTTGCCCCAGGCATGTTCTTTTGTGCCTCTATGATGATTCTCTCTCGCTCCTCGGTGGTGAAGAGAATCTGCAAAAGCTGCTGACAATCATCCCATGTGGGTTGGCGAGTAAAGAGAACAATATCTAGGAGGCCAATAAGCTGTTTGGGTTCCTCTGAAAACTTAGCATGCTGATTCTTCCAATTATAGAGGTCAGCAGTGGCGAACAGCCAATAATACATCGGCCGATCACCATGCTGATCTGGGGGGTCCAGTAGCCCAGAGGGGTAGGGCCATCGTGGAATCTGCCTCAGCATCCAGCTCCAGGCCTCTGCAACTTTGGGTCCTGGCAGCAGGTCCTGCCGGAGGCAGCAGTATTGCTGCTGGGGAGTTGGGCGCCGGAGCGGGAGGGCATCCTACTTCATAAGGAGGAGGGAAAAGGACGTCCTCAGGAGTGGAATCCTGAAAAACAGGAGGTTTAGGATCCTGATCTCTGGGGGTGGGCAGTGGGCACCCTTTGCCTCGGCGTTGAAGGCTGTGCCACCGCCACCATAGCAGCTCGGGAGTGATGCAGCCCGTGCCACCTTGGTTCAGTAGGTGACAGGAACGGCTTGACCCAGAGGAGGATGACAACCAGATCTTTCCAGACCACAATATAGGGGACCTGGTTGGGGTGCCCTGTGAATTGATCAAAGATTATTTCCTCCTAAGATGGTGTCGAGGTGGGAGGTCTCCTCAGGGAGCCAGCCCACATCAAATGTGGGCCACTCAGAGCTGCAGAAAGTGTTCATTTTCCCTTTCTTAACTTCTAGAGACAGATTATGCATGCTCCTTAACTTCACCAAAATGGTCTAGGACCAGACTCAGGGGAGTCGAGGAAGCAGATTGTCCAATGGTGTAAAAAAACACAAGCAGCCCAAACACACAAACACTGAAGACAATTAGACAGAGCCGGACAAGTCGCGACCAAAAGAGAAACTTAATCCAGTAAAGAGGTCCTCTATATACTGATCAATCAAATAGAAACCGAGGAAGGTTGTTCACCAAACCACAACTGGTCTCTCCGTCCCCACTCTCCAGTTCCTCCTCCTCCGGATGGGTGGGAACTACTTCCACCCTGGGACTAGGAACGCCTCCCAAGTTCTGGCAGCCTGGACCCCCCAGCGCATCTGCCTTGAGTCACTATTGGCTGTGTATGGAGGAGTTCACAGCCCGTTAAAACCAAAAGCAAAGAAAACAGACTGACAGCAACAGACAATAAGCTTACAGGCCAGTTCTGGACCCTCCAAATCGGGGGTCCTGAGGGGGGCTTTCTGGGGGATCCCAGACGAGCCCCCCAAATGTTGTACCCAAATAGCAAGACCCCCAAAAGACCACCAGAACTTGACTCCGATGCACAAGCAAGAGGGCGTTTATTGCAAGCTTTGGCCTATCTGATCTGGTGAGGACTTTCCTGGAACACTCTGCACCTGTAGTTAAAAAGTTCAGTTTCCCAGGCCCTTCACTTGGCTCAAAATGGTGTCTGAAAAACAAAATGGAGTTAGTAGTGCTACTTTAGGTCTCACAGTTACACCAGGAAGTGATATGGAGCTGAATCCTGTGTTCAAGGATATTAAATTAAATTAAGGGAGTGGTACTTTGGGGTAAGATCCTACCCAGCTATGTTTAAGTCCAGGCATTGTAGTACAACCCTTTAATCCCTGGAGGCAAAGACAAGCAGATCTCTGAGTTCAAGGACAGCCTAGAACAGAGCAAGTTCTAGGTGAAGAAAAACTTTTCCAGGCTTGGTAGACCACAACTTTAATTCTAGTGCTTAGGAGATAGGCAAGCAGATCTTTGAGTTCAAAGTCAAGTCTACAGAGCAAGTTCCAGGACAGCCAAGTTTAGGTAGTAAAGGAGTTAGGAAACCAAAAGCTGATGATAATGTAATAGAATAAGGGGACTGGCCATGTTCCAGCCCCAGCAAGCAGAAGAACTCGGCCACTTTGGCCAATGGCTCTGGCTTTAGAGTCCAGAATAGAAGGGACTACTGGGGCAATTGATGCTGGTTAGCTGGAACTAAGAAAATAGTGGTGATACCAGAATCACTGAGGTGAAATCTTCTGGGAAGTGTTTCCTGAGAGCACAAAGGAGCTGTGTTCCAGAGATAGCCAAGGCTATACCTCATGCTGCAGCTGTCTGCAGCTGCACTTGGTAATGTGTAAGAGTCACCCAGGTGGTACTGGTTTTGAGGGCATAAAGGGGTCATGAAGAGCAGCTAAGGCTTGGCACTGTGAGAGGCCATGGAAGGCCATTGGTGAAGGTGCAGCCTCAGCTTTAGTTGATGGCCCAGGACTGAAGGAGTCATGCAAAGGAGTTGAGGGTTGGCACCATGAAGAGAGACTATGAGAGGCTATTGGGGAAGCTTAGTTGCAGCAGAAGACCTCAGCGTATTGGAGATGCCAGTACCATGGGATGATCACCAAGAACAGCAGAGGCAGTAGAGTAGATCCATCTGAGCTTAGAGTGCTACAGGTAGCAGAGGTGGAGAAGTGACACCACCCCTTTGGAGGAGCCTAGAAGATCATGTGTGGACCTCAGACATTGAAACAATAAGCTGGAACACTGAAGTTGTCTTGGAGACCCCAAGATGTTTGAGATTCCAGAGCCATAAGATATCTGCTGAGGAAAACTGCTAACAGGGAGTGGAACTATCCCAGGAGAAAGAAATTTGTTGCAGTCAACAAATGTGAAAAAGAGTTTTAGATCTGAAGACTGCTTTGCCATCAGACATGGAGATGCAGAGTTTGGAGTTTGGAGTTTGCCCAGCTGGTTTCCTGTCTTGCTTTGGGGGTTACAGTTAAAGTGATTGGATGAATCTCAGAAGAGACTTTGGACTTTTAACATTGTTGAGACTGCTATAGACCATGGAAACTTTTGAAGTTGGACTAAATGTATTTTGCATTATGTTATCTTTAGGTATGGCCCTCATAGACTCATATGTTTGAACAAGCCTATGGTAACCAGTCAGTGGAATGTGATGGTTTGTATATGCTCATCCCAGGGAGTGGCACTATTAGAAGATGCGGCCCTGTGTCACTGTGGGTGTAGGCTTTAAGATCCTCATGCTAGCTGTCCGGAAGTCAGTATTCTGCTAGCAGCCTTCAGATGAAGACATAGAACTCTCAGCTCCTCCTGCATCATGTCTGCCTGGACACTGCCATGTTTCCACCTTGATGATAATGGACTGAATCTCTGATCTTTTAAGCCAGCCCCAATTAAATATTGTCCTTATAAGAGTTGCCTTGGTCATGGTGTCTGGTCACAGCAGAGAAACCCTAACTAAGACAACTATTAAATGAAAATCTACATTTTAGTAGGATTTCCAGTTAATTGGCATGTATGTTACAGTTTAAAGGGCTTTGTTATCTCATCCAATAGAAACTCAGTGCAGAGGGGACTCAGACAAAGGACATTTACTTATAGTATCATTTGAGAGAAGACTGTAATGGCAATCTCAAAATGTCTGTATTTGGTTCAAAATGGTAATGTCAGAGGCAGTTGGATGTAAACAGTCTCTGTGCTGCTGCTGGTTTTTTGGTGTGTGTGTGTGTGTGTGTGTGTGTGTGTGTGTTTTCTATTTTGTTTTCAGTGACCTTGACTCAAGTAAAGCCATACTATTGGATTCACTACAGAAGATAATTTCAGAATAAGCCATTGTGAAGCAAAGTTGAAGGTTATTAAAAGATACTTTTTAGGGGATGGAAAGATGGCTTAGATGTTAAGAGCACTAGCTGCTCTTTCAGAATACCTGGCTTTGATTCCTGGAATCAACATGACGGTCACAACTGTCTATAACTGCAGTTCCAGGGGGATCCAATGCTGCTTTTCTGGCTTCCATGGGCACAGTACATACATGGGATATAGACATACAAGCAGATAAAACACACACATAAAATAAAAATAAATAAAGTTTTTTTAAGACATTTTCAGCATAGATCTTAAGCACAGGCTGTTCTGTCTCAAATTCCTCTCCTAGCTGACTGATTCAGATTGGCTTTTATCAGCTTCTGACTGAATTGATCTGCTTGGAAAGACTGCTTTGAACTACACAAACTGAACTGCTCTAAACTCAGCTGATCTCCTTTCTCTCTCTCTCTCTCTCTCTCTCTCTCTCTCTCTCTCTCTCACACACACACACACACACACACACACTGTTCTTTAAGTAACCTCCCTTACCTGTCTATTCTCTTGAGAGTTGGGCATATTCTATCTTTGACTCATTCTGTCAAATCTTTCTCTGATTTGTCACGTTGTCTCCCCCTCAGTTAAATGTTATTGTTTGGGATTAAAGGTGTAACCTAAAGGTGTGTCTGTATTCCAGTCAGAGGGATCAATGGTATGTATTCCAGACAAAGGGATTAAAAGTGTGTGGCATCTCTGCAGTCCACCTGTATCATATTTTTGGATTTAATCCCTTGCCAGAGCAAACTGTGTTGCTAGATTAAAATTCCTCTACACTTCTTAAGAGAGACTTACATGTTATTTTCTTTACAATGGCTATATCCATGATCCTGAGGTTTTTGGAACATAATTTACAAGACTTGAAGATTAATCAAAACTTAAAATTTAAGTTAATTTTAGAAATTAATTGAAAACATATAAGCTTATTTATGTATGTAAAAGAATTTTCTTTTGTAAATATACTCATAAATTTCTTTTTTGTGTGTGCTTTAATTTTTAAATGACATTTCTTTAGTGTATTGTAGAATGGTGGGGCGGGAACTTGCTGTTAAGTATGATTGTGGAGAAGAGAGGACAACTTACAGGAACAGTCTTCTCCTTTATGGTTCTTGGGCATCGAACTCCTTGGCAAAAAGCGCCTTTACCCACGGAACTGTCTCACTAGCCCATAAAATAGTTTTATGTAAGGGAGAGGGATGTTATTTAGATTTAGAGATGAGACTGGAGTGATAAATAGTAAAATACAAAGTTGCAAATAATTCTGCCCCAAGTAAATACATCGTTGCCTTCCACCTCCTTGTTAGGGATGTCCTAAAACTTCATGCATTATCTGGTAAGTAATTTGGTTTTATCAGCTGTACTGAAGTTTGAGTGAAGAGCCTCTGTTCCAGCATCCCTTTCATTTTCTTTCTAATGTGCCCCAGTAAAGGCTGTGAAGTTTATGGGACTCTATCATTAAATAACATGAAAAGTAGAGGAGCTGTTCCTAAGGAAACGTCTCCACTTTCTAGCTGTCTCTGCTTCTTCCTCCCGGCTTTACCTTCTGAATTCCAGCACTGCATCATGGGAAAGCCCACCTGATACTCAGATGG
The DNA here is from genome assembly GCA_019843965.1 of Rhynchomys soricoides. NCBI lineage: Eukaryota > Metazoa > Chordata > Mammalia > Rodentia > Muridae > Rhynchomys > Rhynchomys soricoides. Next base: position 14,674,128 of record JADRCH010000012.1, read on the forward strand.
GACCAGAAGGTGGTTAAGAGCTGCACTGATGGCAGAAGTATCCTTGTGGGGGGTTTCTGGTTTTGTTTTTTCCTCTGTTTGTTTGTGTGACCCATCTGTTATTCTGGAAAAGAGCAACTCACACTGTGAAGCACCTCTGTTTCCCTTCCTCCACTTAAGTACAGTAAGTACAGCCTTTACACCCCCTAAAGAGAGCAATTCTCCTAAGCACACAAGGTTTGAGTAAGTGCAAAATTGTGTTTTCCCTTTGCCCTGCATTTCTGTTTCTTGAAAATGAAGTATATGCCAAGTACTGGAAGATCTTCCTTACGTGGTCCATTGGCCTTCAAGCCACAGTAGGTAGGCATGGAAAGATTAGGAAGGACTCAAAGCAGGTTCATGAAGGATAACACTTGAAAAGCTCTGACTTTAAGATTCTGATTCTATGTGTATCCCTGTATTCCCACTGAGAAAACTTTGGGAGGAGACTCACTTTAGGCCAGCTTAGCCTCCATAACTAGACCTTGTACCAAACAACAATGAAAATAGTCACCTTAGTTTCAGGGCAGGAGAACAGCACAACGGTGTAGCACAAGCCTCACATGTACAAGACCTTGTGTTTGAGTCCTAACATTGCCAATAAAAAAAGAAAAGAAAAACATCTTATTCTGGTAATAGATAACCCTACTAACCCTGCTGGTTACTCTGACCTGATCATTACACATTGTAAGCCTAACTGACAGTACCTCAAAAATGTACAAAGTTAATATATTAAAAATAGAGTGTAGTTTTCAAATGATTCCACTCTAGGAGACCTGGACTTAAGAATAAAAATTTACTTTTAACTCAAACTGTTTGAGTCTGGTGGAGGAGGTCTAGGACCACATGCCAAGGAGCAGTGATATAGATATGGCCCCAAGATGATGGGTGTGGGACTTTATAGACCCTCTGTGAGTATATAGAACCTTCTGCTACATCTAGTACCCAATGCCACAGCCTAGCAAAAGAGTAGCATTTATATGTTTACCTTAATGATCTCGCTGCTGCCTGGAAGAGAGGCAGGTGTTCAGCATCCTGGAAGAGTATTGTACTGCATATCACTAGTCAATGAAATACCAAAATTCAAAGTAGTTTCTGATGATGCATAATGCTTTTGAACTATTTTAAAGTTGAAAGTCAGAAGTCCAGCAATGACAATAAGTTGAGGCCTATTTTGAGGACTGCAGGGCTACCTTTCCCTATTCTTCAGTATCTGTTTCCTGTTTTGAATTGATATTGTCACTGTTCATTATTGAGAAAAGACTTGCAGAGCACTGAACCACCTTTGACGAAACCATTGCTGTCCTTGGGCTGAGTGGAAGGGATGGCGAATTGTGTGTGCAAGGTGTGGCTACGTTAGAAGGCTATTTCTCAACTTCCCCCCTCTGAAATGGCAAATTGACCTTCAAGATTTGTGAAACAGATGAACCGAAACAACTGAATTACCTAAGCAGAATTACTGGAACTTACTTCCCTCTATCCAGAACCAGTATGCCAAAGGACTGCGGCTTTCTATGGGAGTGTGTTGATCTGAAACTGCTAGGGTCCAAATGCTACCTCCCCTCTTACTTATTATCTTATTATCCTATTTTATTATCTAATTATCATAGCAAAGTAACTTAACTTTTCTGAGCCTAGGTTTCTCCTACCTACAGGTATATGAGAATATGTAATCCCTATGCCCTTGACTTGGTAAAAGGGTCTTAACTACCTGATAAAACCAGTAGTAAGATTCTAAATATGTGGCAAATACTTATTTTATTTTTAGGTTAGTGCCATGACAGCATTGGGACAGTGTGGAAAGTTTCCAGTAAACGTTCTCATCTATTTAAACAGTTTAAATGAATACTGTAACCAGCGTGACTTTTGAGGGGTCTCTGATAGTTGAAAGTTCACTGCCCTTCGTTTTCCTGCCACAGGCCACACAGCTCTGCCCCCCTCCTTTCCCAGGCTTTGGAACGAACTGCCCCGCGGCTCAGTCTCCAACAGGTGTCCCCCTGGGCACAGCAGTTGGAGTGTCCAGGGCCACCCCGCCCGCAGTGCGCACCCAGGAGGATGCGGCCTGGGCTTGAGCCTGCGCGGCCACGTGACGGCCGCTATAAGAGCGGCGGGCTGCGGACTCCCGCCCTCCCTGCTGGCCGCGGTCACCTACCGGCGCCCGGCTCCTTCGACCCACCCGGCCACACTATGTCAGGTACGCCCGCGTAACCCGGTCCAGCGGCACGGCCGCCCCTACGCCGGGGAAGCTCCGGGTAGCTCGCGAACCGCCGTAGTCTCAGGCTGCCGACCGAGCCGAGCTGCAGAGCGGCGGCTTCCGTCTCCGGCATCATGGGAAGGCCAAGCGGGGTGGGGCGGGCGCGGGGCGAGCCGGGGTCGCACGGAGCTCCGAGTGGCTCTTGCCACCGGGAACTGCGGGCGCCCCGCGGAAACACCGGCTTGCGGCCCAGTTCTGGCCTCTGCACTGAGCCTATTTTTAGGCCTCAGCAGCCGGGTGCTGCTACACCGGAACCGGCTAGCGCCCGAGGCGGGCCTCGGTGCCACTTGTTGCAAAGTGTCAGGCCCTAGGTGAATGCACCCCAGGACTGGGCACTAGGGTAACTGGCCCTTCTGAAAGCTTGAAGCTGTAGCCTGGGTTATGACAGTAACTGATTGGCCATCTGAAGGTTAAAGCACCCAGCTGTCTTAACGTCCGTTTGTAGGCTGTCTGGTGTTTTAGCTCGCATTTATAACATCTGGCCTCTCCTTTTGTTAATTTAACCTGAGAAAGCATAGTGTTGCTTCCTGTAATTTTTACATACACGGTTATTACACCACCTCCACGTTTCTCCACCACCTCCTGAAGTCACTTTGGGGTTAACACATAATTCATTGTGCTCATTTTAAGTACTTTTGGGGCAAAATGGTTTTGAAATGTTACTGTCCAGAATGGTCTAAGAATAACGCAGACTAGTACCAGTGGAGGTTGATGGGTGTGGCAAGTGTCATTACAGAGATAAATTGACTGGAGGTAGGGAATTCACAACTTTCTACATCTCGTAGTGTTGTGGTAGTGTAGTGTTCTGAAAGATGGCTCTGTAGTGTGAGTGAAAATGGCTTTCAGGTTGGCGTCTGGGATAACCAGACATCCAGCAACATTCTCCCTGCTCAGAGGAATTCCCACTGCTTCTAGCATCCACACTGGAAAACGGGCAAGGGAAAAAGGAGGAGACCTGAGAGTGACAGTGACAAAGTCTCCTAACTCTTTTCTTGGGCAGCAGTCCCCTCTCCCCCTCCCACCAAAGGACTGCTGTGGTGACTGAACCTTAGTATTCCCAGGCCCTTTGGATACCCACTAACTGCTAATGTTAGCCATGGTCCCCAGAGTGATCTTACAAAAAGCCCGAAAAAAAAAAAAAAATCTTAAAAGCTGATATAATGAGGACTCTTCAGTGGGAGAAAGAATCCATGGTTCTGTTCTGGCTGGGCCCAGCTTTGGGAAAATTGGCATGTATGTCCCTGTCTCTTGTTAGGGGAGGAGAGGAGAATGGGAGAATATGGAAGGTTGTACATGGCTTGTTTTCCCAGTGAAGTGAAGGCAGCCGGCCATGGTTTACACCTTTAATTACTAGTACTTGGGAATTGGAGACAGGGTTGTTGTCTGGTCAGCTTGGTCTATGCAGCCAAGCCCTAGTTCAAAACAATAAAAGCTGGGGATGTGGTTTATTGGTAGAAATCTTGCCTAATTGGTGGAAGGATTCAGAAGCATGTGGATTGGAAGCCCAGGGAAGACTGTGGGTCAGAATAAAGAAAAGACAGAGAAAGGGAACAGAGATGGAAGGAGACAGCAAGAGATAGATTGGTTAGAGTTGGTTTCTAAGCTCACCAACAGTGATTGGTCACCAAGAGATAAGACCACTGTGGGAAGTTCAGTCTAAGCAGAAGCTCAGTTATTTTCTGAAGTGATGGGTAAGGGGATCTTGCCTGGATGAAAATACCACTCACCAGGCCTTGTGAGAGAAAGGAAGTGTGCTTCATGACATTCTCATCGCTACCAGTTTCCTAAGCTTCGCTCCTGGGCTACAGTTTGCTCTAAGGATTTGTATAGACTCTAACTGGGATTTGAGTTTTGCGGTTGTCTTGAAGGTTATCTGGCATTCCTGCTAAACTTCAGTTTTAGCCTATTTCTAGATAATGACTGAGTGAGTTCTCCCACAAAAGGGGCCACCGCCTCATTAACAGAAAGTTGATCTCCGAGGAGATGAGGAGATGGTTTGAGAGAACACCTGGGGAGAGTTCTTTTCCAGCTGAGATATGCTTCTTTTCCTTTGTATTAAGATCAGGCTTTTGTGACGCTGACCACAAACGATGCCTATGCCAAAGGTGCGCTGGTCCTGGGCTCATCTTTGAAACAGCACAGGACTACTAGGAAGATGGTTGTCCTCACCAGCCCACAGGTTTCAGACCCCATGAGGTAAAGATTACCTGCTTGTCTGTCTCCTTGCCCTTGGAGGACTAGCACTCTTCTCCCTTGTAACAGCGGTAGTGAGCCCACATCTTCCTAGGGAGCTGAGCACTAAGTAAAGACAGATAATCTAGGCTAAGGTAAAGATTACAGAATTTGACATTTCTTCCTAGCTTTGGGGAGATGTCCCAGGATTCCTCCAGGGAGGTTCCATCTGGGCTCCATCTTCCTGATGCCATCTCAGGAGAGAGAACAGAAGACTAAGTCTTCTGTTGGGGATCCTGCCAAGTTCTGTCTGCTCTCACTCATCTGTAGTCCTTTCCCCAAATGAAGCTAGGATTGTGTTGTTTCCTGCAAACAAAGAAACCTTCAGATGCTATCGAATGATTTTCCTTTCTAGCTGACATTTGCCACCTTTATGTATAATATAATAAAGTCCTTATCATTAGATTTTCTGAAACTATTCCAGAATTTGTTAGGGGACACATGCTGAGAAGTACAAGCTGCTGATTGATTGGATTAGTTCATTTTGAGTTTTCGAATTCAATTTTTCGATATTTGGGTACTAAACTTAAGAATGTGTTGGTGCTCCAGCAGCTTTGTGTTGTCTTATTTTTGCAAGCTCCTAGCCTTCTTAGAGATTGAGAATACTTTATAGTTTTGCAAATGTAAACATAGGCCAAGGGCCTTAAAAAATAAGGCATTATATATATGTGCACATATGTATATATGTATCTTCCACATTAATGGCATTGATCCTATATGCTCTTGAGAACGGTACCCCAAACCCTTTCTTCTGATATATCCAATAGTGAGGATTGTGTAACATCCAGATCTGGTCTCAGATCCCACTACCATAACTCACTACAGTGACCGGTGCCACTCACCCTTCTTATTTTAAAAAAGACCAAGGTTCCTACTCTGTGCACTAAAATGCATTTGTTATCTAACTTATCTATCTTGAGAGATGAAATGCAGCACCAGTTTTTCTTCCATTAAATGTTTCTCAGTAGTTAAACGTTTGTATCATTCATTTTTCCTCTAGCTAGGAATAGTGTCTGTTTCATTAACATACCACAAAGACATGGCAACCTGAATTCAGTGCCCATATAAAAATTTGAGCATCATGGTGGTGAATGTCTGCAATCTCATCACCAGGGAGGCAGAGAGAGTTGGAGCTCTAGAGTTCACTAGCCAGCCATCCTAACTTAGTCTGTAAGTTCCAGGTCCCAATGAGAAAAGATTTCTCAAAAAAAAAAAAAAAGAAAGAAAAAAAGAAAAGCCAAAAAAAAACAAAAACAAGAAGAACACCAAGGCAGATACTCCTTGAGAAGGACCAGTGACCTCCACATGCTCTCATGTGTGTGCACTCGAATGAATGCCAAAGCACCAACTGTCTTGTGGTGGGTAGGTAGTGAAGTAAAAGAAGAGGCTTAAAGTATGTGTATCATGTGCTATGAAAAGTATATGTGATGCTTTCTGGAACTTATTTTTACAGAAAAGTTTTAGAGACTGTCTTTGATGACGTCATCATGGTAGATGTCTTGGACAGCGGTGATTCTGCTCATCTAACCTTAATGAAGAGGCCTGAGTTGGGCATCACATTAACTAAACTCCACTGCTGGTCACTTACTCAGTATTCCAAATGTGTGTTCATGGATGCAGATACTCTGGTGAGTTGTGACTTTAGGGGCTGAAAAGATGTGCGTAGTAATGGAGACCCGCTACTCGTTTGAGAAATGCTGTCAACATATGAAGGAGAGTAATCCCAGGCTGCCATATAGCTGTCCCCATCTTTTGTGCCGGGTAACAGGGAGAACCTAGGAAGGATGTGCCACAGCAAAAGCATTCTTGAAATGCCTCTCTTTTTCTTTCTCCTTAAATCAGGTCCTCTCAAATATTGATGATCTTTTTGAAAGAGAAGAATTGTCAGCAGCACCAGACCCAGGGTGGCCTGACTGCTTCAATTCAGGAGTCTTTGTCTTTCAACCCTCAATTGAAACGTATAACCAGCTGTTGCAGCTTGCTTCTGAGCAAGGTAGTTTTGATGGTATGTATCTGCTATCATGCATTTGATAAGCTACTAATACGTTTCTCTCTCTCTCTCTCTCTCTCTCTCTCACACACACACACACACACACACACACACACACACACACATCTATGGATGCATCAGAGTAACCTAAACTAAGATAGACACGTGTTTTTGTGCGTGTTTGTTTGTGACAGGGTCACATTTTGTCCAGACTGGCTTCAAACTCACTATGTAGCTAAGGATGACCTTGAACTTTTGATCCCCTGTCTCTTCTTCCCCACGTGGTATTCATCACAACTGGGTTTATTGTTTACTGGTGGGATCAAACCAAGCTTCAGTCATGCAAGGTAAGTACTTCTCCAGATCCAGCCAGATGCTTAAGTGACTTTCCCTTACCTAAATTAGAGTGAGTTTTTAAAAACTGAGAAAAGACCAAAGAATGACACACTTCTGTCTTAAGTTCTGGCTAAGTTCAAGCATAGTGGCAGCCTGTATATGTGACACCCTGGAATCAATCACTAGCACTGAATTAAACATGACTTCTGTTTTTAAACTTGAGTGAACATCAAACGTGTTTGGCACCCATTGCTAACAAGGACCCAGTGTCTTGTGAATAGAAACTTAAGGAAACAACCTGTTAATTTGGCATTCTTTCATAAGTTGTCTAAAATATTTTATATGAGCAACCTCTACTTCCAAAGTGTCATTTTCTATAAAGCTATGTGTTAAGTAAAATGGAAATCTTCACAGCTGACGAGTAGAGCATTGACTAAATTGGGAGCATTTACTTGTACGTGTGTGTATGTCTATAACTGTAGATTACATAGATCCATATGGGTCTCTGCAATCCCTAGGGCATGCAGTATAGTCCGAGTGATACAAGAATGAAATATGGTTCACCAGGACTGAGCAGCCTGACACTGACATAGTTATTTCAGTTAGGACACTGGGTGGCTATTTCAGGCATGCTTAAGTACAGTACAGTTGGAAACAAGTTTCCTGGTGTAACACAGTCCCACGTGCACAACAAGGGATAATTACACTGAAGCTTACCTTTCAGCGAACTGTCACTTCTTCCATGAAGACAGGCTATATAGATAGATAGGCTGCAGTGTTACCTTAAAAGGACCTAGGAAAGGTTCTCATGTGGGCTCGGTCATACAGATAGCACAGAGGTCACCTAGGCCATTAACTACCTTCATTTCCACCCCTCTGGGCAGAAAACAGGTTCTCTTCCTCTGAAGAGACAACCCTGAGTGTTTCCTCATGCTCTCTGTGAGCCTAAGGACCTTCGTGCTCCCAACAGGTCCACATGTCTTTCGTTTTTATCTCTCCTCTTTTTATTTCTGGTGTCGGGTCTCGAACCTAGAGCCTTGAATGTGTTAGGCAAGTGCTCCTCAGTGGGGACTAGGACCAGCTGAATTAGTAGGTGTATTTCTGTTTCAGGCCATTGTTTTAAATAATATCAAAAACCTCACAAGACAAAGCCAACAGTTAACAGGCAGAAGCAGTTCTTTTCCAAACTGCTAGTAATGGTTCTTAAGAAAAGGTAATCTACTTAGTGCAGACAGAAAGGACACACTCTATAAAACTTGTTCGGTAGTGACTCAGTATCAGACCTTTGACCCTGTGCCAGAGTCACAAGCAGGAAACATGGGGATGGCCTAGGCACTGTAGCAGATGCCTGCTTGAGCAGCTTCTTTCTTCCTAGAACATACCTTGGATTTGAAGTAAATGGGTCTTTCAGAATAAGCTGAACAAGGCTTTCTCATTAAGATTCAATGCTGATTATTACAGAAGATTCATTCTTGAGTCCAGGGATATGGCTCAGCAGTAAGAACACTTGCGATGCAAGCACAAAGCTCCGTGTTTGCATCCACAGCACCCATGGAAAGGATTGGCTTGTGAGCCCAATGCTAAGGTTTGGAGGAAGACACACAGATTCATTTCTGTTAACCAGTTATAAAAGTTTAAAAAGTCTTAAATGTCTCAACGGTTAAGCTGAACATTTGATAGGTCGCCGAGGTCAAGCTTGACACTTCACAGCATTTCAAGCTATACATATGAGGTTGTTTGTTTTCCTCCTCATAGACATCAAATTCTGTATAGTTATTTGCCTGAAGATTTGGGATTTACAGCTCTTTATAAGCTCATTACAAAGAATAAAGATGGTTAAGCTTCCATCTTGTTTCACTGGCTTCTTTACATCCTGAGCTAACAGTTTTCAACTAGGAATGATTCTGTGTTGTACACCCTGTTCCTTTACCAATCCAATCTTGAGACAGATTGTTCTCGTTTATCTAAACTAGTTATATAGCCCAGGCTGGCCCTAAACTCATTGCCATCCTGCCTCAAACTTCTAAATTCGTCTTGGATACATTTGTCTTAGCTGAAGGAATCCAGTGCTACTGGCTCCTGAAGGGTAGAAGCTGATGCCACTGCTGAAGAGTTTGTAGTACAGAGGAAAGCTCCTCACAATTAACTATTCAGGCCACCAAATCAGCAGTGCTGAGGTTAGAATGATCTGCCCTATGCCAGTGCTTTCCTTGCTGCGCCTATGAGGCAGTGTCAGGCTGGGGAGATCTCTCAGTGGGTAAAGTGCCTGCCCTGCAGTTGTAATAACCTGAGTTTAGTTCCTCAGGCAGAGGTAAGAAACTAATGGGAATTAAGAGTGCTGAAATGTTTCTGAAACCCAAGCAACAGGGGATCAGACACGGGAGGATCTCTGAAACGTATTGGCAGGCCAGCCTAGCTTAATTGATGAGCTTCAGGATCAGTGAGAGAAAATAAAAAATAGGTAGCATGCAATCAGGGAACATACTAAATGTCAGCCTTGAACTTCCACATGTACGTACATATGCATATTAATGACTGCAACACACACGCACACACATACACACTTATACTGTCTTACTTAAGCAACTTTAAGAAAATTATTTTAACTGTTCACTGGGACCAACAAATAAGAGGGTGTCACTTTATTGATATACTTTTAGCTGATACTATTTTGTTTTCATAAACAGAATGGAAATATGCTAATACTCGTGTTTAAACATGTAGAGCATTTCTGATCCTTACACTAAAGACAGTTGCCTTAACAAAAATAGAAGGGAGTGATTTTAGCAGAAGTCCACTGTGTCTCAGCCTTTGCTTTAGGCAGAGCTCTTTCCATCTCCTATACTCTAATTGAAGCAAGGTTAATCTTCCCAGAAAGCCGGCACAACCACTCTCAAGTTTAGAAAGTGAGTCAAGTTCTAAAATATATCTGATGGCCTGCCTGAGAGCCACAAGATTCTCATCATCTAAAGGAAGGGATTCAAGCTTCTAGTCTAGTGACTATGAGTTCCCATCCCAATCGTCACAGGGCATATTAAATTCTTCAGGGCACAACTGAAGAAGAGGAATGAGTTACCAGCTAGCAGCCAAGAGGCACTGTGTATTACAGAGGCCTAGTCATTGAGGGTTCCTTGTTAGGCAGCTGGAGTGAGTTCAGTGCTCTTCGGGACATGTTTCTCCTCAGTCAGAACTGGAACCACTGAGATTCTCTGTGCTGCACCATGGTTCGTCACTTAACTGTAGCTTTCCAGACACTCCTCCTGGCAAAGGAATGTGTTCTCTCTGGTGTTAAAGGTGACAAACTTAAGCAGTGTGCTCTTCAACATGTCTAAAGTCAATAGAAGAATAAGCTAGATAATCTTAACTAAAAAGCTTTTTCCACTTGAGCTGTGTGCCGCTGAGTTTTGTTTAGCAAGGATATCTATCTCCATACCTTAGGAGCCTGTCCTCTGCAGGGATGTATAATCATTCACTTGAAGCAGCACATGTGTGACAGCACTTAATGGGGCTTATACCTAATACCAATAATAAACAACTTTCTGGTGGCAGTTTATGATTTGTCTTAAAATTTTAATATATTTTATAGTTTGTAAAAATTATAAAAACATACATAACATTTTAAAGATCTATTTATTTTTTATGTGGACAAATGTTTTGTCTGCATATATGTGTTCCTTGTGCCCAGCTAGATCAGAGAGGCCTTCATAGCCTCTGGACCTGACGTTACTGATTATTTATTGTAAGCCATCTGGGTCCTCTGCAAGAGTAACAGGTACACCTATCTACTGAGCCATCTCTCTATCCCCATAGGTACATATATTTTTAATGTTGTTTAAAAAGATTTCTGTTGCTTGTGGCATGATGGCGCACACATTAATCGGAGAACTCAGGAGGTACAGGCACAGCTCTGTGAGTTCAAAGCCAGCCTTGTGTGTATAACAAGTTTCAGACCAGCTAGAGCTACATAATGAGACCTTATCTTAAAAATGTTTGTTGCTGTTTAGGTGGTAAGCCATAGGCATAGAGGCAAACATTTTCAGATACTCCTTTCTCTTCTGCACATCTTCTCACACCCACAGGGCCCCTTGCCCTTTCCCATGTATTTATCAGGGCCTTGCTTATCAGCCATGTCAGATTGCTGCCACAGAAAACTTGTTAGCAGATCATTGTATCTGTCTGAGTATCTTCAAAGTCCTGCTTAATCTCTTGGTCCCATTAAAAAGGTTGGAGCCTGGTGTCTCTGACAAGCCACACGGGCTGCTGATGGCTGAGCTTTTGCAGCTGCTTTTAAGCCCTTCTAATGAGAAGGAATGTGCCTGCTCTTCTAATCATCCGACTTCAGTCACATCCCTCACCAATGGCCTCTGGCCAGGGGAAGCATCCTAATATGGCAAACCAGGCTTGACTTCTCTTTTTTTCCCCAAGTGTCTGAACTATCAGCATTTACAACTAGTGATAACATACTTCATTCCTGACTAGCATCAATTTTTCCTTAGGGGCAAGTGTTAAGTCCAGGTTTCTATAAAGTTTTGCGCATTTTTAAATTATTTTGAAACTGATTCTCTACTGTTGTTTCCTGAAAAGTTGAACAATAGCTATTGTGAAAGTCCATTGGATTTTGTAGGATGATACCAAGCATTGCGGAGGAAGAAGATGGCGTTCAGTCATGTTAACAAAAGAAGGGGATCATGATACTACAGACGCTCGTCAGGGGTGAAACAAAGCCGACACACTGGCCTTTAGATTGACCTCAGTCTGCACAAGCTCTGGAATGTACTTTCTTTCCCCTGTGTCTCTAAAGTATCATAAAGTAAGGCTGCTTATGTATCCGTATGTATTAGTTTTAAAAACTCATTACAAGAATTCATAAGGTGGGCAGTGGTGGCGCACGCCTTTAATCCCAGCACTCAGGAGGCAAAAGCAGGTGGATTTCTGAGTTCCAGGCCAGTCTAGTCTACAGAATGAGTCCCAGGACAGTCAGGGATACACAGAGAAACCCTGTCTCAAAAAACCAAAACAGAAAACAAACAAAGAATTCATATTGCCCAATCTGAGTGTCCTATTGTTTATGTATTTAATCTTGATAGTTGCTTTAAGTGCTACAGTAAAAGTGCCCTAAATTTTTAATTTATATACTAGAACTTGGGTTTGTAATTAAAATTTGGAGAAAACAGAGAGTAAATATTTGTGGTAGAATATTAGATTTTATTTTACTTTAAGCTGAATCCAGGATGTGTAATCAAGTTGGTATCACTCCAGCTTCTTAATTCTTTTTGATAGCCTTAGAATCTGATAATGTTTTACAGATTTGGTGCACCTTCTCTAACCTTTGTAGTTAGTCTGGCATTGTACTGAACTTACCCAACAAAAGAAGGAAGGACTGAGGCATTTCAAAATTAATGGGCACATATATGCTTTTTCTTTTTCTTTTTCTCATTGATCCATTTTTTAGCTGTCTGATTGCCATGAGCTTTGCAACAAGGAGAAAGAAGAACCAGTGAGAAATAGGAGGAGGAACTAGCAGATTATGTGCCTGTAGACTCATTCTCATTGATTTCTCCACAGTCCTGTGAGGGACACATTCATGCAAGCGTTTGTCAAGCACTCATTGAGTACTCATGCTAAAAGCTCGGGAGAGCAACTTTTCTATTGGCTCTGAGCTGGCTGCAAAGCCGGATGTGAGCTGAGTCTTTCTCACTGTTCCTGAGGAGGAATAGAGAGCTGTTGCTGCTGCTGCACTCATTGTCTGTTTTGTTGTTTCTTTCCCAGTTAGCCCACAGTGAAACATTCTCTGGAATAAATTCTGAGAATGATTAAACATGGAGAAAAAAAATCCTTATTACCTTGTTCATTTTATGGATTCGTTTCTTAAGATTCACTTCCCCTGAGTAGAAAGAGCAGCGAGGGCCTTAATAATTTTATAGATGAAGTGAAACGATTCAGATTTTTTCTTTTGCAGCTGTGTTCCTCCAGTCCCCTCCCTCTCCCCCGTGCTCGCAGAGTCTGAAGAGATTGTCATTCTCAATCAGCAGCTGTCAGTACTCTCCTCTGTTCTTGGATGTTACTGACTGCCCTCACCTGTGTTTTATCGCCTCCACTGACTTGATATGTCAAACTTATCTTAACCTCTCATTTAAGCAGGATACCAAATTGACAGAGCAAGGATAGTCTTAAATAGCACAGGTTTGGATTTCTGCCTCTCTAAAGCTTACAATATTTGAGAGCTTGTGGGTGTTTGACAGGCAGTTATGCAACCACGGTTCTGTCGAGATCAGCTTTCCAATGAGACTCTAGACCAAGAGACCCTGCCTTAGACTGGGAATGTGTCATTCTTAATAAAAACCAATGTCCTATGGCATATACGCAATGTAAGTCTGTCAGGAAGAATCTCTTTTAAGTGAAAAGAGCTATATAACATGGTGTGTTAAGTCAGTTGTTCTTGGTTTAAATGGATTACAGCCCGTGAAATGCAGGGATGCCAGGGCCAAGAGCCTGGATTTCCCTAAGCCATGTAAGGCTAATCTGCTGATGCCTACTAAACCTCACTACTTGAGAGGTAAAAGTCCCATCTCCACTGTCCCCAGAGCAGTATTACCTGTCATTTGGTAATCTTTGGGCTGCTGCTGTATGCAGCAGTGATGGTATCTTCCAGATATAATGTAAAAGCCAGCTTTGGAGATTAAGTTTTATGTCATTTCAGTGCCTGACTGATAATAGCTGGAAATTATTTACTTAATACTGCCCCTTTGCCCTCCGTCTGAATTAGGAACCATTTGAGAGTTGAACCGTCTCATTTATCATATGCATTATACATATACCAAACATGAAATTTTATGTTTTATATAGAAATTTTTAAGTGTTGCACCCATTGATATAGTAAATATTAAAATGAGTCTTTGTCTAAAAGACCGTGGACTAGTTCTCCTCAACTTTCGTGTGTGTGTGTGTGTGTGTGCGTGCGTGCATGTTCACATGGGAATGAAAATGGATTCTGATTCTGTAGAACTGGGGTGAGATTCAACAGTCTGCATTTCTATCAAACTCTTGAGTAAGAACTATGTTATTGCAACCCAAGTCATAAGTGAGGAACACAACAGTAAGTTTAGTTGTATGGAAGAGATACTGGGATTGTTGTTTCTTCTAGAATTGATTTCTGCCTTCCTCTTGTGACAGTGACCAAGCAACTGCCAACAAACTGGACAGTCCCAGAAGCTAGGCAGTGTTGGGCACAGGAACAAATTTCAGAGGCAACACTCACTGTCTATAGAACCAATAGAGCCAATGTCTTCTGATGATGTGTCGCGGTTCCCAGGCTCATGGCCCTGCTCACAGTGCTAAGGGGCTGGAAAGCCTTGGGCAGCCTAGTGGAGGGCGGCACAGAGTTGGGTATTTATTTATTTTTGTTGCAGACGGAAGCCACTATCCCTTGTTTCATTTTCTTGCTATCTGCCTCATCTATGCTGCCAGACTCCAGCTGGTCAGAGCACAGCTGCTGGCGATCACTGCTAATCACATCTGTCACTTCTGTAATGCCTGAGATTAAAAGTTCCTCAACCTGCAAAGATTAAGTCAAGATACCTCTAAATCTGACTAAAAAGTACTGGACAAAATCCTGGATTATTACTTTTTTTATGGTAGTAGAAATTCAGCGATCTTCTTTGCATCTTTGTGTGTTTTATGATACAGGTGTACCTATATACACACTCTGCTTTGAACAGTGATCTTAATATTTCTTTTTTATTGGATATTTTATTTATTTACATTTCAAATGTTATCCCCTGTCCTAGTTTCCCCTCCAGAAACCCCCTATCCCATCTCCATCCACCTGTTTCTGTGAGGGTGCTCCCCCACCCACCCACTCCCACCTCACCACCCTTGCATTCCCCTACACTGGGACATCAAGCCTTCACAGGACCAAGGGCCTCTCCTCCCACTGATGCCAGATAAGGCCACCCTCTCGTACATATGTACCAGGATCCCTGGGTCCCTCCGTGTGTACTCTTTGGTTGGTGGTTTAGACCCTGGGAGCTCTGGGGGCTGGTTGGTTGATATTGTTGTTCTTCCTATGGGGTTACAAACCCCTTCAGCTCCTTCAGGGACCCTGTGCTCAGTCCATTAGTTGGCTGCGAGCACCCACATTTGTATTTGTCAGGCTCTGGCAGAGCCTCTCAGGAGACAGCTATATCAGGCCTGTCAGCAAGCACTTCTTGGCATCTGCAACAGTGTCTGGGTTTGGTGTCTGTATATGGGATGGATCTCCAGGTGGGGCAGAGACGTCAGCAAGCACTTCTTGGCATCTGCAATAGTGTCTGGGTTTGGTGACTGTGCATGGGATGGATTCCCAGGTGGGGCAGTCTCTGGATGGCCTGTCTTTCAGTCTCACACTTTGTCCCCATATTTCCTTTAGAAATGAGCAATTCTGGGTTAAGAATTTGGAGATGAGTGGGTGGCCCCATCCCCCAACCAGGGGCCTTGCCTAACCTCCAGATATGGTCTCTACAGCTTCTCCCTCCCCTTTGTTAGGCATTTCAGCTAATCTCATTCCCATTGGGTCCTGGGAGCCTCTTGCTTTCTTGGCATCTAGAACTTGCTGGTAGCTACCCCCAGTTCCCATCCCTCATTGCTACACACCTCTGTTCAAATTCCTGATCCTCTGTACATCGTCTCCTCCCATACCTGATCCTGCCCCCTCTCCCTCTCCCTCCTCCCATCCTCCCAAGTCTCTCCCACACTCTACCTCTCATGAGTATTTTGTTTCCCCTTCTAAGAAGGACTGAGGCATCCACACTTTGGTCTTCCTTCTTCTTGAGCTTCATATGGTCTGTGAATTGTATCTTGGGTATTCAAAGCTTTTGGGCTACTATCTGTTTATCAGTAAGTACATACCATGTGTGTTCTTTTGTGACTGTGTTACCTCACTCAGGATGATATTTTCTATCCATTTGCCTGAGAATTTCATGAAGTCATTGTTTTTAATAGCTGAGTAGTATTCCATTGTGTAAATGTACCACATTTTCTGTATCCATTCCTCTGTTGAGGGACATCTGGGTTATTTCCAGTTTCTGGCTATTATAAATATGGCTGCTATGAACATAGTGGAACATGTGTCTTTATTACGTGTTGGAGCATCTTCTGGGTATATGCCCAGGAGTGGAATAGCTGGGTCCTCAGGTAGTATCATGTTCATTTTCCTGAGGGTCTGCCAAACTGATTTCCAGAGAGGTTGTATCAGCTTGCATTCCCACTAGCAATGGAGGAGTGTTCCTCTTTCTCCACATCCTCGCCAACATCTGCTGTCACCTGAGTTTTTGATCTTAGCCATTCTGACTGGTGTGAGGTGGAATCTCAGGGTTGTTTTGATTTGCATTTCCCTGATGACTAAGGATGTTGAACATTTCTTTAGGTGCTTCTCTGCCATTTGATATTCCTCAGTTGATCTTAATATTTCTGAAATATATATATATATATTCATATCTAAACAATATTTCAAAGGAACAAAAGACAGTCATCCTGACACTGTTAAACTATGTGTTTGAGGAAGGGTGACTGAGACTGCAGACTGCTTGAGTAAAAGCGTTACCTGAAGGCAAGTGCGGTACCACACAGCTGACAGCACAGCACTTCTGAGGAGGAAACCGAGGAAAACCGAAATCTACGATTCCTTGACTACAGAGAAAGTTCAAGGCCAGCCTGGCCTACTTGGGACCCTCTCAAAACACTACATAGTACCTCATTCCGTTTTTAATTCACCATTTTGGGATAAACAGTAACTTGTTGTAGTCATATGATGGGGTCAGTGGTCATAGTACTTACTGAGCATTTCAGTTCTGCCAGTGTGATGTGCATACACCCCTGGTTCACCAAGGCAACTTTATTGCCTCTTATCCTTACTGTTTCCTGGTGCCTCAGGGGCCCTCAGTCTTCACTCAGCTAATGAGCTAGGAATGTTTGCAGGGGGCCTGATGGGAAGCAGAAACAGGCTTTTGTGATCAGAGGCTACCAGCTTGTGGCTGCACAAGGCCAGCAGCTCTGACTCTTTTTCCAGTCTCATTAGTTGGACTTGGACATGAGAAGTTCTAGTCAGGCCTCTGTGGGATTGCATTTTTCGTATGCTTTACATACATAGCCAATATCCATTCTAAGCATTGTTTTTTAAGGGTCTCATGATGTTCCATAAAAAGACAGTAGAAGGGCTGAGGATGTAGCTCAGTGGTAGAATGTCTTTCCAGCAAACACAAGGTTCTGGGTTCCATCCCTATGTCTGCCAACAAAACCGGTGCTGCAGACAAGTAAGTGGTTTTCTAAAGTTCGAAATAAGAGCTACTGCTTATATTGTCTGGGGATACATATGTAGTAAGACAATTATGAGTTTTATTTATGATTATATAACTTATTAGGTACCCACGGGGGGAGGGGCAATGACATTGAATGGGTGTGCCCTCACAGAGAACACAGAACACAGTAACAGCCATGCTCCTAAACAGGGTATGTAGAGTTTTATTAATAATGTTTATCATCTACAGGTATACTTCTATTGATAATAAGAACACATAAAGAATGCTAAGAAAGGTCTTAGGACAGTTCTCATTCCTGCCACTTCGTATTAATATTTTTGAATTACAAAAATTAAGGAAAAATGAGAGAGGAATATCTATAGCACCAATCCCTCATACAATGTTACTTTCATTTTATTCTCATATGTTTAATGCTTATATCTCATGTATGCATCACTATGCCTTTATAGTACGCAGTGGACAGATGGCCTTTGTGTCAGTTTTAATGGCATACTAGTACCCATGAATGATTAGTACGTTCATTTAGTATCCCTCCATGGCATGGTGTAGTTCAGCTTCTCTGCTGTGGAAGTTCTTGAATATCGTGAAGGTTATTGTATTTATTCGGGAACAGGAGATAGTTTTTCTGTATTTGTGACATTCTGTTATCTCTAGGGATGACAATGATATGCAAAAAAGAGCCAAGATCTTTGTCCTTGTATAATTTAGAATCAAACGACCAACAGTTTATTGCCATATTTTGCATTTTAATTACATTGACCCTTTTTAACTTTTATATTTTTATATTTTGTTCTGCACTCTCTTTTATTTTGAGTGAATTATAGATTCACATGCTGCTATAAGAAATAATAGATATTCTCTATAGGCCTCATTCATCTCCCTCAGTGGCAATATCCTATATAACTGCAGTATAATACAAAAGTAAGAAATTTAACATTGATTCAGTCCACCAAGATTATTCTGATTTCATCCATTTTACTTATGCGCTGATTTATATGTCTGTATGGATGAGATCTATTCCATTGTATGCCGCGTATATCTTGTCATGGCCACTACTGTAGTCAAGAACAGAACAGGGCCCCCTCAGCATTCACTTTACAGCCACAGCTTCTTCTCTTCTCTCTCCTGTTCTTGGCAGCCACAAATATGTCCTCTATGGTTTCATCACTCCAAGGAGTTTATATAAATGAAATCATTCTGGTTTTTACTCAGCAGTATTTCTCTTGAGATTGATCCAAGTCCGATGCATCAGCAGTTTTCTCCTTTGTTCTAATTATGGTTATATTTATGTACCTGTTGAATGACATCTGAGTTATTTCTAGTTCTGCCCTTTAATAAATAAAGTTGTTATGTTCATTTCCTCAGTCCTTGTTTTGATAACTATGTAGAAAAGAAATATTAGTACGACTCTAGACCCCTGTTCTTGGCCATCAGTGTCTTTATCACCCATATTGATGATCTTTGGGAAACCCAAAGTAAGTCTCAGAATGGTGTAGTGTTTGGGTTTTACTGTCTTATGCCTCAGAATATGTGTTGGTCTATGCAGATAAGACCATCTTTTGTATTGATCTTTCACTGTAGAGTTTAGGGAAGCTACTGACCAGGGGCCGATGCATAGCAGGGATTTATTTATTAGTTCTAGAGACTAGGAAGATCAAGATGAAGGCAGATTGTCTATAGGAAACCCAGCATTCTTCTCTCCCACACCATATTTTTCTGCAACCTGAGATCATGGAGGGGGTGAAGAGCCTCCTAGACCATTCTTTTATGACACAAACTCAGTCTTGGATCTAATCTCCTCTTGGAGATTAGGATTTCAACGTGTATATTTGGGGATCATAACCATTCACTTTATTGTATCTTTGAAACTGTGAAGCATATTCTATTCCATTTCATTTCAGTTGTTCATTGAAGAATGAGACCTGTCAGAGACCCCTCAGACAGAAGACCTTCTCCATAGATGTTCATTCAATGAATGCCATTCATCTGTCCATTGGATGGTTGGTACTTGGAAAGAATAGAATGTACACAGTAGGGACCAGACACATTTGGATAGTAAATACAAAGTCCAATCTTACTATTTTTTCTTCAAGTTACACACATATCCATAGTTTTGAAATCTTCTAATCCAAAGGAAACCAAATAGCACAAATAGGCTATTGAATGGTGAAAAAGAATACTGGCTCTTGACACGAAGCAGACCCAGGACAGGATTGAAATACTCAGATGCTACCCTCATACTTAAAGTTTACTCATTTGCTCCATCACCTCATCACACACACAAAAGCCCCATGTGTCTTCTGCACGCGTGCACACACACACACACACACACACAGACACGCGCGCACACACACACAAAACGTATCGCCCCCACCCCACACACTCCATGTGTCTACTCAAGATTCTGACTCTAAGCAGGTTTTCTGAACTCTCCAAGGCTAAAATAGAAAACTTCTGGACTCAAATGGAGATCATGGCCGGGCAGTGGTGGCGCACACCTTTAATCCCAGCACTTGGGAGGCAGAGGCAGTCGGATTTCTGAGTTCGAGGCCATCCTGGTCTACAGAGTGAGTTCCAGGACAGCCAGGGCTACACAGAGAAACCCTGTCTCGAAAAAACAACAACAACAACAACAACAACAACAACAAAAACCCAAACAATCAAATGGAGATCGTGTTTGAAGATAGTTTTTCTTAAATGTTTATTTAGGACTTAGGTCAGGCACTTAGCTTTTTAGATTGTTTGTTTGTTTGTCCTGCTTTATTTTGTTGTTTTTTGAGGCAGGACCTCACTCTATAGCCTAGGCTGGCCTGGAATTCACTATGTGGCCCAGGCAGGCAGACCTTAAACTCATAGCAATCCTTCCTTAGCTTCCCCAGTTGGGGGATTACAGTCAACGAGCTGAGATTACAGGCAAAAGCCACCATGCCCAGCTTATTTTCCTGTGAAATAAAATAGTATGTCTTCACTTTCCAAGAAAGACATAGAGTCCAGGTCCCTAAGGAATACTTCATGGATAACCTTGGCTGTAGTCATGACTGGCCAGTACTTGGCCAGGGACCATGTCAGCAGCACACCCCTGATGGTTTGTCACTGTGCTGGCTAAGGTGTGCTGAGTGTGTGCTATTTCTGCCATGTCCAGATCCCCTTCTGAGCTCCTCTCTCGTGAGTTTGTCAGGTACTTCCCAGTAGACCTCAGGTCTTAGCTAAGCACAGGATTGCCTGGGAAACAACCTCTGAGCCGTACCCATGAATCCTATACCACATGTCAATTTTGCTTCTGTGCCCTCACCTAACTGTGATCATTTTAATTGACTTTAACTTGATCTGCATCTGCTATCACATTCCAGACCCTTGTAAAGACGGTGACTATATGTCTTATTCACAGTGGTTCCATAATACCTGGTACAATGTGTGACATAGTAGCTGTTCCTTAAGTATTTTTTGAAAATCAGAAAAAATAACCATTCACTCCATGAATGTCCTAAAGAATATGACTTGAAATTTATTACTTAAAACAGAATTAGTATGTATTTTAGCTTCTCCTATGTTTCTATAAAATCCCTGAGTTGCCTTGGAGGGCTATAGACCGTAATTATGTTTGTGCGTTTATTCCCAGGTGGGGACCAGGGCCTACTGAATACATATTTCAGTGGCTGGGCCACGACGGATATCACAAAACATCTGCCATTTGTGTATAACCTGAGCAGCATTTCGATCTACTCCTACTTGCCGGCATTTAAAGTGTAAGTACACTTTAACTGCTGTTGGTTATGGTGAGGGTCGGGGAGTGGGCTTTTACTCCGTCATCTTTTAGAGGAAAACAAGGCTGGGTGCTTTTGAAGAAAGCTTGCTCTTGTAAAAACCTGGCTGCAGTTTTGAGAAGCTTGATATTATCCACTGCTATATACTTAAAGTAGCCCAGAGACATTTTGCTGCCTTCTGGAACAGATTCCTCTCTGTTTCTGGGTTACACCACACTGGTTGCTGAACTCTTGTCTCCCTTCCTTCTCCTCCTCCTCCTCCTTCTCCTCCTCCTCCTTCTCCTCCTCCTCTTCCTCTTCCTCCTCCTCCTCTTCCTCCTCCTCCCCCTCTTCCTTTTCTTCATCCTCCTCTTCTCCCTCTTCTTCCTCCTCTCCTCTTCTCCTCTTCCTCCTTCTCTTCCTCTTCCCCTTCCTCACTTCCTCCTCTCCCTCCTCCTCCTCTTGCTCCTCTCTCTCTTCTCCCTCCTCCTTTTCTCCCTCTTCTTCCTCCTCTTCCTCCTCCTCATTCACAAAGAGGATGTTGCCAATCCCACCCATAGCTTTTGTGGGGACTTAGAGCAGGCAGCAGCAGCTGTTATGGTTAGGAAGGGGACTTGCAGTTGACTACACTCAGCTCACATCCTGAAGTTGCCGCTTACCAGTTACTGGTGCTGGGCGAAAGCCTGAGCTGGTCTGCCTCTGCATCTCCATGTGGTTATCGTAGGCACTGAGAACTGTAACAGTGGAACAATTAGGAATGTGGCCTGCACTGAGCACTTAGTGAAAGTCTTTCACTAAGTGCCGTTTTAGAAACTCTGTGGCACATCATTGCAATATATAAAACTCTGAAGGCCTGAGACCTATTCTTTAGCTTCTGAATCATTTGTGTTCAACTACGATGATTCCGACTTCTTGAGCAGTGGTCTAGCTGTCAGGGTGATACTAGGACAGAGAGAGACATAAAAAGAAGGCCCTTTTGGGAGTCGGTCTACTCTCTCCCATTCCTGCGTGACATGCACATTCCTGCGTGAGCCCTCATGTTTTATTATCCAAAGTCCTCTCCTGCACCACAGTAATGAATATATCTGGATTTTTATGGCAGGGATGTTTTCTTTACAGCACTTTGTGGGGCAGACTCTGTGGCCATCCTTAGATAAGGATTTTAAGTATCTTGTGGGTTTTTTCCCTCAGTGTTTTCTTGGCACATCTCCGACATGGTGTCAATTCTTTCACCCTTCAATAGTAAGACAGGCAAGCTCTTCCACTACTATTCTGAGCAAAGCAAATAGAATAGGGTTGACATCATCAAGAACTTAAATACTATTTTTCATTCCTCAGTCCTTGGGATTATAAAATCCAATCTGTCTTGTGTATACTTGGGGACCTGGTTTATTTTAATCCTATTGACTCATAACTAACCCTGCCAGCTTGAACAGTGTCCTACAGATCATGATAGCTTGACCCCCTGGAGCTGAATTTGTCTATAGTAGAGCAGTTGCTATAATCCAACTGACTAAATGAGTGCAACAAGCAAGAACCATGTGAGAGCAAAACAATTTTAATGGCATGATGAGGGCGCTGGGTTCTTCTGAGCAGGTATTTTGGAATGAGCATAGTGGGGTGGCGCAAATCTGATGTTGTCTATTTAGCTTCAGTTCCTGAACTTAGTGTTCATGGAGCTTCTGTTTCCCTGGGGCTTAGGTTAATCTGCTTTCCATCTTATGTGCCAACACCAGATGCATCCCACTCTCTGGTCGGCTTGGTTAGCTTGTGCACTGCTTGTGCTTTGTAACCCAGCAGAAGCACGGAGAGCAGTCTTAATGCTGCAAAAGAAGGACTTCTTTGCTAGAGCTTTGGTCCCTATCTCCAAAGAGCCCTGCTATTTCATGTGCTCTAAATGAGGTTCCTAAAGTCTGAGATCTAAATGATCATAATGGCCAGGGTAGTTTTTTCTTCCTAGTGCAACAAATGATGCTAGCTTTGGCAAGATCCTTGCTTTGTTGCCATTTCTGCAGAGTGTATAGCACACTGAGGAAATCTGGATCAGTCCCATTAACCACTGATCATACAGCCTGCAGGTTTATGCTACCCTATGATAACTGGCCCTCAGTGGGGCCAGCTCTTTATGTCTTTGATATGATTGCTCAAAGCCAGACCTTATCTCCTCCCAGTGCTGCCTGTTTACGAATCCTGAAAACAGATTCAGGAATTCATTTGCTCTTCCCTCCGCCAGAAAATGTTTTTGTTTTTCTTCTAAACACCTAGCTTCATGGACATTCCCCTATTTTCCTACTCTGGGGAAAGGATGAGAAGATGTAGGGAGCTGAATTTAGTTTATGTTAATATTTCAATGTCAGAATCATTGTTTTAGACTAAATTAGCCTGTCCTGGCCACTGTAGTTTTCTACAGAGAGGCCTATAAATTAAAGACCACATCATGCTCCGAATAGCCTGGTGGTCTCTAGGGCTGAGTAGCTCTGGTACATGCTCCCTCCCGTGGGTGACCATGGGATAGGCAGGGAGGAGAAGCTAAAGAATGGATTAAGCAAGGGGCTTCACGGGAAGTCTTAAAACTTCACACACCTGTTTGCTAAGATCTATCTCTAAAGCCTTTAGTTGTTTCCTAATGTAGTTCATAGAAGCCGACACACACATGCACTTGCATCCACGCACACACACATATTACTGGGGACATGTATGCGTGCACACTTCGCATGCGCCCACATACACTTTTAAAACATACTGTTACATGCACTTTCAACTACAAGGGCCTCTGTGGGAATTAATGTGTAGTTGAGCCATGAAGTAGTAAGTCTAATGCCCTCTTAGGAGGCACATGAGCTTGGAGAGGCGTTCCAGAATGAGCAAAAGGGATGAAAGGGGTGAGATCCCACAGGCAGAACCTTCTTGAAGATCATCACCTCATTGGAGAGGGGCTCATGGAAGGAAAAAACAAGATCAAGTAGAGACCAGCCCTTCTCACAGATCTTAAACCCTTAGGCTACATTTGTCACATAAATTTCTTTCATTTGTACTATGCATACTTTTATTAAATTCAGTTGTCATTGTTTAAAAATTAGGGGTTACCTCCCAGCACCACAATGTAAAAATTAATTTCACATAAAACCTAGTCTTCCAACTTCCTTTGAAAAATCAAGTATCTGGTGGGAAATGTTGATTATGACCAGTAGGTTTGTAGAGTGAGAGGGGTGCATTTCATGAGGTAAGGAGGACTTTGGATAGATGTGGTAAATATTAAAACATTAAAAAGGGGAACCGGCATGCTCCCGCGCTGGTGCCAACGGCAATTGGCTCTGAATTTACTGTATTGGCATCTTGTAAATTGTGTTTTTATTGATACATAAATCTGATTGGTTAACTATATGCTTAAGAGTTTTAATTCTACCGGGCAATTGGGTGCTGAGATGGCTGACCATGGGGTGGGCGGTTATTGTGTGGGCCTGGCGGCAGAGATCCGCCAAGAGACTCAGCTCCAGCATAGAGAGACCGCTGAGCTGAGATCCCCGGCGGGAGCTCTGCGGCCCACCTGCACTAGCGTGGGAACGTGCTGGTTCCCCCTTTTTAATATTTCCCACAACAGTAAAGGTCACTGGGGACTTCAGCAAGTGTACATGCAGTAGAGTGGTGGGGGAGAAGCCTGGCTGAAGCATGCCTAAGAGAGTGGAGGCTGTATACACAGCTTTCCTAGATGCCTGCTTCTTAAAGGAACAGGAAGGGGGTGGCAGCTGAGTGGGAAAGAAAGCAGATGTTACGTGTTTCTAGCAATAGGAATGCATGTGGTGGGGTGCCATTAATAAAGCAGAGAACAGAGAGGAGAGCTTTGATATCTTTGATGGGACGGAAAGGAAGAGATCCAGTATACACATGGAGAGCTTGTGCTCACGCAGAGAAGAGGCAGGGCAGGTCATTCTCAGAAACGTGGGGGAAACAGGTAGTAGGACAGTGCGGATACTGGCAGGTGGGTGCGGATACTGGCAGGTG
>JADRCH010000012.1:14707176-14719408 GCA_019843965.1 Rhynchomys soricoides
ACAGATAGTTTGTGAGTCACCATGTGGGGAACTGTAACTACAGATAGTTTGTGAGTCACCATGTGGATGCTGGAAAATGAACCCAGACCCTCTGCAAAAGCAATAAGTGCTCTTAACTATTGAGCCATCTATCCAGTCCCTATTGTTTGTTTTTAAATTCATAGATTTCCTTCAAGCTAATAAAGGACCAGGTTTAGTACTTATGCATTTAAAAGTCCTTTTTTGTGAAATCTGGTGTGTATTACAAAAAAATTACATGTCAAAAAAAGTGCAATGTAAGGTTGGAGAGGTTGCTCAGCTGGTAAAGCCTGCTGTGTAAGCAATGAGGTCCTGAGTTTGCATCTCCAGCATTCACATAAAAACCCAGGTGCAGGTATCTGTAACCCCAGTGCTGAGATGTAGCCAAGCTGCCTCAAAAATCAAATTGAAAGGTACTGAATGTTCCTCTCTGGTCTCTGCACATACAGGCACACATGTGCACACACCCACATCACTTCACACATGGATCTTATAAGTGGGTTTTAATTTTTCCTATGTCTGTGTATACATGGGGGTTGGGTGGGGTGGTACAAGTGAGTGCAATGTCCTCAGAAGCCAGAGGTCACTAGACCCCATTGAACAGTGTGTGTCGTGAGCTTCTCAATGTGAGTGCTAGGAACTAAACTCAGGTCCTCTCCAAGATCAGCTTTTAACTTGACCCCCCTCTCTCACCACAAACTGCAGGGTTTTTAATACTTGCCACTGAAGAAATATAACAACATAGTAGGGTGACTGTAGACAGTAATATACTATATATTTCAAAATGCCAGGAGGATTTTCAAAGTTTTCACCAAAAGGCAATGATAGATAGAGTCTTCAGGAAATGTTTGAGTAATTATACAGTGTATTTGCTTATCAAAACATTACATTCCTGATAAGCAAGTGTTTATTACTTAATATCCCCACAGGCCAGAAGAGACAGTTTTAATCCATTCCTAGATGAATCTGGAGCCAGGCCACAGATTTGACACAGATACCCTATGTAATTGGCAGGCTATAGACAACATGGTTCTGCTCGTGGGAGTTATAACTTCTCAGAAAGAGTACGCATAACCAAGCAAGTTGACAAGGTAATCAAGTCATATGAGCGTGTTTAGTATGAGGTAGGAAGTGCACCCTCTGTGGAGAAAGGGAGGAGTGTACATTTCCTGTTCATCTAACAAGGGTGTGGCTGCTTCTAGTTTCACTAGAAGCAGTGTGGTCGCTGTGACATTGTAATGCCTGACATTGCACAGTCTCTTTAGAATGAGTGCCTAAGGGATTAGCTCCTGGGAGGGAGAACATGAGCATTTTCTAAGTGTCTCCTATTTTTAGTGTAGTTTTCTTTCCAACTGCTACCACAGGATGGAAGGTGCATAACTGAAGCTTGACAGGAAAAGGTGCTCAGAATCTACTCACCCTTTCTACCTGTTCACTTGGCAGGTTTGGTAAAAATGCCAAAGTTGTGCACTTCCTGGGACGAACCAAGCCATGGAATTACACTTACCATCCCCAAACAAAAAGTGTCACATGTGAGTCCCAGGACCCAACTTTGAGTCACCCGGAGTTTCTGAACCTGTGGTGGGACACCTTCACCACCCACGTCTTACCTTTGCTCCAGCACCATGGCCTTGTCAAAGATGCCGGCTCCCATCTAATGATGGTAAGTTCTGTTTGGTTCAGAAGTTCTTAGTAGTATTTTAAATAGAGGTAGGAGTGTATGGGGGAAAACTACAACCATCTTAGAGCTGGGAAGTGATAATACCACAGAAACAAAAGTAGATTGTGTGGCAAATTTCATTAAACCCGAAAATATATGGTTTTGGAATTCTATAAACTCATACACTGAAACTACAGAATTCATGGCTGATTAGTCATAAACATGATGCTTAGATGATTCTTAATATTGTAAATCTACATAAAGACAGTGTGTAGGCTAGGCACTTAGCCTTGTAGAGAGATGCTTACCTAGTATGGACAAGCGCTTCCTTCCATCTCCAGCACTGGCTGGGAGAGGCAGAGAGATTGCCACATTTAAGGTTTAGAAATCTCAAACCTTTAAATATATCTTGTATTTTTCCATATGCTTAGGAAAATGAACTTTCTTTAAAAAGAAAAAATCACAATAGGAGTACATAACACACAATAACTACTGTACTAGTATTCTGATTTCCTGTTTTACTCTCCTGAGACCCTGAAATGGTCCCTTTGCAGGAGGGAGATGGCACTGTGCATTTTTTAATAACAGCCTTCACTAGCATGTTTTCTGATTTTAAAGGTACTTTTCTGAGGTTTGTTCTTCATGCTGAATTGGAAGATGAAGAAGAATGTTATTTTACATATTAAGATACACACAACAAAAACAACTAATGAGTAAATAAGGTAGTATTCAATACAGGTGTAAGGAATAAGTAAATAAATAGCATATTCTTCTTCAGCAGTACTGTGTGTATCATATACCCATTCCCAGCAGGGCCTAGCAACAGAGTAAGTCCTTAACTGCCTACAACAACTAGTCCATTCAACTAAGTAGTTGTTGTTAATATCCCTCTTTATAGAGCAAGTAGAAGGCTTTAGACGTCATGGAATTTTACTCATGTAAAAGGTTACAGTAACAACTAGGACTTAAACCTATGTCTGAAAGACTAAAATCTTTAAAAATATTTGATCTGTAGAGCCTATAATTAAGTATAGCATTTTATGGCTGAAGGGAGAATTTATCATTACTCATCAATTTTGTTAGATCCAAACCAGGCTTGATGTCAGGTGCCTCTCTCTTAGGGACATTCACTACAGCAAACTCTAGTTACTGTACTGTGATGACCCTGTCTTTAACACCTCTGTTGCAAATAGAAGGCAAAGGCAGGGCTGGTCTGATATGCATACTTCCTTGCTTTGCCTCAACTCTGACCTTGTTCTGTGCCTAAACTCCTTGAAGCTTCAGTACATGGTTAATAGTTGTTCACATGGTGGTAAAAACCCTGCAGCTTAACTTTTTGGAGTTTCAGCACGTTCAAATGTTCATCTACAGTTTTACACATCAGTAAAAACCCTTTACCCAGACGCTTGGGAGTTTCAATGTACTTACAACTATAATGTTTATGCCAGTAAACCAAGTACAAAAGAAACGTTCCACCATTTTTTTTCTTTAAAAAGCATTACTTGTTTTTATTCACTTTTCTCCTTCTAATAAGATTTTCAGCACCAACTCAGCTTAGAGTTTTGAATGACAGAATAGGTTGTCGTTTAGGTGCACTTAGTTGATTGCCTAGCCAAATGCCATGACAATCTAGTTTAAGGTAGAGTAGATTTGCTACATGTACCAGTCTTTCCACAACACAAGAGCTAAGGATTATAAACCAAGAAAAGGTGAAGATGGGAAACAGTTGTCTAAAACCAAGCAGATTATCAGAAGCTACAAGAATAGATGCTACTTGCAAACCAAATGAAAGCTTGGACAGAAAAATTTGGTACAGCCTCAAACCACTTAGCTTTCTTTCATATAGCAATGATTTGAGTGTGCACTGTCTCTCTCTGGGTAAGTTCTCTATGAAGCACAGTATCTGAGGAGTCATTGTGTTTAAGTTCTCAACCTTTCCAAGCCCACATGGATCAAGAAGTTATCATGAAATTTGTGTTCCCTTGTCCGTCCATCTTACACTTTCTACTGAACTGTTTGCAGCTTTCAGACTTGGTCTATACACTGGCTTTCTCTTGTGGCTTCTGTAGAAAGGTATGCAGAACTTAAACATTAACCCTAATTACTTGTTCTCCTAATGTTTTCACTGAGTCAAGAAGTCTTCATTTTTTTAGAGGAAAAAAAAATTCATATTGCCCTTGTATTCTTGTCTTTTGTTTGTTTGTTTCATGTAATGCTTTTCAGTTCTTGCATGATGATTCATTTTGGCTTTTCTCACATTCTGTTGATTGCATTCCTTAAGATCATCCGAACTTCAGCTCTTAAGGTGCCTCTGATGACTCTCTTCTAGGAACATATCTCAGGAGCCTTGTCAGACCTGTCCTTTGGGGAGGCCCCAGCTGCACCACAACCTTCTATGTCCTCAGAAGAAAGGAAGGAACGGTGGGAACAGGGCCAGGCTGATTACATGGGAGCAGATTCTTTTGATAACATCAAGAGAAAACTTGACACTTACCTACAATAGAAGCACTGCCGTTTTCCTGTGGACACATCCATGTCTTAGGCACGTTTCGATACATAGTATGTGAAGTCTGTTACATTGTTAGAGGCTTTCACTAAACCCCTCAGGAGGGGTTTGAGCAGGACAACAGGTGAGAACTGGGCGAATGTTATTAAGTAGTGACTCCAGTATGGGGACAAGTGTTCTGTTTAACCCTAGACTTTTTCACAAACTCTAAATTCTTAAATTGCCAATGTGTGATAAAGGAAAGCCAACATTAAGCTACTAAGATGGCTCTCTCAAACTGTGCAGAACTTGACTCTCCATCTTCAAAACAAGGTGTGACATTTTCCAATATTCACTTGTTGCATCCTTCACCAGACCTGCAATGTAGAACTGCTCAAAGCCTGTCAGAGAAGTAGCCTTCCAGACTAAAGAGGCCTTTATTAACACTGCGGAGTGATTCCTACGCCCACCAGCTAGCGTTAGTTAGTTCACCAGTTTTCTATGTACCATGAAGGCAGCATGCAGACTTGCTCTTTCTCAGTTGTCTACTTGAAAATTGCAGTGTGCTCTCTGATGGTAGCTGCAGTAGCACTGTGTATAACAAATAAAGATTTATTGACATATCTTGGTTGTTTCAGTACTTCTCTACCTCACCCTTGGGGGAGAAAATCAGTAATGTTTCAGAGTTTGTGCAATTAGTTTCAAAGATACAACCCTTCACACTGGTGTATGCTTTAAAAATTATTTGAATTTTAAACCTATTCTCTAGTAATTGTGACAGATCTAATCAGTGGAGCCCAGTGAGATGAAAGGTACTTAGTTTATCATACATTGCATCACTGCTGAGTATTCACATGTATTCTTCAAACCTTAAAATTACCAGGCCACGTCAGTAATCGGTATACTCAGTAATCTTTCAGAATTATCAGACTCGGTCCTGAACCCATGATTTCTAGTGTTTTAGCCAAAACATATACAAATATGTTTGTTAAACTTTTGGGTGCCCGAATCTACATTCCTTCAGTCACCCTAGAGGAATGACTAATAGCATCAATGTAGGCTGCAATGGGAGGCAAGCTGTGCTGGGTGGGGCCTAAAACAGTATCTTATAACCAAACCAAGGAATCACAAATGATTCTGTTCAGAAAACAGAGAATATGAATGAGGAAAACAAGGTTTAATTGACAGAATCTGCAGGGCTTTTATGCCCTCCCTTTTGCATTGCCTACCTTCTTTTCTGTGATATCTTACAAATACTTGGGTCACTCTTATTTCGCATGGCTGAATGAATGCACAAGGGTTTGGGTACCTAAAGACAAAAATGTCTAGGAAGCAACTCAGAGGCTGATGAGAAAACTCTTTAACATAGTGATAAAATATCTCCGAGGCACTTGGGCCAGTAGACATGAGTCACTATGAACTTCAAATGTAAAAGACATTTACCACAAGGACGGAGGTGCCTTTGCCACTGATCAGACTATGAAATGGAATCACAGACCTCTTCTAGTTATTTTGGCCAAGTCATATGCTTCTTCCTTTTTGGCTTCTGAGTCTCTGCTAGAGATAAATAGAATTTAGCCACTTTATTTGTGGCTACGTAATATGCAGTCCAAACACAACGTACAGGAAACAGTATGACTGATAATACTTTTTAATTTAGAAAAGATTTATAAACATTAAATTCTGGGAAATCAAACACTGAATTGTTGTTTGTTCCCTGTTCTTAATACAGCATAAGAAAGCTTTGAGGTGAAAGGCTTATGTGATGTTTAGATTTTACGTCATAGGTATTTAGTGAAGTCTGTCGATGCTACTAGAGTTAGGAGCAGTACACACTTACCACATAACACAGCACAATACGGATAAAGGAGTATCAGCCTGCGTGACTGCAGTGGCTTCACCAGCAGCCCACCGTTCCTTTGGTAGGCTTCAGCTTTCAAAGATGCCTCAAAGTGAGATATTTCCTTACTGAAAAATCTTTCAAAATTGTTTCCAGGCAGCTCAACTATCGAAACACCTCCCCAAACTCTGAAAGTTTATAATAAGATGTATTTTTCTAAAAAAGGCATTAACTCAATTTATAAGGTAGAAATTTATGGACGTGATCAATATCCCCTTATATTTTTAATCTCTGAGAGCAATACTGGTAGTAAACTATTAATAGGATTATTTCTAATCATTATTTTAAGGGCAAAAACTATAATTTATTACACGTGGTTATTATAACTCCCTTTGTTCTTAAAATGAGGAAGTTAAATGAAATTAAATATTTTATATCAATTTTATATAAACTTTAAATATACACTAATATTTTAACAAGAATTTTAATAGCTGTACCAACTAAACGTGAATGAGTACATTATAATAACTACTTTTTAAGTGACTCAATGAAAAATTGTGTTACAAACATATTTATAGAAGTGAGATGCTTTTTTTCTGTTAAAGGAAAGGTTAAAAGGAAAATAGTCATTAAATGACACCAAAGAAGGTCCATTTTTAGATTTTTATTGATTTTTTTTTTTTTTAATTTAAAGAAAAATCCATTTGGAAACACAATTTGAAATGTAATATTTTCAGTACATTTCTAAGTAATAAATCAGCACAGCATAAAATTTTTCATTCCCATGGTTTATATATCTTAGAATTAACTTTTTTTATGAACAGCAAACTTGATGGTTCTAAAGCTCTGTAGTTTTCTGGGTAAGAAACACACGGCCTTCACTTTTGAACCTCAGTTTAGCTGTAATTAAACTGGGTAAACTGGGTTTCTTGTTTATTTGGACCATAACCAGTTAATACTTAATTTCACTGTGTATGGGAACTAAAGAATTCTAATGCCATACATAATGAGACTCGATTTGTGTGTGATTCTAGTCCTACAAGGTGAAAGATGTCCTGCGGGTTACTAACCCTAGCAGGCCAATCCCAGTCATTCCACTTTCACCCCTACAGAAAAGTCTTCCTGACCTGAACACTACTCTGCCTCGCCTGGCTGCTATGAGAAGCAGAACCGAGGAGATGCTTGCTGGCTAATCCTGTTTGCTTGGAGGAATAGCAGGCTGGGGAGCAGTTAGTAAGATACATAGCTACACTTAGAAGGCTCTCTGTCATCTCTCTTAGTTAAGTCTCTTGTAGCATAAATAAAATCTCAGTTGTTCTTCAGTTCGTACCATAAACCATGGAGCTTTTTCTGAGTCAACTTGTCTCTGACTTCAAAAAAAAAACCCAAAAAACAAAAACCACCACCACCAACAAAACCACAGGAAAATAAAGCTATTGTTATCTACCCTGACTGTTTGTTTTAAATATGACTCATCGTCATCAACTACCAAAAAAGGGTTTAAAGAAATGATCAGATGAATTAGTAAAATTCCAAAATTAAAATTCTGACTCGAAACTCACAAAGGCATTTTTATATTCAGGAGTAAGATGTCTTTATGAGTTGAAACAACTTTGGAGTTACCCAGCCGTACGTTCACCCCGATTATCACACCTCTCATGTTAGTAGTAGTCTTGTGTATTACACTTAGAGAGTTATTTCCAAAAATCTACACAAATAAGAAGCACTTATAAAAATATCTATTTAAATTACATAATTTAAGCACTCAAACCAAACCAGGTAGAACTTGTTCCCTCACTCCAACATCATATTAAATAATGAATGTATCACTTCACTAAAATGAACACACACACATATATGTTATATCTCAACAAAGAAAAAAATTACAATTAACTTGCCCTCTGAACTTTGGTCTTTCTTTTATTCAAGGTTTGGTTATGGATTCAACTATATTTTTTGAACATCAAATAAAATCTTTCTTATAGTCTGTATACATATTTATTAATACTTTACAAGGACTGTAGATCCATTCAGTCATCAACCAAAGGCTTTGGTGAATAAGTGGTCAGAAGTATAAGCTTCAACCACACTTCAGTGAAGATGCGGAACACATGGGGAATGCAGGAAAGACTCGGCAAAGGCATGAAAAGCTGCAGAGCACAGGAACGCCTATGAAAACGTCCTTCAGGCCAGTTTACAATGGAACTTATTGCTATTTGAAGTATTATAAAAACAGACTCGTGCATAGAAGAGATGTGTCAGAAACACCGCTTTATTAATATAAAATATGCCTCACATAAGATATTCTCTAGATCTCATTCTTAAATCTGTATTTTTCAGCTGTAAAACTTAAGTATATGTTTAAACTGACCTTAGAAAGACCCCACAAATTACAGATCAATTAAAGCTCTGATTTCATTGATTTTAGCTTGTTTCATGTCGTCAGCGTCTGTTTTCTTAGTTCCCAAGGCTCCAGCTGCAAGCTCTCGTTTCATGTTTTGTATTTTCAACATATTTTCTTCAACAGAGTCCTTCACAATGAACTTCAAAAAGAAAAAATAAATTAAAAATTAATTTAAAATAATGGTTAAGAACTTTTCAGGTAACAAAATGAAGTTTTTTTAATGCTCTTAAGAAACCTTTACTAAGAAAATTAGCCTTTTCCTAAGCTGCACTAAGGATGAACACGTTAACAACATTGCACACTAAAGTAAGAAAGAAAACACCCGAGACACGGCGAAACAGTGACATACACACCTTTGAAAGAACTTGTATTTCAGGAGTACCCACATTTCAAAAGTGTACCCACATTTTAAAAGTGAAATGATCACTTATATATACATACATACACACACACACACATATACATATATATTTATTATTTTACATACAATTTAATTTCGCTCCATTTCTCAACAGGCAGTGAAGTTATTTACAGCCAAGCATGGCTTCCTTTTCTTACCCAATGTCACTTTCTCATAGAATATGTCTGGAAGCACAGAACTTACACTACGCCTCACAGTCAACACAGGAGAACATCATAAACACAAATTATACAGGTGTCCCTGTGGCTAGAATATTAGCAAAATGAATTCAGCATTATCAAGAGGCAAATGAAGTTCCCACAAATGAAGGTCTATGTACATAAGAAGGTACATATCAAGGTGGCAAGAGATAAGTAAGTGTGCTGGCTGGTTTTGTGTGTCAACTTGACACAAGCTGGAGTTATCACAGAGAAAGGAGCTTCAGTTCAGGAAATGCCTCCATGAGATCCAGCTGTAAGGCATTTTCTCAATTAGTGATCAAGGGCGGAGGGCTCATTGTGGGTGGTGCCATCTGTGGGCTGGAAGTCTTGAGTTCTATAAGAAAGCAAGTTGAGCAAGCGCCAGTAATCAGCATCCCTCCATGGCCTCTGCATCAGCTCCTGCTTCCTGACCTGCTTGAGTCCTGACTTCCTTTAGTGATGAACAGCAGCATGGAGTGTAAGCTCAATAAACCCTTTCCTCCTCAATTTGCATCTTGGTCATGATGTTTGTGCAGGAATAGAAGCCCTGACTAAGACAGTAAGAAAATCTTGATAAAATTCAACATTTCTGATAAGAATCTTAAAAAATAATAACAAAGTCCTCACCTAGAAATAAAAAACACATCCAAATTTTATTCATGATCGCTACTAGAAACTTCTTAGGGAACCATTTGTGAAATAAGTATTTTCTTTCTTTTTCTTTTTTTTAAATTTATTTATTTATTTATTTATTTATTTAATGTATGTGGGTACACTGTCGCTGTCTTCTGACACACCAGAAGAGAGCATCAGATGCCCGTTACAGATGATTGTGAGCCACCATGTGGTTGCTGGGAATTTAACTCAGCACCTCTGAAAGAGCAGTCAGAGCTCTTAACTGCTGAGCCATCTCTCTAGCCCGAAATAAATATTTCTAGCAAATGCTAAAATATCCTTGTTACTGCAGTAACAACAAAAGCTGTATTACAGAACTTTACTGAAATATATTTTAAAAACTAGATATACTATTTAATATGTTTCTGCACAGAAACACTTCTTATTGCTAAACTGACTTACCAAAAGAATTATAAATTTAGTAGATCCTGAGCAATATTCCACAAATGAGATATAATGGCATAGATTTAAATTTCCAATAGCAAGAGTAGTGACAACTAATAAAAATTTCAAAATGAACATTAATGAGAACACCTTATCAGATATCTAAACATGGTTTGTAGTCTCAGTCAGTAGAACCTAAGTCAAGCTGCGGATCCTGTATTTCAAGCATTGTTCAATATGCTTATTGAACCAGTGCTGGGGAGGTAGAGGCAGGCAAATCTCTAGGATTCACTGGCCAGCCAACCTAGCCTATTTGGTAAGTTCCAGGCCAGCGAATCCCCAACTCAAAAAAGGTACGTGGTAAAAAGGAAGGTGCATGGTGCTTGGGAAACAGCACCCTAGCCTCCATGTGCACACGCTTGCACACACACACACACACACACACACACACATGGACTTTTTAGTCTGACCTTATTTGTGTGTGTAAGATGAGGGCCAGAAGCGGGAGGGTGTTAGGTGACCCACTGGAGCTGGAGTTACAGGTGGTAAGCTGCCTGGCCTGGGTGATGTGAACTAAGGTTTGAGCTGCCTGGCCTGGGTGATGTGAACTAAGGTTTGGCTGTCTGAAGAGCTGCGAGCACTCGAGTGCTGAGCCACCCCTTCAGCTCCCTACACAAACATACTGTGAAAAAAAAATCATAAAGTATTATTCTGAGAACAGGAAGACATGGAGAAAAGAGAACAAGTGAATGGACTAGAAATAGACCCGTATACACATTTGTGCTAGTAGAAAAGACTATGGACTTTTTCAAAGCAAAAACAAATTCCAAAACCACAGAAGGTCACAGAACAATAGCCTCTTCATTTGGAAAAGGAATAAATGTAAAAATATTTTCATAAACCACAGTATCTTCCAGAAGAATCATAAATACAGAATGGCCCTTTTTAAAATGCAAATAAGGCCACAAGTACTAAGTCATTAAAAACTAATATAAACAAAGAATGCTTTGATATCATAAGGTAAATGGCTCTCATAATGCTCACTGCTCTGGCACTACAGAAAGAGAGGCCTTAGAACAACATATCTAAATAAAAATAGAACACATTTGAAATCATAGAACTTTAAAATCTCTCGGAAAAGTTACAGATAAGAGCTTAGGATAAACCATTTTCAACACATACATAACTAAAATCGCAATGAATCATGAAGTCCTTGACGCTATAAAACTTTGTTTGCACTACAAGCAAAAGCAAAGAAGAAATGAACAAGTAGTTACAGCAGGAAAACACAACCATGAGCAGCAGACATGAAATATTTAAGGCCTATGTTTAAGGTAAATGCACATTAGTACATGTCCATTCACTTATGATCACATAAATTTACACCATTCCACACATCATAACGACTATTTGCTTTTTGTTTTATAATGCTAGTGATCAAATGAGGCCGTCTATAGGCTAGATAAGCCTTCTAACCATGACTACAGCAGCACTACATGGCCTACAGTGAAGGCAACTTGAAGTTATTTAATGACTATTCCAGGTCCCCAAGTACAGTTTTGTAAATCCACCCTGAGGAAATAGTGGTATGTGTGCACAAAGATGTACACCTTTCATGACAACACAGGTTATCTTACCAAGCTTAAGACTATTTAAGTCATGATGGATCTGTGTGCAGGTGCTAATGAGGATTCAGACTGAGACAAAGCAAACAGCGGTTACAAGTGGTGGGTAGTGGAGAGCAATGGGCATTACAAAGGGAAATAAAGTACACTGATAGGTATGACTGGGACATTCTGCAGATGGATGGCCATGGTAACGGCACACTGTGAATATTCCTAATGTAAATGAACTACGTGTTTAAAATAACGGCCGAAATGGTTTTACCACACTAAGGAAGTGTTGATCCAAATGGATATAGGCAGAAAACCTTCAATACATGTTTAAGGGAAACGGATATATTATGAAATAAAGTATTATCCCACTTTCTTTCTTTCTTTCTTTTTTTTTTTTAGTATAGAATAGTTTATTCAGGGCAGGGGAAGGAGAGTTAAGAGGGTAGTAGAGGCAGAGAAAGGCAGAGAGAGGAGTAGAGGCCAAGAAAGACAGAGGAGTAGAGACTGAGAAAGACAGAGAGAGGAGTAGAGGCTGAGAAAGACAGAGGAG
>JADRCH010000012.1:14719418-14730431 GCA_019843965.1 Rhynchomys soricoides
GAGAGAGGAGTAGAGACAGAGAAAGACAGAGAGAGGAGTAGAGGCCAGGCCGAAGCCTGCCATGAGCACTGGGGGGAGGGGGGGTGAAGGGAATGGGGAGAGAGGGGAAAGGGAAATGGGGGAGAGGGACAGAGCAGGAGCCAGAGGGCAAGAGCGAGGGCTCTTTCAATTTTTTTACGTTGAGATATATACATGACTAAAAACGTATGGAACCACAGAGGAAAATGTCTTTGAAACTACAAAGAAGACAGGATGAGTTTTACATTTTCTGCACATTCTACCTCGATCATGGCAGTATTCATATATTGTCTGTGTTACTTTTTAAAAGCAAGCATAATCTTCAGTAACTTTAAAAACTCACTTTTGTGATGATCACCTCTTGTTTCTGGCCAAGTCGATGGCACCGGTCAAAGCACTGATCTTCTGCAGCAGGATTCCAGGCCTAACGAGGACATAACTGTCTTACTACTGCTCTACTGTGCACGTCTTCTGACTAGTCCTTCATCCCAGTATGCCTCCTTCTCTAATGAAATTCAAACGCTGATATTACAAATGTACCTGGAAGAAAGCTATTTCTCAATCACTATGAGACAGCCACATACTGAATTCTACCCACTTCAACAGTGGCTGAGAATCTTTCCTAAAATGTTTAAGATGTGTGTCTTAAAGTTCAATTTTTCAGATTCTGGAATGTTTGCATAGATCCATAATCTAAAACCAAATGTCCAAAACTTTCTGACGTTTAAGACACTACTCAAACAGATTCAAGTTTTAGGACATCTCAAATAGACATGTTCAACCTGAGCCCAAGAAACGCCTGGGAGACGGGGCAGGAACAACATAAGACCTGCCAGCTGCCAGAAACCTGTGGCTTTCCAGTGTAAGATGGAGTTATGCACCCTTTCAGATGGTTTAAATGACCACACAAAAGATGTCATTCTTGGGCCCCATATGAAAAAGGTTCTCCTCTTTTGCTGAGCATTAGTTTTCTTGATATATTTTCTGCTTTCCCCTATTGATAAAATACAAAACAGTTTCAATAGTAGTCAAAGTCCTATAAGCTGTTTGTTGATGCAACTGTATGTGTTTGTTTGAAATCAGCTGGATTTGAAAAAGTGCACTTAAAAGTACCTACATTCTGTCTTAAGCTCAAGAAATGAAGTAATATAGCGAAAGAACACCCAGCTACAGAGTTCTTCAGTAGCAGCCAAATGGCTTTAAAATGATAGCATATCTATTGTTGCCATCCTTGTTCAGTCCAATGTTTACACAGTCACGTTGGTGAGACTTTATACATGTAGCTTCTGACATGTTAATGTGTATGAGGAAAGCCCAAGGTACCCCAAGTGGACACAATGAACTACAGTCCACTAAGGAATGCTGAGAGTGGCAAAGATAGTCTTCCTCAAAGAGCAACTGGCTATCCAATACCAAATGGTCAGCCCTGAAAACACGCACACAAATGACATTATATAGTCTGTATTTATGCATTTAGGAATATACACGCACATACTTACATGCTTAAAACTCTTAGTCCCTGAGGTGTACCATAAAAGCCGCTGCCCCACAAAAGCCGGTCCCCCCTTCTGCCCCAGCCTATGGCTGCTGCAGTAAAATGTCCAGTAAGCTGTCCAAAATGGTAGCTCCTGTCAAAAATGGTGGCACCACAACATCTCCTCAGCCTACAGCCCTCACAGGAGCTGTCCATGGTGGTGGGCTGACTTTCCAGTGTCAGGGGGTGCTACCCCTCAAGAGCAGTCCACAGTGGCAACACCTTTCCTGCACCAGCCTATAGCTTTCTGGTGTAAAATGAAAATGAAAATGGTGGGAAATGTAAAGTGAACCAACTAGGATGCATATATAAGATGTACTTTTTAGGTTTCCTCCAGGAACGTCTATGTCTCAAAAGAGAGAAGTTTAAATCTGCACTTGACCTAATATTTAGGCAAGTTAGAGGTATGACCATGACAAGAGCCATTATCTCACTTATAATCAGATCCCCACTGCCCTGATCATACAACACGAAGTGAGAGCTCATTGATTTGCTGCTTACTGAATCTTAAAAGCATTACGATAGGCATGTTTTATGCATTCAAAAGCATTGAAATGTGCAGAACCATACTGAAGAACACAGAACCTGACTAGTCTTACGGATTACTGTGCGACTGTGGGAACACTGTTTACTTTTCTGTGTACCAGTTTCCTCATCGGCGAATAAGGATAATGTTACCTTTTCACAATTAACTGTAACTAAAAAGGCATCTCTCAAACAAGCTTTGCTTCTTTTCCTGTTTCGTTTTGTAATAACATTTTGAATGACCTATATAAGTACTTACCGGATCCATTAAGAATACTCGAGAAGCTGCACAAAGATTCAAGCCAACCCCACCTGCTTTTAAGGACAGTAGCATTACAGTAGGAGATCCTGATTCTGTGCTTTGAAAACACTGAATTGATTCAACTCTTTTCTTTTGAGCCATGGAACCATCTAAGCGAGTAAACACAAATCCTGAGGCTCTAATGGGAAAAAGAAAACAGATAGTATACTAGGGGAAATATTAAATAGTTAACAAATATTACACCAAATTCATTCATCATTCATTCCTAAGGACCAGTCAAGCCCAAGGCATCGCCTGCACAAGCTAAGTAAACAGCTTCCAAGTGAACTACACATTCATTCAACAATTTATTTCTTGGTAAAGCAAATGCCCACTGAGCATTTAGCCATCTGTCAGGTACTAACTCAGTTACTTCCTGATGTTCTGTTCTTACATTGAGTACCATTTTAAATAAGATGAAATGACTAAACCCGGTAAAACATTAAAAAACAATTTTGGAGGGGCTATCAAAGAACACACATGTACAAAATCCTTCTATGTGAAGTAAAAGCGCCTGTTAAACTTACTTAAGTGGTGTTTCTATTAAAGACAGGAATGTGGTAAACTGAGAAACAACTAAACTTTTTATGTTGGGGTTCTTTATCCGTAATTCAATCAAAGCATGCATTAGAGCATTAATCTGAAAAAAAGAAAATATTATAACCATTAGATTCCATCTCAATTGGTAGGGTAAGTCCAGACATTTTAGTTTTTAACCATTTATTTGCACACACTATTTTAATAGGGTTCACATAATGCAGGATTCACTGAATAAATCTCCAACATTTTTTTTAATTGAAAGGGTTTTCATATAATTTAACTAAAAGGCAAAAGTAAAAGAAAAAGACTGAAAAAGACACCATAACCATTCAAATACCTTTCTTTCCAACTGAAATTCGACACTAAATATAAACAAATGCCAGTATAACTAAAAGAATATAAAGTGACGGGATTAAAAGCAGAATTGGAATTACTATTATGACATTTCCTCATTAACTGTGAAACAACATGGGGATGTTTACACATGTGGATTACCTTTGAGCTGGATGTCCACTCCATACTGGACTTTTTGTCATTGTCACATGCCAATTCTTCTGGAGGACATTCTAATAAATTATCTCCCCGTATATTATTTCTGCATAAAGGACACTTTGCATGTGGCTATACACAAAAGAACAAAGGATGAGCCACCTCAGATAACAAACAGAAATTTACCTAAAGTTTTTATCATGTAGAGAAATGTCTACACTCCTTATTTTATTCAGGCTTTTTGTCACATTCATTTACTTGGGATCGACCTGTACCTGAACTCCAAACACACAAACATGGCCTCATGTTGTAAGAGACATGTTTACAATATGTTGTAAAGGACAGAGGAAAAGAGTGAAATCCTGACTGGATGCAGACGCTCGGAGCACTGAGTGTCATCTGCTACTAAGTAAAACATGACAATTTCTTGCCCTTAACTATAGTACAGTAAAAACACATAGAACACTTCAAAAGAAAAAATAAAGTCCTTAATGTAGTAGTTCTCACCCTGTGAACCATGACCCCTGGGGGTTACCTATCAGAGATCCTGCATAAATATTCATAACAGTAGCAAAACTGCAGTTACGAAGTAGTTGCAAAATAATTTTATGGCTGGGGGTCCCCAAAACGTGAGGAACGGACTTAAAGGGCTGCAGCATTAGGAAGGCTGAGAACCACCTGTAGTTTATAAAGCTTATAACCACGTGAGAATTCCATATCTCTCAATGTTCATTCAATGTACAAGTTCATTCAAAGAAGGATCTAACAAGGTGAGATTGTATCTTAACTAGATACTCGGTACCATTGCAAGAAACAGATTGTAATATTAAAACTATATTAAAACCTATACAAAGGACCACTCTCAGCAGGCGAGGGGAAAGGAAGGAGGAGCAGCAGTACGGATAGTAGTTCCCTGCTGTGTTTACGCTTACTTCACAATCAAGCCTGTAAGTGTAATTTGTGCATCTTCCCACATGTATAGTGTCTGGCATTTAAAATGATTTTAAATTTGCATTAGCTGACAGATTGCTTAAAATATTATTCAACTTCAAACATTTTCCACAAAAGAATCTAGCCAGTTTTACCCTACTTCATTCAATGCAGTAAAGAGCTGCAAGTGTCAACCAGCGATCCCAGAGACTCGGCTGAACCAGATTACGGTGATAAAGTACAATACCATCAGATTTTTTAACTTAGTTTAAGAAAAAAAAGTTACAGATTAGTAAGTGCGTTTAATATATTAGACTAAATTAGACATGTTGCTTTTTTGCTTTTTAAAAAATATGGCTACTATAAAATTTAAATTCATCGTTGTCTCTATTAACATATTTATTCGAACACAAGGATCTGAAATTTAGAACTAGAATTACTGACTGAAACATGTCTCCAAAAAGCAGTGCCATTTAATTTATAGTAAATACATCACCTATTACAATGCTGAAATAACGAACCATAAAAGGTGCATTATTAAATTCAAGAATGGAACAGCTTATCATCTCTGGAACTTGGTAGGGTTTATTATACCAAAGAAAAGTAAATCACTTCATCAAACATTGACTTCACACTGTAGTTGACAACAAACTAACCTGCTCACGCTGAATGACCTGGCAAATACAAGGTTTACAAAACACATGTGCACAATGTGTAATCACAGGAAACGCTAACGAATCCAGGCAAATTGCACATTCTTCATCTGAACCAGAGCTCAGAATTAACTTCATCTTCTCTATTAACATCTTTTTCAGTTCTTCAGGTGTATCACTTCCTAGGAAAACGGACGCTCAACAATTAGTTTCAGAACAAACTTTGTCATGTGACTAGAATAGTTTATCTTATTTAAGAAAACTTTGCTTAATTGTCTTTCAATCTGTATTCTGCCATTTGCAAAAAGCAAGTCATAAACTTGGAATTCTAAGAAAATCTCTGAAGGTGTAATACCCACCTCACTTAAGCACCTCATAAAATAACATCTGCCACACTAGCAGCATACAAGAAAGAACCAGTTTGAATGTTCATCTATATTGATATCATACTTCCATTTCATTCATAAAAAATTCTTGAAGCCAGCAAGATGGCTCAGCAAGTAAGGACACCTGCAACCATGCTTGACAGCATGAATTCAATCCCCAGAATTAACATGGTGCATAAAGAACTGACTCTTGCAAGTTATCCTCTGATCTCCCAAACACAGATCCATGCACCCAAGCTATACATATACAACACGTAGAATAAAAATGTAGTTTTAAAAAATATTAATTAAAGCAAGGTATAGCCAAGTAACAGACCAAATTCAAGTCGTATAAAAATCTGTCCTTATAACTCAAATATTTAGCAAATACAATGGTATGAACTAATCCCATTTCCTTACTGGAGGGGCCACTTGAAGACATCCCGTTTGTAAGAAGATGCGTATGACAACAAATCTGCCGCAATCTAAGCAGAAGACCCAGGACATCTGCATAGTGTGCAAGGACAGTCCCTTCAGTAAAATACCTACGGATAAAATGCCAAACGTTATGAACATCTAAACAAGAACAAAAACAAAAGCAACCTCATCTGTAATGAAACCAAGAAAAAAGTCAGCTAGGAAAAGGTCAATATGCATGACCTACTAACCTCAGCTGGTTTTTCAAAATAAGTGGTACATACACACTGAAAGGAAAATTCATATGTCTTATGTAAAAACAGAAATAGGGTGTGTGCATGAGGACTTCAGTTTTCAAGTCCAAATACACACACACACACAGTGGGGGGAATGTTGTGGCACAATAATCAATTTTGTAAGTAATTACGTTTCTGATCTCTGTTACTCAAACACCAATAAACCCTAGAAGAATTTACACATAACTTGACTCCTATGAATAAGAAGAAAATTGGGTATTTCTTCATGGCCTAAATCTGGACAAACAGCTAGTCCAGAAAGAACTTAGAGTAATCAAATATTGAATAACCAGCAAAGAAAGCAGTGAAAGAAAACTCATCAGAATGTTAACGCAGAACACATAAAAATTATGACTATGAGCACCTCCACAACTTAACATTCCTCAATAAAACAACTCCCACTAAAGAATTCCTGGCAAAGACAAAGAGACTGTATACAATCTAACACATCAATACAAGAGATCAGAGACAAACCTGAGTATAACAAAGAAAAGGAAGCCATCAGAGATAGAGTCACACTGTCTTAGTCAGTGCTCTACTGCTGTGAACAGACCCCATGACCACAGCAGCTCCTATAAAGGAACGCATTTAACTGGGGCTGGCTTACAGTTCAGAGCTTTAGTCTACTGTCATCAAACAGGAAGCAGACATGGTGTTGTTGAGGTATCTCACAGTTGTACATCCGGATTGGCAAACAGCAAGAAGAAAGTGCCACACTGGACACACGTCTGAAACTGCAAAACCCAATCCAGTGACACACGACCTCCAACAATGCCACACCAATTCCAATAGGCCAAACCTCCCAACAGTGTCACTTTCTACGAGCCTACGAGGAGCATTTTCATTCAAACCGCCACACACTAAAACCACTGACAAAACCATGTGAAAGGAAATGAGACCAGAAAACAAAAATTAGTTACAGGATTATAAATAAATCAATACCAATAAAAAGCAGTGGGGTGACAGTTAAAAGCATGGAAAGAAAGCAGAGTAAACAACAAAATAGAACAAAAACAGTACATTTTCTTTTTAAAAGGTGGGCTGGGGGAGGGGAGGCAAATACATAGAATCCGAAGATTTAGATGGTGCTCTATCCTCCAGAAAGTCAACAGGAAGGGCCCGGTCAAACTGCTGTACTTTTCAGGGAGTGTGGATGACCATGCCAAGCTTCTCGTTATTATTTAAGTATGAAACATTCTCCGTTAGTTCATGTGCTTAACTCCAGGTCTCCAGCTGCGGGAATGACACCTGAGGTTCTAGAAACTTTAAGCCTTTGGGGAATAGATACATCTTGCCTTGAGCATTTCCAGCACTCTCTCGTTTGCCTCTTGTTTATCATGATATTGCTCTGCTCCACTCTGTAGTCCCCACCACAATGGATTGACAACTTTGAAGCAGAAGCCAGAATAAAAGCATTCTCTTTAAGTCACTGCTCTCAATTAAGTCAAGAATTGGCTACAGGAAGGCAAAACTGACTAATACTCCAAAGAAATAGTCGGCACAGAAGAAAAGAATGAGTAATCCAAAAATTACATATCCAATCTGAAACTTCAAGTTGATGATGCCATCAAGTCTCCTGGTGAAGAACACAAATTTTCAAGTTAGACTCGTGCATTCTGTCAGTTTAGCTATGCAGGCTTGGCCAGCTGCTGAATCCTGCCTGTGCTTCCTCAGTTCTATCAGTTACCAGTACACGGCTTGGAAGGACGACTCATGAAGGTAGTGTGTACAAAGCAACTAACTATACTACCTGGATTACCTTATAACATCATATACTACTAGTGACAGTGGCAGTGTTTTAGATCGTCAAAAAGAGTAAAAAGTGG
Organism: Rhynchomys soricoides; assembly: GCA_019843965.1. NCBI lineage: Eukaryota > Metazoa > Chordata > Mammalia > Rodentia > Muridae > Rhynchomys > Rhynchomys soricoides. The sequence continues at coordinate 14,727,313 of JADRCH010000012.1, forward strand.
GCAACATAATACACACGATAAACTTCCGAGTTCTGAAACCAATCTGCTAGAATTCAAATAACAACTCTGTCTTCTGGGCCTCAGCCTCCTAATCTAAAAAATAATTTAAAAAGTGTTCATTGGACTTACTTAATAAAGCACCATTATCGTGCACATTTGAATACTTAGACCAACTATACCCGATCAATGCTTATTAACTCAACTACCTATTAAAGAGAACACGTTACCAATAACTCTCCGAGAATACAATTCAAAGAGATAGCTTTATCGGCACTCCACAGTCCCTCCCTGGCTTGGCTACATTTGACTGGCATTCAGCACTTGGTTTAAGAAACTGCTATGAGAAGTCACCACATGACATGCTGAGAAGAGGCTTCCCACTGTTTTACCAGCCACTTGTAGCACCTTTTTGGATGACCTATTTTTAACTTAACCACTCTCTCAGGTGACCTTACTCAGATTCAAAGCTTCCATCACTCATGAATGACAGAAACTTATGAATCAAACTGAGAATTCTATACCTTCATATCAGCTGGTAAAGCCAACCTGGTATCTTTACCTGGACACTCCATAAATGGCATGTCCAATGCTGAGCTTCTGATCCCACTTTAAAAACTGTTCTTCCTTTACGTCCACCTGTGCAAATGGAGACTTCCTCTGTTTATTATTTTCGTTACTGTTGTGAACAAACACTAGGCTTTCTTGTGTGGGCACCAGGATGGGAGGCACTGGTGAGACTGCACTCAGTCAGGAGGCAGAGTGAGAGGAGTGCCGATATTCAACTTGCTTTCTTCTTTTTATCTCAGTGGGGACTCCAACCCACAGAATAGTATGGCCCTTGGTCAGGGTGGGTCCTCTTTCTTCAATGAGACTTATCTAGAGCATCTTCAGACTTGTCTCCTCAGTAACTCAAGCTGACACGATCAGTCATCAAAAGCCCACCTCCTAACAACTTGGTGTACAAATACAGCATTTTAAAGCCATGATCTTTTCCTGTTGCCTCTACAGGCATCCACAATGCAAAATACATTCAATCCAACTTCAAAAGTCCCATAGTCTCAGCAGTTCTAACACTTCAAAAGTACAGAGGCTCTTCTGAAACCCAGGCAATATCTTAACCATGAGCCCCCATACTATGAAAAAAATAGAGTTAATTCAAATGTATAATAGCATACGCTAAGATCCCCATTACCAAGGGAGGCATAGTAGCAGAGCAAAGAAAAACTGGACCAAAGGCCAAAGCCAAGCAGGGCAAATGACTGGCAGCCCCACGTCAGACCCGTAGGGCTCATGATGGAACGACCTGGACTTCCTAGGACTCAGGCAGCCCTACCCTACAGTTTTCCTCCCTCTGGAAACACACACAGCTTCAGAGGTCTGTACTCCATGCTTTCCTCAAGAGACACCCACTGTCCAGGCATCTCTAACAGTTTTGGATCTCCATTCTAACTTGGATTTTCACAATAGTCTCTCGGGCCTCCTTGTGGAGAAGCTAATTCTGCTACATGTTGTTTTGACCGCAGTGATTTTTCTGGTACCTTGGGTCAAGAATCTATGAGGCTTTCACTCTTGTATCTTTCTTTGCTACAAAATTAGTGCCTCAATAACACTGCCTGCTAAATTCTGCTGCCAGCATAAGCTCAGCCCCATTGCACTGGCTTCTAGGTGCCTTCCAGGATAACAGAGAAATCCTTCCCTAGGTGTTCCCACGCAGGGAATACCTGAGTGGTACTCTGAATTCAAAATCTCTCTTTTTAAATGAATTTGACTTTCATTAAGACAGAACATTGGATAGGTGATGTCCTGCCCTTAGGGTTTCTTTCCAATTGTTTCAATGCAGACTAAGAGGTTTCTCTTTAGTGGGATTAAGTTTCTTTAACCATTATACATGCTTTACTCAGCATCTGCCTGGTCTAAAACTTTAAACTTGCTCAGGGCTTTTAATCTCACCACCTTACACAACTGGAACTATCTTTCTGACCCTTGTTGCTCTGCTTCACTATAGACCTGTATAACAGTAGTGAACTATTCTACATGGTAACTTCCTTAGTCAAACAAATTAATCTATTACCTTTTATTTTATTTTTGTCTCAGAACATGGGGAAAATGCTGCCAGCCTTTGACAGAATACAAATAGCCCAGTATAATGGTGAATCTCAACTGTTAATTTGTTGAAACCTAGAATCACCTAGGAGACAAGCCTCTAGATATGTCTATGAAGATTATCTTAATTAGGTTAAATGAATAAAAGATAAGCCTCTTGTGGGTGGATTCCATTCCCTAGGCTGGGATCTTGGATGTATTAAAGAAGAAAGCAAGCTGAGTACAAGCACTTGTTATACTGCTTCCTGGCTTCAGATACAATGTAACAAGTTGCCCAAAGCTGCTGCCACTGTGACAATAACCTCCAGCCAAAGTAAAACCCCTTTCCCTTAAATTGCTTTTGTCACTGGATTTTATTGCAGCAGAAGACCAATCTAGTGCTTATTCTGTGAAATCTCATGAACTGAGCCTCCGCTGTCCACATTGCTCTCAGCATTCTTGTCTTACAAAGTCCTACCTGAATGGCGCATTAAGCTCTTAGAACATTCTAGCTTTTCTAGCCCAGAGATCCAAACTCTTGATATTCCTCTCACAAATCTCAAAGGCTTACAAATCGCTCAGTCAGGCTTAAAAAAACAAAAGCAACAATCTGACTTCTAGGCTCCAATTTTCAGCATTAATTTCTTTTCTCAATGCTGTGCCCAAACACTTAAAAAGAAACTTAGTAAACTGTGAGGCCAGAGTAAATTGTGAAACATCCTTACAGTAGGATGATATTCTGGGTAGAATTACAAACATGTAAGAAATACGTCGGGGTGTGGGGTGTGGGGGTTGGGGGGTGTTGCTGAAGAGATGGCTCAGTGGTTAAGAGCACTGACTGCTCTTCCAAAGGTCCTGAGTTCAAATCCCAGCAACCACATGGTGGCTTACAACCATCCATAATGAGCTCTGATGCCCCCTTCTGGGTTGTCTGAAGACAGTTATTGCTAGCAGGGAGAGTGGGGCCAGAGCGAGAAGAAAAAGTGTCCGAAGACAGCTATAATGTACTTACATATAAATAAATAAATCGTTAAAAA
>JADRCH010000012.1:14738300-14771131 GCA_019843965.1 Rhynchomys soricoides
TCTCTCTCTCTCTCTCTCTCTCTCCCTCTCACACACACACACATTCTCTCTCTCTCTCTCCCTCTCACACACACACACACACTCTCTCTCTCCCTCTCTCCCTCTCACACACACACACACACACTCTCTCTCTCTCTCACACACACACACACACACACACTCTCTCTCTCTCTCTCCCTCTCTCTCTCACACACACACACACACACTCTCTCTCTCTCTCTCTCTCTCTCTCCCTCTCTCTCTCTCTCTCTCTCTCACACACACACACACACACACACACACACAAACACATAATTTCGGAAATTGACCACTGACCACTTAGAAATCTAAAGAAGAACAAAGGAGTAGAGGAGGAGGAGGAAGGGGATGTGACCGTTCAATGGTTACTAAGGCACAGCACGGCACGGCAGGAAAGGTAACGGCTGCTGCTTCTACTGCACAGCAAGGTGACTATAGAAAAACAATGAGCTGTAACATCCTAAAAGCTAGAAGAAAATATTTGGAATGCTGTTGATACAAAAATAAATAAGGAAAGAGATATAATTACCCCAATCTGGGAACGATACAATGAGTGCCCATAGCACATTCAAGTCCATTAATTAATACGTATAACGTTTAGGCATTAATTTAAAAACGATGGTTGGGAGTTAGGTCAGCAGACAAGGCGCTTGCCACAATGAGGGGCTGAAATCGGGTCTACAACATCCACGTAAATTCTGAGTGTGTACGGCAGCCTGACTGTAATGCCAGTGCTTGGAATGTAGAAACCAGCTGGAGAGCTAGCCTGGCAATACTGTGAACTCAAGGTTCAGCTATGAGATCCCTCCTCAGGGACAGCGTAAAGAATGAGCCAAAAAGGTGCCTGACACTGATATCAAGTTCCTATGTGAATGCACACACATTTGCACAGCACTGCATGCACACACTCCTCCCCCACATTCCCACACACATGTGAACAGACACACAAATTTAAAATAAAAAGTAAATAAAACTGAATGCTCTAATTACCTGTCAATACCCATCTTCTTTCTGCGTCCAACTCAAGTACAGCTTTTGTCTGCTGAGCATTTGGATTTCGAATGGCATGGCCTTCATCCAGGATCACCCGTAACCACTTTATGCTATGTAATGGGCTATCATCTTTAGTCTGCAATAGAGATTTCAAGTGAATTCAAAAAGCACAGCAAAATAACACAGTGTGTGTTTGTTAAATAATAGTTTTGATCTTTATTACCAACTCTTAATAGTTCCTGGCACTGTTAAGTACTCCAAAGACTAAATTAGTGAACACTTATGAGCCCTTAATATTACCTCTATTTTACAGCTATAAACACAAGATATTAAATATGTTACACAATGTGCCACTAAGAATCACTAGCTCCTTCTTCAAGCTAAGAAGTCGACTGAGTCATGCATAATACAGTGAACCATTTTGCATCAGATTGAAACAAGACAGAAAAGCCATCCCTTATAAAGAAATTTTGAATGTAACAACCTTGTTTTCTTTTATGCACATGGTAATGTTCTTTCTAGAACATTGAGATTTTAACTATAGTATTTGCAGAATAACTTGAACTGTTAAGGAAAATAACAGCCTCATGACAAAGCCGAGAACCTAATAACTGCTAGAAACAAAAAGTTTATTTTCAAGTTGTAACACTAATCAAGTCATTAAAAAAAAACAAGAAACCCAATTTTCCAGAACATCAATCAGAAATTTGTGTACAAATGGTGATGAACCCTAGAGAAAATCCAAATCTGAAATTTTAACCAAAAAACATTCTAAATGAAAAACACTTCCAAATTAGTATCTCAAGAACGTAAAAGCTCTTCTTTGCAACACGCTAGTTTATAGACATTCCTGAGTATTTTCAAAGTCAGAAAATAAACAGTATACGCTATGACTTTTAGAGTAACTTAGAAACATGAAAAACAGCATTTAATTCAACCTTAAACAATCTCTAGGTAGGGCTGGAGAACAATTAAGTGGTTGGGAGTGCTTATTGCTCTTGCAGAAGACTGAAATTCTGTTCCCAGTACCCACCTCACGAGACTCACAATTCTACCTGTAATTCCAGCTAGAAGGACTTCCAAAGGCACTAGCACTCACCACACACACACACACACACAAAATTGAAAATAATAATAAATATTTTGAAAGACTGTAGGTATCTGCATACTTACTCCATAATCATGAGTTAAAATATTATAAGTAGTCAAAATAATATCCTGTTTTGAAAGCCAGGCTGAATCTCTAATACGATCAGGACCGTAATAAACATAAAAATTCAACTGCACTTCTGATTTTATATGTTGTCCAAACTGGTCCTAAAAGAAAATTACAAATATTTTAATAGGAAGCAGATGAGTATCAAGTTTACTGTTATTAACTTTACTAAAACTAATGTATAATGATAACTATACTAATAAGTATCACTTTGTGTCATATCAGAAAACTGACAGACATATAAAGCACATCATATGTTTTGCCTATCCTACCAATAAGCAGTCATTTCATGATTTTTCTATTGAGTTCTCACTATGTAGCTCAAACTCATCATTCTCATTAGTCCTGTATAGTCTCAAACTCATGGTCTTCCTGCTGCTGGCTTTCAAGCACTGGGATTACAGGTATATCTAGTGTGTCTTCATTTTTAAGTAAAAAAAAAAAAAAGTCCAAGTTTCTTTGTAAACAGCAGACTTAGATGCTTTTGAGCAAGGGGTGGGGGGAAGATCAGATTAGGGAGAAGATGCCGGGGGCAAAAGCTGGCAAATTCTTAGCTGAGAACTTAAGCTGTAAGACCAAACGAGCAGAAGATGGAACAGAAAGGAAAGAGCACGTATGAAAGAAAGATGCTTCCAAGCGGGAAGCCCTGAATATGGGGCTTAATCATGGGATGTGAGGAAAAATGAGAAGACAGTGATGTCCTCATACTTCAGATGTCTGTGTGGAAGAACGAGTGACAAAGGCATAGAAAAACTTACCCAAGAGAAAGAAAGAAGTAAGAAAGACGGTATTTGTGATTTTGGGTCACTATGAACCAGTGGTTCTCAACCTTCCTAATGCTATAACCCTTTAATGCAATTTTTCATGTAACGATGACCCCAACCATAAAATTATTTTTGTTGATACTTCATAACTGAAATTTTGCCAGTGTTATGAATAGTAACATAAATATCTTTAAAGACAGAGGTTTGCCAAAGGAGTCACAATCCATAGGTTGAGAACCACTACTACAGGCTATCTAGAATATACCACAGAACATAAGCTTTGGCCTACAGGGGCAAGTAAGAGGAGTATATATGCATATTCATTATAAATAGATAGTACATACAGCTAGGAATAAGTCTTTCAATGCCTTTGTTTTAAAGAGAACATGTACACTGAGAAAACACAGTGGTTAGGGATCCAGCCTGCCAGCCCTGAACCACTCGATGCTTTTAATGGAGGAATGTCATAGCTGAGACAAGGTTAGGTTACTCCAGCAAAGATGGCTGCACTCTGGTAATTCTTGGGTCTTTTCATACTTAACTGCTTTTTTCTTTTAAGATCACTATGTGACCAAGATGGCTTCAAAACTCTCAAGCTCCTGAGAGTAATTTTATATGAACAAGAAGCAAAGAAAAAGCAACACAATGGTAGCCAGCAAGTCACAAGAACACACGCAGACGATGAAAGTCACAAGAACACCCGCAGAACACCCAGAGAAGACAAAGAGTAGAAAGAACTCAGGTAGCAAATGAGGTGAGTACTCACCTATAACTCACACACACTGTCCACACAGAGTGACTCCAATGATGAAAATACATATGCAAAATACTCTCCAGAGTAGGGGAAACTGGAGGCCATGGGACACACACCAATGAGGTCAGAGGTTTTCGCAAAGCGAGTTTCCATAGCAAATGAGAATAAGCACTAGATTACAGTAAGCTGAAAAGGAAATGCTCATAAAACATAAAAGACATAGAATGCAAAGGTAGTGCAAAATCTGAAGTAAAGATAAAAAACCAGAATTTTTAAAAGTAATTTAGGAGAGAAGAAATTCAGTATGAGGAGGAATTTTTAACTAAAACATCTGAATCAAATGGGTGACAATGAAACGGACCAATGTGTATTTATGGATGGATAAGACATAGAATGAAAGAAAATCAACATTTCTGCACAAGGAACAACAGGTGCTATGTCTCTGTGTATCCAGCCTATCAACAGAGGACGAAACAGGTACTGTGGAATGCAGTTAAAAAATTTGTCTTAATATCTAAAACTAATACTGGTGTTTGTGTAATTGGTATTTAAAATCTTACTCCTTTAATTTGATTATTTTTCTTACTTGCAAACAAAAAAGGGAGGCTGGAGAAATGGCTCAGCAGTTAAAAGCAACTAGCTATTCTTGCTGTGGACCTAGGTTTGGTTCTCAGCACACACACAACAGTTAACACTAGTCTGTAACTTTCTAATGCTCTCCTGGGAATGTTAGGCGATTAACAAGGAAGGTAGATCCGAGTATATTGTTGGGAGAATGGAGTCCTGTTTACCATGAGCCTCTGTATCAGAGGTTCTGGACCTATGGGTCTTGAACGCCTTTGGGGACTGAAGGACCCTTTCAGAGGGGTTGCCTAAGACCATTGATATATTTACATTATGATTCATAACAGTAGCAAAATTACCGTTATGACGTAGTAACAGCAATGATTTTATGGTTGGGATGTCACTACAACATAAGGTCCTGTTGTGGTCACAGCATTAGGGAAGTTGAGAACCAGCCTTCTGTGTGTTCAAATGCCCATTATGCCTTTACATTTTTGCATAATTTTACTTGCCAAGGTTTCCCTTTCTAAGCTTATATTACTGGAAGTTTTTAAATATAAAACTATAGTAAAAATATTACCAATTTTAAATTTATCTAAATATATTTATTTATTTTATTATTTATTTGTGGTGCTGGCCATACTGGTCAAGCAGTCTACTAAAGATCTATGCCCCTGGATTAACAACTTTACAAACACATCGCCACATACCAAACCTTTAGAAACTCACAATTATATTGCTTATGTCTCTATCAGTATTTTAGCGTTCACCTTGAACCCGACATTCAAGCATGCACTTACAGCCCTTGCCAAGGCAGACCACCCATTGAAAGAATGACTTGTCTTACTGTAATACTAATAATAGAGGAGGGAAACACCACAACCTTTATGCCTTAGGAGGGAAAAATGATATATGAGTCAAGAGAAGAAATAACTTATTTTAGAATAAATAAACCAAAATAAAAAGTTGTCATACCATAGAGGGGGAAAAAAGATGACATAAAGAAGAAATGCATTAAGTCAATGGCTAAAAAACAGTCAAAAATCAAGAAAAAAAAAAGATGAATATAGCTGCCTGCTTCCACCTGTGGCCAGAGACACCCGCCTGACCCAGGAAACCTCTATAAACAAGCAGTGCAGGAAGAAAGCTACCTGCCCATTTGTGCTGAGGAGCCAGTGGGAGGTGGGCTCCAGACACAGGGACTGAGGAAAAGCCGGGAGGTAAGAGCCTGCCTGCTTCCACCTGTGGCCAGAGACACCCACCTGGCCCACCAGGACTACATAGACAAGCAGTGCAGGGAGAAAGCTACCCACCCACTTACGCTGAGGAGCCAGCAATAGGAGGACTCCAGGATCTGAAAACAGCTGGAAGAGAGAACTGGTCTCCCAGGATTATTGGCATCTGAGCTTGAAGGAAAGACAAGCCACAGTCAGAGAGAGAAAGACCAGCTAACACCAGAGATAACCAGATGGCGAAAGGCAAGGGCAAGAACACAAGGAACAGAAACCAAGCTGGCTTCATCAGAACCCAGCTCTCCCACCACAGCAAGCTCTGGATACCCCAACACACAAAAAACGGAAGACTCAAACTTAAAATCACTTATCAAGAGGATGATAGAAGATTTTAAGAAGGAAATAAATAACTCCCTTAAAGAAATACAAGAGAACACAGGTAAACAACTGGAAGCCCTTAAAGAGGACACACAAAAATCCCTTGAAGAATTACAGGAAAACACAATCAAATGGGCAGAAATACAGGAAAACACAATCAAACAAATGAACAAAACCATTCAGGAATTAAAAACAGAAATAGAAACAATAAAGAAATCACAAAGGGAGACAACCTTGGAGTTAGAGAACATAGGAAACAAATCAGTAGTCATAGATGCAAACATCACCAACAGAATACAAGAGATGGAAGAGAGAATCTAAGGTGCGGAAGATAACATAGAAAACATGGACACAACAGTCAAAGAAAACACAAAATACAAAAAGCTCCTAACCCAAAACATCCAAGATATCCAGGATGCAATGAGAAGACAGAACCTGAGGATAATAGGCATAGAAGAGAGTGAAGACTCCCAACTTAAAGGACCAGTAAATATCTTAAAATTATAGAAGAAAATTCCCTAACCTGAAGAAAGAGATGAAGCATACAAGAAGCCTACAGAACACCAAATAGACAGGAACAGGAAAGAAATTGCTCCCGTCACATTATAGTCAAAACACCAATTACACAAAACAAGGAAAGAATATTAAAAGCAGTAAGGGAAAAGGGGCAAGTAACATGTAAAGGCAGACCTATCAGAATTACACCAGACTTCTCACCAGAGACTATGAAAGCTAGAAGATCCTGGGCAGATCTCATACAGACTCTAAAAGATCACAAATGCCAGCCCAGGCTGCTATACCCAGCAAAACTCTCAATAATCATAGATGGTGAAACCAAAATATTCTACGACAAATCCAAATTTGCACAGTATGTTTCCACAAACCCAGCCCTACAAAGAATAATACATGGAAAACGCCAACTCAAGGAGGGAAACTACACTCAAGAAAAAGCAAGAAAGTAACCCTTCAACAAACTCAAAAGAAGATAGCCACACAAACAATATAAACAACATCAAAAATAACAGGAAATAACAATCACTATTCTTTAATATCTCTTAATATCAATGGTCTCAACTCCCCAATAAAAAGACATAGACTGACAGACTGGATCCATAAACAGGACCCAGCATTTTGCTGCATCCAGGAAACATACCTCCATGTTAAAGACAAACACTACCTCAGAGTAAAGGGCTGGAAAACAATTTTCCAAGCAAATGGCCCCAAGAAACAGGCTGGAGTAGCCATTCTAAGATCGGATAAAATTAACTTTCAACCAACATTCATCAAAAAAGATCAGGAAGGACACTTCTTACTCATCAAAGGAAAAAATCTACCAAGAAGAACTCTCAATTCTGAATATCTATGCCCTGAATGCAAGAGCTCCCACTTTCATAAAAGAAACTCTACTAAAGCTCAAAGCACACATTGCACCTCACACAATAATAGTGGGAGACTTCAACACCCCACTATCAACAATGGACAGATCTTGGAAACATAAACTAAACAGAGACACAGTGAAACTAACAGATGCTATGAACCAAATTGGTTTAACAGATATCTATAGAACATTTCATCCTGCATCAAAAGAATATTCCTTCTTCTCAGCACCTCATGGTATCATCTCCAAAACTGATCATATAAGTGGTCACAAAACAAACCTCAACAGATATAAGAAGATTGAAATAATCCCATGCCTCCTAACAGATCACCACGGATTAAGGTTGGTCTTCAAGGGCAACAACAACAACAGAAAGCCCACATACACATGGAAGCTGAACAATGCTCTGCTCAATGATCACTTGGTCAAGGAAGAAATAAAGAAGGAAATTAAAGACTTCCTAGAATTCAATGAAAATGAAAATACAACTTACCCAAACCTATGGGACACAATGAAAGCAGTGTTAAGAGGAAAACTCATAGCTCTGAATGCCTCCAAAAAGAAACTGGAGAGAGCATACACTAACAGATTAACAGCACATCTGAAAGTCCTGGAACAAAAAGAAGCTAATACACCTAAGAGGAGTAGAAGGCAGGAAATAATCAAATTAAGGGCTGAAATCAACCAAAAGAACTATACAAAGAATCAACAAAACCAAGAGCTGGTTCTTTGAGAAAATCAACAAGATAGATAAACCCTTAGCCAGACTAATCAGAGGGCTCAGAGACAGTATCCAAATTAACAAAATTAGAAATGAAAACAGAGATATAACAACAGACTCTGAGGAAATTAAAAAAATCATCAGATCCTACTACAAAAGCCTATACGCAACAAAATTGGAAAATCTGGAGGAAATGGACAAGTTTCTAGACAGATACCAATTACCAAAGTTAAATCAGGATCAGATAAACCATCTAAACAGTCCCATAACCCCTAAAGAAATAGAAGCTGTCATTAAAAGTCTCCCAACCAAAAAAAGCCCAGGACCAGATGGGTTCAGTGCAGAATTCTATCAGACCTTCAAAGAAGACCTAATACCAATACTCTTCAGTCTATTCCATAAAATAGAAACAGAAGGAACACTACCCAATTCATTCTAGGAGGCCACAGTCACACTGATACCAAAGCCCCACAAAGACCCAACAAAGAACGAAAACTTCAGACCAATTTCCCTTATGAATATCGATGCAAAAATACTCAATAAAATTCTTGCAAACTGAATCTAAGAACATATCAAAACGATCATTCACCATGATCAAGTAGGCTTCATCCCAGGGATGCAGGGATGGTTCAATACCCGGAAATCCATCAATGTAATCCACTACATAAACAAACTCAAAGAAAAACACCACATGGACATTTCGTTAGATGCTGAAAAAGCATTTGAGAAAATTCAACATCCCTTCATGATAAAAGTCCTGGAAAGATCAGGAATTCGAGGAGCATACCTAAACTTAGTAAAAGAAATATATAGCAAACCAGTGGCCAACATCAAACTAAATGGAGAGAAACTTGAAGCAATCCCACTAAAATCAGGGACTAGGTAAGGCTGCCCTCTCTCTCCCTATCTATTAAATATAGTACTTGAAGTTCTAGCTAAAGCAATCAGACAACAAACGGAGGTCAAAGGGATACCAATTGGAAAGGAAGAAATCAAAATATCACTATTTGCAGATGATATGATGGTATACTTAAGTGACCCAAAAAACTCCACCAGAGATCTGCTACACCTGATAAACAACTTCAGCAAACTGGCTGGATACAAAATTAACTCAAGCAAATCAGTAACCTTCCTATACTCGAAGGATAAACATACTGGGAAAGAAATTAGGGAAACGACACCCTTCACAATAGTCACAAACAATATAAAATATCTTCGTGTGACTCTAACCAAACAAGTGAAAGATCTGTATGACAAGAACTTCAAGTCTCTGAAGAAAGAAATTGAAGACCTCAGAAGATGGAAAGATCTCCTATGCTCATGGATCAGCAGGATTAACATAGTTAAAATGGCCATCCTGTCGAAAGCAATGTACAGATTCAATGCTATCCCCATCAAAATCCCAACTCAATTCTTCATAGACCTAGAAAGAGCAATTCTCAAATTCATATGGAATAACAAAAAACCCAGGGTAGCAAAAACTATCCTCAACAATAGAAGGACTTCTGGGGGAATCAGCCTCCCTGACCTCAAGCTGTACTACAGAGCAGTAGTGATAAAAACTGCATGTGATTGGTACAGTGACAGGCAGGTAGATCAATGGGATAGAATCGAAGACCCAGAAATGAACCCACACACTTATGGTCACTTGATCTTCGACAAAGGAGCTAAAACCATACAGTGGAAAAAAACCACCATCTTCAACAAATGGTGCTGGATCAACTGGCGGTCTATATGTAGAATATTGCGAATTGATCCATTCTTATCTCCCTGTACAAAGCTCAAGTCCAAGTGGATCAAGGACCTTCTCATAAAACCAGATACACTGAATCTAATAGAAGAGAAAGTGGAGAAGAATCTCGAACACTTGGGCACAGGGGAATTGTTCTTGAACAGAACACCAATGGCTTATGCTCTAAGATCAAGAATTGACAGTTGGGACCTCATAAAATTACAAAGCTTCTGTAAGTCAAAGGACACTGTGAATAGTGCAAAACAGCCACCTAAAGATTGGGAAAAGATCTTTACCAATCCTACATCTGATAGAGGGCTAATATGCAAAGTACACTAAGAACTCAAGAAGCTAGATGCCAGAGATCCAAATAACCCTATCAATAATGGGGAAGTGAGCTAAACAGAGAATTCTCGACTGAGGAAACTCGAATGGCTGAGAAGCACCTAAAGAAATGTTCAGCCTCCTTAGTCATCAGGGAAATGCAAATCAAAACAAGTCTGAGATTTCACCTCACACCAGTCAGAATGGCTAAGATCAAAAACTCAGGTGATAGCAGATGTTGGCGAGGATGTGGAGAAAGAGGAACACTCCTCCATTGCTGGTGGGATTGCAAGCTGATACAACCACTCTGGAAATCAGTTTGGCGGACCCTCAGAAAAATGAACATAATACTACCTGAGGACCCAGCTATTCCACTCCTGGTCATATACCCAGAAGATGCTCCGACATGTAATAAAGACACATGCTCCACTATGTTCATAACAGCCATATTTATAATAGCCAGAAGCTGGAAACAACCCAGATGTCCCTCCACAGAGGAATGGATACAGAAAACGTGGTACATTTACACAATGGAATACTACTCAGCTATTAAAAACAATGACTTCATGAAATTCGTAGACAAATGGATGGATCTTGAAAATATCATCCTGAGCGAGGTAATGCAGTTACAAAAGAATGAACATGGTATGTACTCACTGTTAAGTGGTTATTAGCCCAAAAGTTTGAAATACCCAAGAGTCACTTCACAGCAACAGTAGTTCTGAGTGGGAGGTCCCAGATGGAGGAGTTGGAGAAGGGACTGAAGGAGCTAAGGGAGTTTGCATCCCCAGGGAGGCAGCAACAGTGTCAACTGGCATGACCCTGGAGACTGATCCACCAACCAAAGAATACACATGGAGGGACCCATGGTGTTAGCCACCTATGTAACAGAGGAGGGTCTTGTTATCCATCAGGGGGAGGAGAGGCCCTTGGGCCTGAGGGTGTTAGATCCCTCAGTATAGGAGAATGACAAGGAGGAAAGACGAGTGGGTGGGTGGGTGGCAGGGTGGGTTGGAGAATATCCCCATATTGGCAGGGGAAGGCGGAGGGAATGGGGAGGTTCCAAAGGGGAGATCTGAAACATTTGAAATGTAAATAAAATATGAAAATAAAAAAAAAAAAAAAGATGAATATACAGTCAAAAGAGGGCAGTGGGTAGGACAAGTCACTAGGTATCTCCCCGTGCAATTCTGACAGCTAGAAATGGGAGCCAATTCAGGGAGTAAGAGCACAAGGAAGAAACTAACACCCAAGGGCTACACCAGGGACGACTACAGACGAGCAACAACTGCACTGTAAAACACGATTAAAAGGAAGTAGTTAAAACGAACACCTGGGTATTTTTCATGAAGAAACCCAATAGGATCAGACTGAAGGCGAAAATAGAGAAAGGAAGTGGGAAAAACAGAACAAGACATAAAAATTAAGGCACCAGGTTCATGAAGAGCAGGACTTCCTCTTCCTGAGATAGGACAGATCAGGAGGAGACAGCTATTCCTGAAGGCAGCAAGGATGAAAGGTCACATCAAGTGGTCTTGATGTTTAAATGCTCCCAAAATAATATTTCATTGTAAAACAAAGCTTGAGGTTCAAATTAGAAGGGACATAAAAGCAGACTGCTCCTTCCATATAACATACAAAAGAGATCCCATCCCAATGCAAAGCTCTTAAAAAGGCAGAACAATTTTCAGGGGAAAAGCATGCTTTTCTAGTTGGTAGCCTTAAAACAAGAAACTACAGGGTCAACATGCTATATGGGACCTATAGGGACCACATTCAAGCTCTCTTGGCTAGATGGCCGTAGTCAAGTAAGTTAACCTCTCTGTTTCAGTCTGATCACCTAGATACTGAGAATGGTGAGGATTAAGTGGGAAAAAAATCTATGAAAAGAAATTAAGGAGAAGCCAAGCAGACAGAAGCACATGCAATATTACACACTGTTATAAAAGTTACTACAAGTGGAATTCTCATACTTCCAAAACTCAGTGTCTAACTAGAACAGGAGTGTTAAATTATAATTATGTCCTTCTTGGAGGGAACAAACTTGGCAGAAGCAGAAGTACAAATCAAATCCTATATTAGCAATTGATAAGTTAATCATGTAAGCCTTTAAAAAAAAGTACTTACTTCAACTCAACAAATGTAATTCCCTTAACAGATAAAATGAATGTCACATATATTTATAACAATACGGTCTTACAGACAAATGTGATAATATCCCACTGTACACTGAAAGGGTTTCAACTTACAATCCAGTTGCTTAGCACAGAGAGTGGACAGATGATCAGTGTTGCTCTTGTCCTCTCTCCAGGGTCACATGTCTTTGAGCCCTCCATCACAGATGTGCCTAGGAGAACGAGGGGTTGACAGACTTGTCAGGAGACCAGCTTTGTTTAAATCCTGAAATAAACATCTCAATAAGGTCCTGGCAATCATCATCTATACAGAAAGAAATCCAGAAGAATTAAAAAACAGGAAATGGGCTAAAGGTGGGGTGGGAGTGCTGGGGTATGCCTTTAATCCCAGCATACAGGAGGCAGGGACAGGCAGAGCTTTGTGAGTCCAAGGCCATCCTGGTCTACAGACTTGAGTTCCAAGATAGCCAGGGCTACTTGGCTTGAAAAACAAAACAAAGCAAAACAAACAAACAAAAACAAACCAGGAAATGGACCGTTTCCAGTCTGTCTCACTAGAATGAGTCTCTGGAGGCAGTCTTCACTCAGTTAAACTTTTCTAGAAACAGCCTCATAGACACAAACAAAGGTGTTTCTATGGTGATTCTAACCCCAGTCTAACTGAGGAAGAAACTGACTATCACAACCCTATCTCTTCTCAATTAAACACATAAGCACATCACTTTAAGTGGTAACATTCCACCCCTGGCCCCTGAACTCTCCTGTTCATCTCAAAATACAAAATGTATTCAATTCATCACTGAAAGTCCCCAGTCTTTTTGAACAGTCCCAACTGTTCAAACGTTCAAATGCTCTTCTGAAACTCAGGAAAACTTCTTAAGTACAAATTTCCTCACAAACATCCTAAGGCCTAGCATCTCCCTCACCCCAGAGTTTCTACTCTAACTAAAGCCATGCCTTCCTTCCCAGCTTTGTGGCATGGCCTCTCAGAGCTCTCTCGGGCAGCCTGACCCTGTCACATACACACTTTGAAGCCTCGACCCAAACTTCCATGAGCCTTTCCTTGTGCATCCTGCATGCCTACAAAATCAGTACCATATGAACAACAGTCCCAAGTTCTGTAGCCAGCCCAAAACATAGCCGGGCTTCCTTGGACCAAAGCTGCCACAACTTTTGTGTACCTTTAAGGCTGACCCTAAGAAAACACAACTCCAGGTAGCAACTGAGGAGTGGACAGCTCCTTCGGTGGCATTTTGTATCTTGGCTCTCTCCTTCCAAGTTCACCGGCACTGTTACAAGCTGGATCCGTCAATGAGCAAGGACTTGCCTTCTGAGTACTTCTTTGTATAGCACAAATGCTCCGTAACAATTACAGTTGCTCTTTCCACCTCTCCCCTGTGCTCATCAACCGTAGACTCTTAAACTCCCCCTTCCTTCCCACGCTGTGCATTTGCCTTAGCTTTCTTCTGCCCCACTTGTAGGTTTCTCTGTCAGCCTGGCTAAAAGCAGTGAGCAGTAACCAGAGCACTGCCTAAGTGTTAGCCTATGTGGGAATTCCTGTGCCAAACAATTAGCCAACCAATGCTTTTTAATTCGGAGCCACTCAAATGCTCAAGACATACACAGAATTAAGCAGATTCTTTGCCAGTATAATAGGCCACTGGCCCAAAAAAGTCCTTTAAACCTGATAAGCTAAGTCTCTGCTATGCTCATTTCCCTCAGCATTCTGGTCTTCCAAATTCCTACCTGAACGGCCCAACAGTCTCTTGTCTAAAGGGTGTCTACAGCCTACAGCTCCAAAATCTTTCATATTCTTCCTGCAATCCAATGCTAAAATGCTTACAAACCACTGTCAGGCTTATCACAGCAACTGTGCCATAACAATTTTCTGTCAGTTTTTGTGTCAAAATACCTGACAAAAGCAAGTCTAAAAAGAAAAGCCAAGGATTGACTTTGGCTCACAAATTGAGAACATAGCCTGTTATGGATGTGAAGTCACAGCAGCAAGAGCATGAAGCAGCTGGTTACACCATCCAGTCATGAAGTACACAGAAACTAATGTTGGTGCTCAGCTCACTCACTTCTTCCTCCTTAAGTCCAGGACCAGTCCATGGAATGGGACTGCCTATATTCAAGGTGGATTTTCCCTCTCTATTTAAATATTTTTAGATTTACTTTTAGTTATCTGTGTGCATATGATATGCAGGTATGTCTGTGTGAGTGCCTACAGGGGTCAGAAGTAGGTGCATCCCTGGACTTGGGATTATAAACATTTGTGAGCCATCCAAGATAGCTGCTGAGAAATTAATTTGGGGCCTCGACAAGAGCAGCATGTGCTCTGAACCCCTAAGCCATCCACGTCCAAAATATATCACTTTTAAACAGGCTACATTCAATGCTACTTTTATGCACATTATACGGCTCCATCTTCTTTGTAGCACCTAACATCTAAAGCCTTTTATTTATTCATTGCATCCCTTGGGACTGTTCAATAAGCCATGGAAATACGATCTTGTGCTATAAACGGAGGCCACGGCACAGAAATACAGCTCGCTCAGACATCCATCCTTCATTCAATCTCTTGGTGCCATACTTGGGCCCTTCTAAAACAAACACAATAAGGCAGGCGTAGGAAAAACCTACATCAGCTTTCTTCCTTTTCAGGATTTTCTAAATTTTTCATAGTATATTTGATACTGTTATTTAAATTTTTTCATTAAAAATAGGGGAGAAAAGGTAGAAAACTAGACTTACTGACCCTTATTCAACATTTTCTTTGTTGTTGCAGAGGCAAAAAAAGTAAGTACACGAGCAGACACTGTATCTTCTTTAACCTTAGATGATCCTGATAAGAAAAAAAATCACTAAATCATTAAAATTCTTTCCTGTGCCTCCTTAGGCACTTTCTCTATTCTGCAAGTTGAGAGGTTATATTATTAAATAAAAAGAGTACTTGGTAAACAACCTTGGCATTTGTAGTACTAAGCGTCGCTATAGCTCAGAGAAATGATGTAATCATGAGCCAGCTATAACTTCTCTTAAACGAAGTGAAGGCAGAAGACAACATGTACGGTGAGTCAGCTCTCAGTAATGAAGGCTCTACCAGTATGAAGCTGTTCGTATCAGTGATGAGCCTTCATCCAAATACAATACAATTTCTCAGTTAACTAGAAAGACAACATGATTTGAAATAGGAATATAAAGCATGTTTCAAAGATGAAGGAAATAAACAGCATTCATTCTTTTATATGTGCATAATGTGAACGCTGCCAAGAAGATACTCCAAAATGACTTTTGCTTAAAGTTTATTTCAATATTATATCTTGGATTTTTAATTGAAATTATTCATGAGTTTGCATCATTTAATTCACTTAACACATATGGTAAGTTCATGAAAAGCTCAAATGCAGGAAAGAGTTCAAAAGCAGCTGAATTTTAAACCTATTGCTAAAATCAAGCTAGCAAGATGTCAATTAATGAGGTCTTACTTTAACAATCTTTACGTGCAGATTATAGAAGTTCTGAGAAGATATAATATACACTTACCTTTCATTCTACTTTTAGTATCTAACTGTGCATTTTTCAGTTTGCCTAAAATAAAACAAAAACATAAAATGGGTGGGCACACCAGGAGATTAGAATACATGACAGAGTATCAATCAAATCATTTTACCTTTCATTTTCTGGGGCAGTTCGCTTATCTCAATTTCCTCTGAATCACTGCTTTCAATGTGCTGTACAGAAATTTTTCTTCTGAAATTGAAAAATTCAAAATATAATATAATAAAGCAATATGCTTATTAAATGCAATACAGAAGTTGTTTAGCTCCAATTTGCTTGTTAAAAAAATTTCAAAAAGACTTTTTTTGCCAAGCAAATGTCAAATCTGCTAAAAGCTTTTTGTTTTATGAGCAGACAGCTGCATTTGTAAAATCTAGTACCACTATGCCTACATTTGAAAAGGCATCCCTATAGAGTTCGGCATTCAGTAGTTCAACTAAAACATTGATGAACATTAAAACCAGCAAGAACTAGTAATGTGGCAGATGGTAGGTGACAAGTCCATGCAGACTGTTAAGTTCACAGGAAGTAAAGCAGACTGTGAGAGCCGCTGTCGTGTGAGGGAGTGATGACAGGCAAACACCAGCTTCCGTAGAGAAGAAAGGAAACACTGAATAAGCAGCCCAGCAATGTCCAGAACTGATTCTAAAAATACTCACGTCCCAGCCTGGGCGTGCTCTGTTCCTAAAGGACTGAGAAGAGCTAGAAAGGGTTCGAACCTCAGTTTAGGACAAGGAGAGTTTCAGGTAGCGCTACTCTCAGTACAAGGTAATTTACAAGGCAGAAAAGGAAGGAAGACAAATTGTTTAGCCAATTTGTAGAGCATCTGTGAAAATCCTCAGACAGAGGCGGGGCAAAGTCCAAAGACAAAAATTAAGGCAGACACATAGAAGGTACAGGCAATACCAGACATATCACTGAGAAGATTTAAGTTCAACGAGACAGGAACGTGAGGGCACATGTTCCACATTCATATTTCTCAGTGTCTGGCTGGAGCACGTACAAGTCATTTTTAAAAACCTATGCTGAGCCAGCAACTTGGGCAGATCTAGAGGTAAGGCCCTCTCTGCATCGCCCAGATCAAGTGTCAAGGAAATATTGTGAGTCCTAGAATGCAGAGCACTCCTAACAGGGGTGGGGGTGGGGAATCCATCAGGAGCACACAGTATTCTAAGGGGTAGAGATAGGGTCTGAATCATGAACTACAGTAAGTCTCACGAGTTCCCAAGTAGTAGGACATAAGTGTCAAGAACTTAAGAATGAACTCAGGCGCCTGCCACTAGGAAGCCTGCTGTCACCCCTTTCTAGTATGTAGAGACTGAAAGACATCTCCATAGCTATAATGCCCACAAAATGCAGTCTTCAGATGCAAGGCAAACAACAGAAAGATCAACCCACATAGGAAAGTTAGTATCACAAAGCTTCTTCTATCACCAGAAAGCCCCAGTCCAAATCAAGAAGTAAAAAACAGTGTAGAGACAGGATAAGTACCTACACACATGAAAGTGTTGGCTCAGACATCCTCTGCAGTGGACTCAGGTATGTGACCACACCTGTATACACTAACGTGACTTCACTGACACAGTCTGCACCTGCATGCAGTGCATGACTGCAACTAGTCAGCAAGGGAACATACACAAATGGCTTTAGAGAAGGTAGATTCACAGGGCCTGCTCTGCCTTGTCAACAGTCAGTCATAAATGGGGGAGGAATTCATGGGGCCCTATTTCTCCCTGCTAAATTAGTGGATATAAATAGATCTGGAGAGGGAGTTTGATCGTGTACCTACTTGCGGGCCTACCAAGTTCCAACCAATAGTTCAAACCCATAGGCACAAAGATGGCCTTGCTTAAACTCAATGGATCACAAAATAAAACAAACAATCCTGAACGTAGGAAAGAGATTCTTGGGAACGTGGGATTTTAGCAGGAGTGAGAGAGGGGGGCAAAAGGAAAGCAATGAAAATGTAATTTTCATGCATACATACATGTATGTATGTATGAAATTGCCAATGAACAGTTTTAATTGTTAAAAACTAATAAGGTAAACAGTAGTTAAGAATGGCAGCATTAATTTCTGAACACACACACACACACATCTATACACCCCAGTAGATACATAGAAAGGTGAACAAATACACACACACAAGAAAGGGAAAATGGAGGAAGAGAAGCGGGTCAAGAGCAGCAGCAGCAGCAAGGACAACCAAGAGAAAGGCTCCCAAGGGGCGCAGTTAGCCTGGGGCTGGTGAGACGCCCTGTCTGCCGCCTGACAGCTGGGATTACTTCAACTGTGTGTGCTCCTTCAGCCCTTACTGTTTTCATTCCTGCTTTAATTGAAGCTCACATCTCTCTTCCTTCATTGTTCACTCTTCTATGTTAAGCGTCAGTCTCACTCAGAATACTATTTTTCAGTCCTACTCTAAGTAACTAATATCTTAGTATACAATGCATCCTTGTTCCTCTATTCTGCAAAACTACTGCAGTTGAAAAGGTTTTGGTTTTTTTATTGCTATTACTGTGTTTTCACTGTGAGCCTATCTATCAGTTGAGAGTGCAGCTATAATTCAGATTCCAGCCTAAAAGTAATGCTGGAGACAGTAGCTGCTTCCCGAGGAAAAGCTTGGTGGGAAGGAATGGCCAAAACAAACAAACATAACAAAAACCAAAAAGCCATACCACAGCTTAATCCAACTGTCCTACTTGACCACTGCAAATACTTCAACTGGAAGAGTATGAGCAAGCCAATGACCTTGCATAAATTCTATGTAGAAATGCAAACAACAATCAAAAAAAAGATGTTACCTTCCAATATTATTAACTCCATAGCAATGGGTTCCAATGAAAGAGAGTTAGAATGAACTCTAAGGCAAAGCATGCAAAAGAATGACTATAAAAAACATTCAATCAAGTGGGGGGACCCTCTAGAATGTACCAGAGACCTGGGAGGTGAGAAACTCTCAGGACTTAATGGGAGGGACCTTAGATGAAATGCCCTACAGTGGGGAGAGGGGACTCGAAGAGACCACCTCCAGTAGAAAGACGGGGCCTCAAGTGGAGGGATGGGGTTGTCAACCCACAGTCAAAACTTCTGACCCAGAAGTGTTCCTGTCTAAAAGAACTGCAGGGACAAAAATGGAGAAGAGACTGAGGGAAAGGCCATCCAGTGACCAGTCAATTTGGGATCCATCTCATGGGGAGACATCAAGGCCTGATACTATTACTGATGCTATGGTGTGCTTACAGACAAGAGTCTAGCATGGTGGTCCTTTGAGAGACCCAACCAGCAGATACTTACACCCAACCATTGGGCTGAAGTCGGGGACCCCTATGGTTGAATTAGGGGAAGCATGAAAGAAGCTGAAGAGGAGGATGATCCCATATGAAGAAATAGGATTCTTAACTAACCCAGACCCCTGGGAGCTCCCAGATACTAAGCCACCAACCAAAGAGCATACACTGGCTGGTCCGAGGGCCCCAATACACATACAGCAGAGGACTGCCTGGTCTGGCCTCAGTGAGAGAAGATGCACCTAACCCTGGAGAGACTTGAGGCCCCAGGGAGTGAGGGAGGCTGCTGGTGGGGAAGGAGCATTTTCTCAGAGACAGGAGGAGGAGGAATGGGATGAGAAACTGTGGGAGGGAAGACCAAGAGGGGGGGCAAAGAGGTGGGTGTAAATAAATAAAATAATAATAAAGAAAAAAAAACAAAAAACAAAATCAGTGAAACAAAAACATTCAATGAAATTAAAGAAAATATGAAAAAGCTTCCCAATAAGTGCAAAAAGAATATAAACAGCAGAATGAAATCAAGTCAATATAGAGCATTAAGGAAGAATTCAATGGGTAAGAATACTGAAAAAAAAAAAAAGTCAACCCAAATCAAAACTTCAATAAATCCACTCAAAAGCTTGTTGGACAGCCCCTCCAACAGAATATGAGGGCTTTAGAACAAAACAGACAAATCAGAACATTCAGAAAATGAATGGAGGCCGGGCAGTGGTGGCGCACGCCTTTAATCCCAGCACTTGCGAGGCAGAGACAGGTGGATTTCTGAGTTCGAGGCCAGCCTGGTCTACAGAGTGAGTTCCAGGACAGCCAGGGCTATACAGAGAAACCCTGTCTCGAAAAAAAAGAAAAGAAAAGAAAAGAAAATGAATGGAAAAAAATAGTAAGAATGAAATAGAACACACAAGATCTACGATACACCATGAAAAGACCTATCTACACATTATGAAAAAAGACAAATTCATTTTGAAGACACAGAAAATAAAACAAAATCCTAACAGAAATGTCCCCAAATCCACAAGGAAAACAGACTTCCAGAAGAGAAGACAGACTAGCGCACAAGAGAAAGGACCATCTCCATGTCATGCTGCAGTTACATGACTGAGTACAGAGAGCCTGGAATAATAAAAGGTACAAGTCACAGGACTGATCTATGGCTGTAAAAATATGTCACTGAGAATTAATTTATTGCTTTGTTCCAAGAGACTTAATGCCCTCTTCTGGCTCCCTGAGCACTAGGCACACATGTGGCACACAGACATACATGCAAGCAAACACTTAAACACACATTTAAGAACAAAAAAAGAAAAAGAAAAAATTTTAAGTTAAGGAAAAAACTAGGAAGTGATGACTCTGCGTTCAGCTCAAGTGGGAGTTAATGATAGAATCACCAACTAGCTAGCTCATATTTTGTGTTTGCGGCTGAGGAATTGATAGTGGATATTTAGACCCAAGATCACATCCACGTACACTGACGGGAGATCGCACTATATGACAAAACCTGGGGCCTACACCTAGTTGGAAGGGTAAATGAAGTCATAAAGTTACGAGAGTCAAGGTAAGAGCAAACAGGAACGATATCTTTTATCCAAATTTCCTGTAGATCCTAGTCTAGTCCATCAACAACTTTATTATGATTTATTTCCACCATTTGGTCAAGTAACAAGGAACTAAACTGAGCAAAGAATGCTGGGTTACATCTTCCACACACCCTTCAGTTTCATCCCTAAAATCCAAAGAAAAACTCTTAATGTCTCAACAATTTAAAAAAAAAGGAAAGAAAACTAGATCAAAAAATAGGGGGAAAGGAGGAGTGATTATTAAAAATTAATAAATCACGTATTTTATAGATTATTACTACTTTCACTTTTAAAATGAAAAATAGGGGGAGCCTGGCGGTATGACTTAGGAGTAAATCCCTTATAGGGGGGCCTGGCGGTATGACTTAGGAGTAAATCCCTTTATCTAGGGCAACATTACTTTTCATTTTTAAAATGAGAACTGTCATTGTGATTTAGCAATCTGCAATCAGAAATGTATTTGAAGTAACTGAAACAGAGAACTTATCTCTTCCTCTTCCAAGAAAGCAGAGGAAGAGTGTAAGCAACCACGCCGTGTGGTTAAACCCCAACACTTTACCGTTTAGGGCAGACACTAGACAATGCTGGCGTAGTATTGTTGCTCTTCTCCAGGATATCTGAAATACTGGCTTCTTCACTGCATGCGGACGGCTCTATTTCAAAAACACACACAGAATTATCAAATTGTCTTAAAATAGCAACATCCCTATAAAAAGATTAGATTATTCACAACCAGCCGTGGGTTCTAACCTCACTCCCCCAAGCCCCTCAGAACTCTTCCCACACTCTCCTAGCCGAGTAGTTTTCCATTGGGAAGTTCCTTCCGTTTTTTATGACCCAATAAAAACGTCTTAATAGCCAACCTAGAAGCTGAATTTACTTCTGTATCAAACACACACACACACACACACACACACACACACACACAGAGAGAGACATGTTAATAGGCAATTGATAAATCTGTATTTCCAAATATTGTCAATTTCCTTATCACTGTTTAGTCCACCCAGGCTCTATGATACAATACTGTTGGCCTAAAATCAAACTAATTTTAATTCCCAGAGACCTTCATTAAATTAGCAATTAAGATGTGATGCCATTATCAACTACAGCCAACTCTCCGACCCCCCCCCCCACTTGTTTATGTATTCCTTCCCCCTTAGGAATGCTAACTTAGGAAGTTTTTCTGGAGTTCTCAGTTCTCCCACAAGCTTACCAACCTTATATCCAAATACCTTCCTGCCATTAGAAAACAGACAGCTACACTCAGCTCCACCCTCCGAGAATGTTTTCTGTCCTTCCCTGCTACCCAGGTCACACAGAGCAGATACTCCCACTCCTTACACACGCATCGGTGGTGTTTTCAGCCTTGCTTGCTCTGCTGCAACCTGGCTCGGAAATCCAAGTATAGAACTCATGCCTCCTAAAATCACAGGTCTCTTCCCTTCTTTGACTCCAGAATTGGTTCTAATTTATCGTTCTAGCTTTTTTCCTTTTAACTAAGCACATTGTATTATAAATAGAACGAAGTGCTAAAAAGGAACATTATTTTTTCTGTTCTTTACAAATTTTTTTCTCTCAACAAAAAACATTTTCCCCTAATTTTTCTGGTATACTAATAACCAATCCAACTATTTTGACAAAACCTTTCCGGATTACCAATCTTCAGGAGGTTTTTTTTTTTTAAAAAAAAGAACAATCCTAAAGTTTTGCATATCACAAACCCCAAAACAGAATTATGTAGGGCAAGAAAATCATCCATAAAGTGGTCAGACCAAGTTCATAATTAAAACTCACCTGAGTGTCCGTCTGCCTTTTTGTTCCTATTACTTCCTGTGAGTGTAATGGTCTCATCCTTGGATTCCTACGTAAAAGGACATTTTCTACAATGGCATATCAGTTTTAAATGACGCTAAGACAGATCTTGTTTTATACTGCTTTACTTTACATACTGAAGACTATTTAAAAATGCTACCATAATCTGGGGTAATGGTGAGATTATGTGGTAAAAGGTTAAAAAAATACACAAACTGATTTAAATTTTTTTTCAATGGTATCTCAAAAATGAAAATCTCACGCCTAGTGATTTAGTATCCGTGGGGCTTGAAAGTCTATGCACAGTAGTGCAGTAGAAAAGGAATCATCACCATCATCCAGCTATGAACCGTGCGACCTACAAAAAGGACATGCTGGCAAGACACTAGTGTACCGATGGCACAGATGTTATTAGAGTGGCCAACCACGTGTTAATCCTGGATGTAAGGCCCGCCCCATGAGGACTCGGCTCCAAATGAGATGTCTTTATCAAACCTCTCCCCTCACAGCTTAGGAGCTACTTGGGAGAGTAAGCCAAACAATTTGACTCCAAGAAAACAGCAGTTTCCAGATAGATCAGGACTGAAGCACACATGACCTCACAGAGACTGTCACAGCAAACCTAAGACCTAACAAGAAACTATTTGCAATTGATACCTGCTAGGAGGCAAAAACAGCAGCTTTCCCCGGTGAAGTGAGACTGGGTATAGAACCACACAGCAGAACAGGCCTCATGCTCAGAAGCAGTTGGCCACACAAAATGGACTCCATGGGTTTTTATGTGCTTTTTTTTTTTTTTTTCAGTGTTTTCTTCAGGAATCTTTTTCTTTTTAGATTTTTTCCTTGCACTGCCCCATGCCCACCCATTTTTATGTTTGTTGTTGTTGTTGTTGTTGTTGTTGTTGTTTTGGGTTTTTTATTTTTGAGAGAAAGAACATGAAGCTAGGTGGATAGGGAGGTAGAAAGGATCTTGAATTAAAAACAAATTAAAAACAGTAAATATAAAAAAAAACAACTGTCCTACTTAGTGTTCTAATTATACATAGACATTTGCTTAAAATATGAGGAAACACCAAAGAATATAATCCCCCACTACATTACAAAACAAAAACCAGTTATTCTTTATCTTTCCAAATGAATGCATACAAAAGAAACCTCTCGATTATCTTACTGTAAAAAATTAATGAGCTTTACATTAGAATAAAAAACATTCACACCAGATTTTCAAACCAAGATTCCCTATTCAAAAATTAATGTATCTACCTTTAGGCTGTTATTACCATACCCTCTCTTCTGGAATTCCCAAGGCTGGCAAGATATAGCAATAGCATTTATAGCCAAAAAAAAAAAACCAAAAACCAAAAAAGCCAAAAAAAACCAAACAAACAAAAAACCCACCTAAATCTGAGATTCTTAGTAGTCTAAAGTCTCAATAAAAGTAAATTATTAAAAAGTCTCAATAGGCAGGTTCAAGGGCTCATTTTCGCTCCCCCCCTTCTTCCCTTCTCCCCTCCCTCCCTGCCCCCTCTCTGCCACTCTCAGCTGCTGCTCTACAACATGCCTGCCTACCTACTACCATGTTCCCCACCATGATGATAATGGTCATGGTGCTCTTCACAGCAACAGAACAGTAACTAAGACAGATATGGTGCTTACATTGTGCGTGTGTGTGTGTGTGTGTGTGTGTGCGCGCGCGTGTGTGTGTGTGTGTGTGTGTGTGTGTGCGTGCGTGCGTGTGTGTGTGTGTGTGTGTGTGCGTGCGCATGCATGCGTACGTGCATGTGTCTTCTGGGCTTTTTAATTTGGCTGTTGTTGTTGTTGTCATTCTGGAATAGGCTCTCACTATGTAGCCCTTACTGGCCTGGAACTCACTCTGTAGACCAGACTGGCCTCTGGATCCAGAGATCCACCCACTTCAGCCTCTTGAGTACTGAGATTAAAGACATGCAACACCACAGAAATTGGTACTTACACTTTTGTAAGCACCGTATAAATCCTAGTTAAAAACGCTAATCATGTCTCCAAAGGATCTTTTAGTGAGGTACGAAGTTCTACTGAAAGCAGAGCGACCTTCACAGAACTGGCTCTTACTTACCTCTCCTGGAGGACTCTTCTTGCCTCTCTTACCAAGAAGAGGCCTGCCATCAGCAAAGTTGGTAAGAATTACAGCAATGGCAGTAAGAGTTTTGCCCTTTAAAATATTTTTAAAAGACAAATGGTCAGATTCTAAAACCCATATAGAAAACATTTTAAAACCTATTCTAAAATAATAAAATACTGAGTATCAGTCAAATCCACAGCATGCATGGTTGTTAAATTATATAGTTATTAATGAAAAATAAGTAGTTCACTTAAGAAAAATTTTTCTTACCCCTTATCATAAGTTACTCGATGACTGATTACAAGCACCATGGAAAACTCATTTTATGGAAGGACTAACACCCTATGTTGACCTATCACTTCATCATCAAACTAATATTAACATCTGCTTTCCAAGAACCTCAAAGCTAATTTAAAATAATTAGAAATTCTAACACGTATATGAAGACATTTTCATTATTTTCAATAACAGGATTCACAGTAATACAGAAATAAGCCAGCAATTTTAAAGCAGTCCCCAAAGTCTGGTCATTTTATACACTTTCAGAATATAAGATCAAAACTGTGTGTGTGTGTGTGTGTGTGTGTGTGTGTGTGTGTGTGTGTGAACAGATGTGTGAGTATACATATGTATGGAGGCCAGAGAAGATCTCAGTAACAGTCTTCAGGCATGGTTAACCTCCCTCCAAAGCCTCCCATAAATCCCTCCTCACTCTTTCTAACTCATGGCCTCTTTTTCCATTAATTTTTGTCCCATGCATACACATACAAACATACACACACACACACACACACACACACACATATATATATACATATATATACACACACACACACACATATACACACTCACACACTAGTCTTACTGGAAATAATACAGGAGCCACTGTCACTGTTAATGACTGAGTTCTAGGAGAAATTTTCTTGAAAGTAACCAATGTAAGGTGAAAGCCACTGTCTTCAAGGGAAACTACAGAATATTTGCTGTCAATTTGTAATCAAAAGTTAAAACGTTGCAAAACTTGCATGTTACAATAAGCAAGCAGCTGCCAAAACTGTCACCCCTTTCCTCCTATGATTAGTGGTAAGGTTGAAAACGGTAAGCTCTTAATACTGTGTGGAATTAACTGTGTAGATCTATAACTTTCCAATGGGCAGGACTCACTACAAAATCATTTACAAGGGAATCATTCAATATACAGTGTGCACGGGTGGATTTTAATGACAACAATTCAGTATCATTGTACAGTAAGTACCTTTAATGATTAAATACTTGGGATGTAGTATTTTACCAAAGAAATCTAAAATTATCTTAAAGCCTTTAAAATACATGTGAAAGAAATACCGACGGTCAACTTGACAGAAACTACAATCTCTCGGGAGACAAGCCTCCGGAACATGTCTGTAATAACGTTTCTAGACTAGGTTAAAGAGGTAGGATAAGCTACTCAGTGCACGGCACCGTTCCGCAGCCTGGGAAGATCACCAGCACCCATTTCTCTGGGGCACTTAACTACAGGTACAGTATGGCTGTCACTTAAATCTCCCCATATCGTCCCCATAAAGGATTGTAGGTCCCAGAACTAAAACTCAAAATATAAACATATAAAATAAAGTAGCAATACGACAGTTCAACTCCAATTTTTTTCCCTAAGCATCAAAACAACTTGCAAAACAAGTGACAGCATTCTCATAAATATTGTTTAGAACTGTCTTTAAATTGTGCTATGTACATAAGTTTTTGTCTATTGTCCTTTTAAGTATTTCTAAACTATTTAGTTTAATGCCTAACACTATAAATGTTATAGAGCTCCAAGCGACAGCTCGGTGACCAACCAACAGGAATGACTACGGTAACCAGTCGCCAACATCTTCTGTGTTGCATACCAGCATCTGTGCCAGAATGATTTCAAATACCGCCCAGTTTCCTCCCATAGCAACGGTGTTATTAACGATACCGAGGGAGTGTGGGGAGTAGTCCAGTAGGAAGGACACAGCCTAGTATGGTTGACATCTATGTAATCCCCAGGATGGAGCAAAAGAAGAAAAGAAGGAAAGGGACCTGTTAGAAAACCACAGGGGTGCGGAAAGTCAAGGTTTCATCCTACTGATTGATTCTGGTTGGGAAGCCTTAGCATTAACAAGAGAATAGCCCCTCCTAGGAATGGGGCTGGACACTGCTAGAAGAGAGACCTGTCTAAAGTCAAGTCAATGTCACTGCCCAAGCCACACTCTGCTCCTGAGCAGGAACTGAACCATGGGCAATAACTCCACTTTCTTGTTCTGCACATGAAAAGACTGCTCTAGGAGATGGCAGCAGTATCTTCTGCCCACTTCCTGTCTCTCTTACCAGGCCCACCGTGTGAACCCAGTCCCAGTCCCACTCCCACTGTATACTTTATGACAGCCACGTTCTGATCTTGTCATGGCTCCAGCCTCACTTTTCATGACTCGGGTGAAACTTCTCAGTACTTGGATCACTGTTTCTAAACTTGGATTACTTCTTACCACACCTAGTAACACAGAAGTTGGGGTATACAGAGCGCCAAGGCGTGAGCCTAGTGTCCATATCCTAGCAGTAAGAGAACCTGGAGGAAGGAACAGATAGATACCTTGTCCTAGCTTAGTGGTAGGCCTTCTCACATGATAACCTCAAGTCTATGGGATCATCAAGCAAAATCCTTGAAACTTATTTCATTTTCTGGTTTTGCTCGATATCTGAGGATGCCTCTTTTGGCCAAGCAGATCTGCAGTAGGAGCACAGCAAGGAACACATAGGCCACTATAGTTATTTGGCTACAAGAGGCTGTTAGACTATTCCTTCTCTCTTGTCAATATTACTGACACTACCGAAGGACTTCTTTCTTAAAGCAGAAAACTAGGTGCAGGCTCCCCAGCTCGAAGTAACTCGGCCTTTATCTACTTACTACTGTTTTTTGCAACTATGGGAACAGAACTCACTATCACCAACCTTTACTTTTTAAAAACCCTACGAAAGGCAGGTTGCCCTGACTTTCCACAAGAAAAGAAAATTGGGAATATATGTTTATACACTCATTAATGTTGATGTATTCTATTACTCATTTTTTAACTATTCTTTGTTATTTGACCCATCTGTTGGTTCCCTAGCAGACCCTATTTTCAAAGAAAAACAAGGAAAAAAAGAAAAAAACATTTTCTATCTACACTGAAAGCAAAATCTAGTCCAAAGCTGACACCTTTCTTTCGACTTAAAAATTTCTTTCTACAAAATCGTAATTATAAAGTAACATTTTTCTAAGACTAGAAAAAAAGATTACCAAACCCATATCATCAGCTAGAATCCCTCCGTGAACATCTTCTGGCCGTTCCTTCACAGAACAACTCGTTATTGTGTGATAATACAGGTCATTTCGCTGCTCCCAGAACGGAGGGAGCTCCTCGCTGTTCTCCCGTGCAATCATCCACGCTAGAGCTTGTTTCTGGTGTGGAAGCAACGGCGTTTCAACAGCCTACAAACGTAACGTCATAGAGAGAAATACAATCAGTCTTTTCTCTTTCCACATGCAGACCCTGAAAGAGTTGCCTTCTTACAGTATAAAACGTATAAATTACCAAGGCAGTTAATAATTCTGAAGCTTTACATTCGAAACATTGCTTTATATTTTCGAGTTCTGTAAATTTTCTTGATATCAACAGACCGACACAGACAAGGAGCTGGCAGAGATTTCCCCAATGGCCTAAACTATCTCGACAGTCCATTAACTGCTTCCTTTTCCATGCAGAAGCTTTTTGATTTTCTGCAACACCATTGGTCAGTTCCACGAATGATTTCTTGAGTTTCTGGAATCATTTTCTGAAAGTACTTGTCTATCAGCAAATGAGTAAAGGAAGAAAACAGACATTTCTCAAAACACAAAACACAGACAGCCAGGACTGGAGAAACAGTAGTTAAGAACACTACTCTTCCAGAGGTCCTGAGTTCAATTCCCAGCAACCACATGGTGGCTCACAACCATCTGTAACAGGATCTGATGCCATCTTCTGGTGTATCTGAAGACAGCTACAGTGAACTCATATACATTAAATAAATAAATAAATCTTTAAAGAAAACTACTGACAGCTAATAGGTATGTGAAAGAATGCTCAATATCCTTAGCTCTCAGAGAACTGCAGCTCAAAACTGCACTAAGAATCCATCTCACCCTTGTGAGAACAGCTGTCATTTTAAAAACAAACAGAATGTGTACACAAGGACTCAGGAGAATAGGAACTCTTATAGAATGTTAGTAGAAATGTCAGCTAGTGTTGGTTTCAGACGAGAGAACAAACAGCTGAGGTGAATATTTAACACACCAGGCCGACCTGGCCTCCAGGTTCTCCCAGCATCCCTCACCCCTACTTGGCACACCCTGCCCTCAACCCTGAACTTTCCAGCCCAGGAGCTGGGCTGCCCTTCCCCCAGAGGCTCTTTGCTATATAATTCAGACATTTTGGTCTCTCACCTCTTCCCTCTTCTCTCCCTCTCACTGTGCACGCTTGCTTTCGTTCTTTCTCTCCTCCCTCCTCTTTCTCTCCCTCCCCATGGCGACCTCCCTGGCCTTGGTCCTTGGGGCCAGTGACCTTCCCAATAAACCTACCTTTATGTACTCTACATCCGGCTTGAATTGGCTCATTTCATTGACAGAGAAATAACTTACCCACTAGTGCAATCACTACAGCAATCAGTGAGACGTTTCCTAGAGAAACTAGAATTATAACTACCATATAAGCCATCCGTACGGTCCTGGGAATCCCCCAGTACAGTCAACTAAAGAGCCCTGCTGGTTCAAGCTTAGCGTGTCCTTACAACAGTCCCAGCGACAGTCAGCCTAGGTGCCATCAATAAATTGACAGGGAAAACAGGCAGTACATTCAGACTAGAGCTTCATTTAGCCACATTATTTATTCAACCAAAATTATGTCAGAAAAATAGAAAACAGAAAAATAGATGGAACTTGATCAGTATCTTGTGGAAAAGTACTAGAAAGAAAGCCAGACCCACATTACATATTTTCTCTCATATTAAGAACTCTGTGTGGGTGTGGGTGTGGGTGGGTGTGTAAATATCATATACACATACAACAAATATGCATGGCATGAAAACAGAAGGGAGACACCATGAAATACCCTGAAAACAAAGGAGAAGGTAATGGGGTATGAACACAGTCAAACTCAAAGTATACTGCATACTTGAAAAGAAATGTCATTAAAAAACCTTATATAACACATACAGCAATAAGTTTTTTAAAAAATATATACAGGTTTGGTACCTCGGCTGGTTCCATTTCAATAGTTCTATCATCTTCTTTTAAATCTTCAAATAATTTGTCAAACTCCGTTTTGAGCTACAGTTAAAACATAATAAATGCTGAGCAAACCGGTTAAAGTTAAAATAGTATGTAATTTATAGATTTAAAATCATTTCATTGAACAAGTCAAATGCTCAGAGTATCTGAGATGGTCCACTACCCACTGGCAAACAGTATGAGGTGATTTTCCTACAGACATAAATGCACTCATTTTAGATAAGCAGACACAAGAGTTACAACGGAGCATGGATACAGCCTGCCGAGAAAGCGCTCGTCCTAATGCTGCTGAGAAGACAGTGGGGAAGCTCTCCGGTGCCAGCCCCAGTCCTCTCACAAATGACTCTGCATGTTTAGGAATAGAGAGCTATGTCTATGTCTTACCTTCATAAAATCAAGATCATGAAACAAACTAAATGGCCAAGGTTCTTCTGCCATTAAAATTCTGTTACTTTTAGCATTGAGTCCATTTTGGGAGACCCACTAGATACATCTAACTTGCTATGTTCTATAAAATGTTAGGCTAGCATAATCTCATTATTAGGCTAACTTAACTAACCATTAAAACAGATCTAGTTAAGGGTTTTTTTTTGGGGGGGGGGGTTGGTGGTGGTGGAGTTTTGTTTGTTTGTTTTTATATGTGTAAATACACTATAGTTATCTTCAGACACAGCAGAAGAGAGCATCAGATCCCATTACAGATGGACCATGTGGTTGGTGGGAATTGAACTCAGGACCTTGGGAAGGGTAGTCAGTGCTCTTTACCACTGAGCCGTCTCTCCAGCACGATCTAACTCAGTTTTAAAGCAACTTATACTGTATGTCTTATCATTTCTTTTTTAAAATTAGCATATGTATACCCAGTGGCCATCTAGTAGACATAACGCCAGCTTAATAGAGGTGGCCCACAGTTTGCCCACAAAGCACAGGCTCATGCCCTTTCAGCATTCAGGGAAAGCTAATCGGGAAACAAAAAGAAGACCACTAATGGATAAATAGATATAAAATGCCTTAATGTTACTGTTGAAAACCATTACTGGATACAGAGTCATAAAAATGTTTTAATGTTATTGTCTAAATAATCTATATTAACATTAACATACACTTTATTTTTGTTTGGAGTAACTTGGTATAACAACATACTGAATTATAAATCAGTCAAAAAAGTTGAATACACCAAAATTTTTAAGTTAAGTTTTTTTAAGATTGATTTGCAACTTTATTGAGAAAAGAGCAGTTTTCACATTCTAGTGGTTTTTTTATCACCACTCTGGAGAATCTAAAAGTTTCAAACAAAAACCATCACATACATAGTCATATCCATGATTGTATGTATATGTAGTTTTATATGTGTGTGTGTGTGTGTGTGTGTGTGTGAATCTACCTTTCTTTTCATACATCTAGCAAAACAAAAGTAGAGTCCCACAAAGGTTATGTCTACACTGGGCCTGTGTACATATTTTCCCTTGTCATTATTCCATAACCAATATGGTATAACTACTCTATATCTTTTATACTTAGAGCATGTTCACAATGTATATTATAGCAGATAATTAATTTAGAAATTTTTAAAATATATAGCATGTGCAGCGATTCTATACAAAAATAGATGTATGGTTCCAGAATGAAAAGGGATGAATGCATTCCATGTCACTGCCTTTCTAGACTCTGTCGTTTAATACAAATTTTCATTATAATTTTAACAGTACACTAACGGTCACCAATACCAGCACATAACTAACCTACTCTCTTAAACGTTGACCTTTATCACCAAAAACATGCATTACAGTACAAGATAAAAGAATACCTGAGGCAGTGGTGACAGACACCGTGATCCCAGTGTCTGAGGCAGAAACAGGAAGACCAGGAGTTCAAGGCCATTCTCAGGTACACAGTAATTTCTGAGGGAGGCCCACATGAGACCTTGACTCCACAAAGAGCTTACCTGTTCAGGTGTCATCCGTACTGCAGTATGGACCGGCCTGCTGTAGCTTGGCCCAGCTCTTTCAGAGCCCCATGCATGCTCCAAACTCGATCCTAAAGCTATCGTTTCCAAACAGAAAAAAATAAAATATCCAAATAAAAAGAAATTAGGTAAACTAAAATACCAAACAGAATTAAAACTTCTCAGACCTGGGTGTGTACCTGAGTAGCAGAGTACTTGCCTAGAGCAGACAGTTCCCAGTACTGCAATGAATATTAAAAATGAAACAAAACACAATGCATTTACGTGTTCTACCACTGAACTATATCCCTAGACCTAAAAAATAAATTTTAAAGCTCAATACTAAATCATTCCCAAATGGAAAAGAAAATAAAACTTACATTACTGAAACAACCACATATTATTTGAATAAGTTCTAACCAAACACCAAATAAATTATTTTTCATTCCTACTGATCAATTCTTCTTGTCTAAAAGTTATAAAAACAAATGTTTTAAATGAGGAATTACTGACCCTCCTTGTATATTTCTGTGTATGAATGAATCTATAAACACAAACATGCAGCTCTATATTTGGACATATAATGTTGGGCCCATGAGATTTACTATTTTATTTTGTATGAGTAGTCTATAGCAGTTACACAAGGACAAAAATCAATATGATACATTCCTCAGAATCTGCCCTGCTGTTTCATGATACGACTGTATTTCAATAAAACATAAAAGGAAAAGTCGGCAATTTCTTCAAAAGATTACCAAAAAAAGTTATAACTTGGAGCATTTTGCACATTATTAGTTTAGCCAATCAAACTCATAGAGACTAATTACTTTATAATCTCTGCATCTTGCAAAATCAAACTTACTTTTTGGTGTGGGATCCAAGTTAAATCCATGTTTCTTCAACTGATCTAAAACCACTTTTCTATTTTCTTCTTTTCCCCAGAAAGTCATATTAAGAGGCATGGTAAAAGTATTGCCTGCACCGTAAGGAACTACCCTATGATAGTA
>JADRCH010000012.1:14776131-14804488 GCA_019843965.1 Rhynchomys soricoides
CTACAGTGTGTGTGCACATGTGTGTATAAATATGCCGTGTGTGCACGTGTGTATAAATATACAGTGTGTGTGTGTGCGTGTGTGTGTATAAACCTACAGTGTGTGTGCACATGTGTGTATAAATATGCAGTGTGTGCAAGTGTGTATAAATATACAGTGCGTGTGTGTGCGTGTGTGTGTGTGTGTGTGTGTGTGTGTAGTATTTTCCCATATAAAAGAGTTTAATTAGAGTTACCCTATATGGGGACTATGCTCATCCCAGAATCTAGAGGTTTCCAAACAAAAGTTCAGTGCCAGGCATGAGATACTACAAATAGTCCAAAAGATTCCCAAAACAATATAGGATATTGTCTTGGCTCTTGGCTGCCCAAAAGAACATGATGGTAAGAAAAGCATTAAAAACATAATACACATTGTCCACAGGACCTGGAGAGATGAAGGTGGTACAGACTTAGTCCCTGCTGAGTAGCTTTCATAGTACTGGAAGGTGCTCTGGCCTCCGGATCAGGAAGGGGGTGGAGAGGTGGGAGTTGGGGGGGGGGGGAGTCACCAACAGTCTTATCCAACTGTGAACCATGTGAACTGCAGTGACTGGTGTGACAAGGACTGCCTATGGATATAACAGTGGCATGAATAATACTGGAGTAACTAACCATTTTCTGTTTCAGTTTATTTTTATTAATATAATTTCAATTTATATGTGTATATTTATTGAAAAAGGATAGAATATATAAAATAAGTTATAGTATAAAAACTTTATGAAAATTCAATCCAAATAATCTACTTTTAAAATAATGAAGATATTACCTACAAATACTATACAGTGGGAAAATGAACTAAATATGCAATCTATATACATTCTTAGGAGTTAACTAGTATCATAGAAATTATTCTAAGATCGATTGACCGTTCTGAGATTAATAACTATAACCAACATTTTACAAAACTGTTATTTAGAAAGCAATGTAAATTTCAAAATAGTACAAATAGGAAATACAACTCGTAAAAGGAAGTGAGAACCAGAGAATTGGATCGATGCCAAGTAAGAATGGACAGGTTGTTAAAATGACTAGAAGAGAAAGAGTTCATGAGCAAATATTAAGTACTATGATGAACACAAGAGTAAACAGAGCATCTGAAAAGCATGGTAAGAAAAAGAAATGAAGTGGGGAAAACAGAAGCAAGGAAATTACGGCACGAAGGATTCAGAGGCAGTAGCCGTGGGCAGATTAGAGGTGACACGGAAACACGTCCAGGCGGTACAAGAGAGAAGGCGGAGTTTCCAGGACAGATGACTTTAGATAAAGCAAACATTTACAAGTGTAATTTTAGAATTTTCTCTGAAATAAGAGAAAACAAATTTATAGAATAAATAAACTATTAATAAACTATTAATAATGAAACTATTAGCCTTTTTTAAAAAAACAAACAAAAAAAAACCAAAAACAAAACCACAATATCCTTTAATCATTGAGCCAAAAAAAATAAAAAATAAAAATCCAATTTACTTTTTGTTGTTGTTTTTTAGTTTTCCGAGACAGGGTTTCTCTGTGTAGCCCTGGCTGTCCTGGAACTCACTCTGTAGATCAGGCTGGCCTCGAACTCAGAAATCTGCTTGCCTCTGCCTCCCAAGTGCTGGGACTAAAGGAGTGCGCCACCACCGCCCGGCATCCAATTTGCTTAAGGCAAGAAATCTTACTGTCATCAAAACTTTTACCAGCATTATACTGTGCAATGATAGGATATACAAATGTGGACCAACCACTTTACATTTGGCCAAAACTCTCAAGTAGGAAATGAGAATTATGAACTCACAAAGGAATAACTGTCCTTCCCTAAGTAATCTTCCATATCTCAATCACCTACTGCACAACCTGAGTTATTCAACATAAAAATACAGATGACAAAACATAACAAACACAGAGCGCCTCCACGGAATCCCCTGTTACCATAGTTCAATCTAAAACAAAAAAGGTGTGAGACCAACAGGGACTCAAAAGGCTGACACAGGTGGACCACTGTGAGCTCACTACGGTCAACCTTGGATTTCTTAGAGAGTTCCAGAGCAGCCTACGCTGGAGTTTTAATTCAAACCCTTTCCCCTGACAGGAAAAAAGAATTAAAAAAAAAAACTTTTAACAGGCTTTAAGATAAAAATATGAAAAAATGAGGGAAGGGGGCAAGTAAAAAATCAACAAGATTCCACAAAAGGGACCGTATTTTTAAATGATACACATCTATAACAGGAAATGAGACTGAACCTTATAGCCAAAACTAATATAATAACCCTGTTTTGATCTTAAATGGAAAAAGTAAAGACATTTTAAATAATCAACAAAGTCCAATTATTGATTGTTTATTACATATATGTGTTAATTCCATTAATAAAAAGGAGGTGTAAAGATTGTGGAGTTTTTTTAAAGATGTGTTTTTAATCATGGACATGTGTGTACTGGGGAGGGGGGGTCATGTACACCAGAAGAGGGAGTCGAGACACCTGCAGCTGGAGTTGCTGTGTGTTGCCAGCAATGAGTACTGAAAACAGAACTTTAATCCTCTGCAGAGCAGCAAGTGTTCTTAACTGCTGAGTCACCACTTCAGCCCCAAAACTGCATTTTAAAGAAATACATACTGAATCATACTAATATAAAGTGATACAACTGGTATTTGTTTTTACAAGACCAAAAGAAAAAAAAAAAGCAAATATAGAAAATATTTGCTAACCACTGAATCTTACACTCATTTTGTTTGAAATTTTCTCATGATAAATTAGATAACAGAATTATATTACTAAATAACAAAGATGCCCCTAATAAGGATTATTGTTCAAAGAAAATTATAAATATTCTCGATCTGTCCTCTTTTTTTCCTCTATCACACACATACACATACATTCAATTCAGAGAACAGGAATACATAAGAAAGAGCAGGAGCTGTTCTTATTACAAAAATAACGGAGAGAGCTTAAATGTAAAACCTGATGGATTTGAAGTCATTTCTTAAATTTACCACGTACCTCAGTAATCACAAGGACCAAATGTGTGGGCAAATGTGCTTTATATACTGTAAGCATGGTAGAAATGTAAAAACTTAATCAAAATTAGTAAAGGTATTTATGACTAGCCTTTCATTCAAAGTAAAATATTATTGTCCATATCACCTTGTAATGTAACTTACTATTCAAACCATACCATAATATTATTATCTAATCTTATACTTACAACTCCTGTGTAATAGCGGAGGCCAACAACTTGTCCTCTCATAGTTCCAAATAAAACCAAATCTAGCTCTTCATCACTAGTTAGGAAGTCATCTGGAGGGATCAGGTCTTGGAAGTCAAAACGTGGAAAGAAAGCTGGGTATGAAAGTCTTTCATGGGCTCCATACTGGACAGACTGAGAATACTTCCAAACAGGACCCCTATTTTAAAACAAAACTAAAACTAAAACCACAGAACTTAAGTATTTCTCAAAGAACACAGTCAATAGTGTTTCCAGGCTGATCACTTCCTCCTATTTTATTTTAGCAAATGAAATGCTATATGGCAACAATCACTTAACAATTATTGTGAATAAATCAAGAATTCAGCGGAGAAGGTTATCAGAAATCTGGCCTATTAAAGACTAGAAATGCTTTCCTGATGAAAACTATCTACTTACATTAAAATATGTGATATCGGAAGCTAGAATTACATGTCAAATTTTTCAATGCCCACCGATGAAGATGAGGATTTATAAAAAACAAAATAACCATTATAAGATATTTTTTCTTTCTCTTTTCTCTTTTCTCTCTCCCCTCACCTCCCCTAACTCTCCCCTCTTTTCTTTTCTTTTCTTTTTTCTGACACTGGGTTTCTCTGTGTAGCCTTGGCTGTCCTAGAACTGCTCAGTAAACCAGGCTGGCCTCAAATTCAGAGATCCACCTGCCTCACCCTCCCAGGTACTGAGATTGAAAGCATGTGCCACCATTGCCGGCTATGAAAATATTTTTAACTTTTGAGATAAATACAGCCACAGCATCCTCTGCTTTAACACCTTCTGAACAGAATACATTTTAAATCGGGTATCTAAACCGTGACATCATAGCTGACCTGAAGCCCCTTTACCTATACATCACCCTATTATTTTAAAGGATAAGGATAATTATTGCAAGAATGGGCATGAAAACCACTGTAGATGATGAAAACCACTGTAGATGAGGCCGGAAGCCTCCTACAAGTTGTCATTCTCCTAAAAACACACCGAGCTATCAAGTCGAGGGTTTCCCTTTCAGCTCCTCCGCAAAGACGCATTAGTACGCTTTTGCACAGTACCAGGAGACACTCTAGGTCAGGCTGTCTGGGAGTTGTTACCATAACGATGCCTAGCGTACATCGGTATAATAACGATGCATAAATCACTTGGGCGGAGTTTCAGATCTCCCGCAATCCCTGACGCAGATTCCCAGAGGTCGCAGCAGCTGACTCTCGGGTCAAGCAGAGACAAAGCATTGGTGCCTCCACGCGCAACCCCGGCGAGCGACCCGCACAAGGAATGAAAACTGCACCACAGGAATACTGGCTGCAACCGGGCGCGCACCTTCACCTGAGGATAGGGCCGAGCAATTGGCCTCACGCCCACCCCACTTCCCCACCCGTCAGCCCTTCACCTCTTGAACGTCCAGGACATGGCGCGCGGGGTGGGGTGACTTCGGGATGCCCTGGGCGCCCCGGATCTTCTCAGACCTCCTGAAAAAGCTCCTCAAGGCGTCGTGGCCCAGGCGCCGGAATCTGAATCAGAACTGCGAGCCAGCGTCTGCCCCGTGAGTGTTGTCTATGCCCACTCCTTCCTGCAACAGTCTGAGAAACCAGTGACGTCTTGTGATCGGCACTGCGAGTGTCCAATCCAAAGGAAGAGTCTGCGAAGAGCAACCAATAAGGATACGTGAGGGCGGGGAGCTTCGGCTCTGTGCTGCGATTCAAAGGCGTGTTGCGCGCCAGGGCTCTTTTGAGCTCTTCCGCGGTCCGAGGCAGGTTGCGCGGGAAAACGTCGAGGCCTCTTGAGCGAGCCACCTAGCTTAAGGTTCTGATGGACTTGGGGGGAAAGATAACTTCTAGCCCCAACGCCTCAAGGATGTCCCCATAATTCAGACCCTCCCTATCTGACTCCCTAACAGGGAGCCCTCGGTGGGATACCTGCCTCATTTCCTCTCCTGAGCCCTGACTATATTTGTTCTTAGCGACCTCCGTGAATGCGAGATCCTGAGTTCTGGAAATCTGAGTGAGAACATACGAATTTCCCTCTCCCACCTCGTTTTTATTGTGTTTAAAGAGATTTTCTTCCCTTGGTAGAAGAAAGTCAGAAAATAAGACAACCTTAAAACTGTTGCTGAAAAAGGCAGACTGGTCCAACATTAGTGTAAGGTCCGAGGTAGTGACTGGGGCCACATTGTGTTTTCTCCGGAAACTGAAGGAGGCACTGTAAAGAAACTTTATAATCTAGAGGGACATTACACTTTGGAGTTTTGTGTACACCAGTATCAGCCGAGGTAGAGGTGATTCCTGCATCTTGAAAGACCACAAAACCACTTTTGAAGGAGCAGCCATTTAACTGCGGCGTCTTCACCTGCACTGCACCAACAGTAGAAAGCTAATGGTATTGCTGAGCCAAACATAATATGGTGGGCTGTCAACCATCAGAATTTCAGCATGTGCTTGTAAACATTTTAAATACTGAAAGTTACCTTCCTAGAGTGGCCAATTTTATGCTTCCATCAGCAGAGTATGAAAGGTGGTCAGTAAGATATGTTTTAAGAGGCATGTGTTCATTGTCTTAAATATTGATGATCTGTGAACTAACAGTGAAATGAGAGCATTTGAGGGTAGGCTGCTGGACTGGCACCCTAGGGAATACTAATGTCAACAAGAAAGGAGAGAACGAGACAGAGACAGACAGAAGCAAGAACACAAAATCTAACTTTAACAGTATTAAGAGACAATTTATGCTGGATGCAAATATCAGTAACCATGGCCTGGGAACACAGAATTAGGCAAGCCTAAATGCTACGTTTCAACTGAAGCCATTTCAAGAAGTTTTTATACTAACAGAACAAAGAAAGTCATAGATCAAGATACGTTTAGAATACATTTGGTGTGACCGTTAGATAGGTGGGAGAAAGCATAATGGGGACCCTCTGTTATAGACCTAAGATGCTGACATTATCCTTATCTCTTTAGTTTGTCGAAAGGTAGCACTGTTTGTACGTTCCAAATGATTTACCCTGGGGCCACAGAAAGTGTTAAGTACAGAGGAGGACAATAAATGGTTATTCAGAAGGTAAAGATGGCCCCAGATAACTTGTCTCTGGGTTTGCAGCCTTCCAAACACTGCACAACCATGGTAGCTCAAGTTCATCAGCCTTGCAGAAGATTCATTTGACCTTCCCTGGGACTTTTGAGCATGTTAAGCAGGCGTTCTCCCTCTGAGTTACAACTGCAGCCCTCACTGAGGATCTGAAGAGTGAAATGTTTCATTTCCCCAACTGCAGACTTAATGCAGATAATGATGCTTCGTTTTCTTCAGTTATTTTACTTTCTTCATGGTGTATTATGATCCAAAAGCAAAGCTGCATTTTGGTTTTGGTTTTGGTTTTTTTTGTTTTGTTTTGTTTTTTGGTTTTTTTTTTCAGTAATGCATATCGGACCTTAGGGCCTGTCCAATGTAGGCAAGCTCTCCATCCACAAGCTACATCCCCAGCCTTTATGTTATTTTTAACTTTGTGATAGAGTCTCAGAAAGTTATCCAGGCTAGGGATTCCCAAGGGCAACTTTGATCCTGAGACAGAAGCCTTACCCTCCAAAGTAGCTGATGATATTTTATGGTAAAATTAATAAAGCTATGTTCATTGTACTAAATAATAAAATTCCTTATAACATGGTTCTTTAACAGTATTTTTTTTTCTGCTGAAAACCAAACAGCAAACCCAAACAACAAAGACAAACCATTGTCCTTCAGCCACAAAATCAACCTATTTTCTCAAGTGATCAGGTAGAAAATAAGCCCTATACAAGCTCCCTTTGCCAAAGGGGTTGCTGTCATTCATCCAACACCTGAGGATTCATCTGAAAATTAGACTCAAAGTGTTCCATATCAAAGCTTCTTTAGCTACTGCCCCAAGACATGTAAATGTATCTATGTGTGTTTCTGTACTACCGATCCATTAAAAATGCCATATAATTATTGATAAATACATGTTGAATAAATGAGATAGGAAGAATTCTGGGGCTGAGACTGTCTAAAAGGAGTACAACAGAGTATGATAGAACAAGACACCCAACAACTTCTTGTGACCTCCGTGTGTATAACCCTGCATGCATAAACACATATATCACATATACACACACTCATGCACACATGTGCTCACATATACACAAAAAGCCAAAGAATATAAAAAAGAAAAATTGTTATTAATAGCTGCTTTTTCTCACATAACCAGGTATCAATAGATTAGAGTTCATGACAAAATGCTGGGCAAACCATAACTGGGAGAATAGAAAAAGTGATGGGAAATTAATGTTGAGTAAAGTTAGTTCAGCCTGCTAATTAGTATCAAGTACTTGCTTTAAAAGAAGCAGAAGCAGAAGCAGAAGCAGAAGCAGAGGAAGAATAGGGCTGGAGAGATGACTCAGCAGTTAAGAGAACTGGCTCTTTTTCCAGATGGACCTGGATTCATGGCAGCTCACAACTGTTTGTAACTAGACATACGTGCAGGCAAAACTCCAATGTACATAAAATAAAAATAAATTATTTCTTAAAAAAGCAATGAATAATATTACCTTTGCTACTATCCTTGTAAAATGAGTTAATGTCTAATGAGTCCGTCAATCCATAATGAGGAATATATTTGGTTGAGGTCTGTTTCTGAATGAGGTTTAGCAAGCAAGGTTGTTCCCCATAAATAAACAGAGTAGTGCACTTTCCAGAAGCCAGTCATTTTCCCATATGTCCTTGGAGAAAACTGAATTGTTTCAAATCTAAGGCCAGAAGACAAGTTAACCTCCACTCCTACCCACTGAGACAAAAGGAGCTGTTTTCCTTTTAGGCCTTTAGTTACTGAATGATCTTCAGAAAACCAAGCCCAGAGCTGCTTGAGATTAGCTCCCAGCTTGGCCTCCTGCTAGGATGTAGCTCTGGCTGCCCTGAACTCACTAATTAGACTGACCTCGCTTCAAAGCGATCTCCTTGCCTC
Source organism: Rhynchomys soricoides (assembly GCA_019843965.1). Taxonomy (NCBI): domain Eukaryota; kingdom Metazoa; phylum Chordata; class Mammalia; order Rodentia; family Muridae; genus Rhynchomys; species Rhynchomys soricoides. The sequence goes on from JADRCH010000012.1 coordinate 14,784,358, forward strand.
TGCCTACTGAGTGCCTAGTTAAAAGAGTGCATCAACCCACCTGGCTCTGCACATGGTCCTTTCCCCAGAGGCAGCTTTGCTACACCCAGACTAGCTTTGTACGAAATGTAAGTAGAGTTATTTCCAACTATTGCCATGGCCACGCCAAAGGTATCCTTTTTTTCTTTTACCTAATGAATATTAGAAAGATTGGTAAACATTTTCTGCCTACTTTGTAGCTAAAAAAATTAAACAACTAAAACTGCAACTCTATACGCAATTTTGAAGCCTGGCAGTGGTGGTGCACGCCTTTAATCCCAGCACTCGGGAGGCAGAGGCAGGCAGATCTCTGAATTCAGGCCAGTGAGTTCCAGGACAGCCAGGGCTACACAGAGAGACCATGTCTCAAAAAAAAAAAAAACAAAAACAAAAACAAAAACAAAAAACCAAACCTATATTGGAAAATCATACTGTCATGTCCTACAGTCCTAGAAATGCCAAACTAAAGTTTAACTTGCCATTTCAAATATTCTGTTAGAAAGTGAAGGTTTAAAAACAAAGAATACTATTTCTCATATCTAAAGAAAATGTCCTAGTAGATCTTTACAAGAACTTACTTTCTTGATGTAATAAAACTGAAAGTTCCATAAGACTTGAGTTTCTGAGCACATGAAGTTTTAGGGTATTAGGATAATATTCTAATCCTATCATAAATAATCATATGCTGATAGTGACTTAAAGTGTAATTAGTAAATGTATATCAACACAACTAATCAATATGCTGATTTTATAACATTTACAACTAATATTTGACCTTTCAAACATTGTTAGATTAAAGCACTGAGTTAAAGAGAAATAAATGCCACTATGGCATCCCCAAGACAAAAATTAAAGCACAAAGCAATGATGATAGAGTTTGACATATAGAAATCAGCACAGTTGGCTGTAAGTTTTCAGAACATTCAATTGATCAGGAAATAAATGTAGTTGATTGAGAAATTTGGGAGAAACCATCCAAGGAAAAACATACTTTTACTAATTAAATTAGCGTAGGAAGTCTTAGCCTACACCTGAATCCTAGCACTTAGAATTCAGAGGAGAATCATGAACAAGTTCAAGGCCAGTCTGAGTTATACAGTGGGACTTTGTCCCAAAACTAAAACAAAAAATTAGTATTTAGGTATGGTAGCTTTTTAAGTTCAAGGCCAGTCTGCACTATAGAGTGAATTCCAGAGCACCTAGGACTGCATAGAGAAATCTTGTCTTAATAGAAAAAAATTATATATATATATTAAAAGAAAAGAAAAAAATAGTGCAAGTTCTTTTGTTTTGTTTGGGCTTTGTTTCTTTTTTGGTTTTGTTTTCTAAATGAGAAACATAGTCTGGTATTCCAAGGAAGTCTATTTCAGATATTCTTTTTCCCATTAATTTATTAATTTCAGGAATTCTGATAGGAAACTTTTGCCTCCATATTATAGGAAAGCAGTCCATTCTAATTTTTTTTAAGATTTATTTATTATGTATACAATGTTCTGCCTACATGTATGCCTGCACACCAGAAGAGTTCAACAGATCCATTACAGGTGATTGTGAGCCAGCATGTGGTTGCTGGGACTTGAACTCAGGACCTCTGGAACATCTCCCCAAGCCCCACTTGAACTGTTTTATTAACAATCCCTGTTTAAACTCCTTCCTAGTTCACCTCCCAGAAGCTAGTGATCTTCCCTCTAATTACGTAATATCATACTATCACCCCAGATATTCCAGTGCGTTACCATTGACGTAACATGGTGGTCTTTGTTGGTTATGGCGCTGGTACCACCAGCTTGCTAAGATCGTTTATTTCTGAAACACCTCTTTCCTCTGTGTGGACCCGCTTATCTTTGCATGCCTAGCTTTTTCATGCTTCAGATCTTAGTTCAAAACCCACTTCTAGAAATTCACTCCCTGACTTCTTGATCTCAAGAGCTCATCTCCCAGCTACATCCTATTAGAAGATTCTGTGATGGTTGTTTTCTTCCACACAAAGCCTTATGGAAAACACGCTCTGCTTTGGGGGCCATATAAGCCTCTGTAGCAATGTATTTGTATGAACCGACTATTCTGAATCTGGAATGTTCCAAATGTGAAGTGTTTTGAGCATTAAAAAGATGCCACTAGTGGAAGATTTCAGACCATAAAATTCTCATACATGTTTTTAAAATAGTGTATAAAATTTTGTCAGGGTAGTCATACATGAAACATACATGTGTTTTCTATTTAGGTTTGAATCACAATGACTAGCTCGCTTATGAGGGCATACTCAAATATTCCAAGATCTAAAATACTATGCTCTCAAGCATTTTGAATAAGGAATAATCAATTGTAATATTGCAAAAGCAAAATTACAGACAGTAGTTACTAGGAGTGGCTGGGTTTCAATAAAACTGTATCTAAAAATAGACAGCAAGAACTAATTTGCCTACCCATCTCTGTGACATTTCCTTCTATGTTATCTTCATGGGTTTAAAATGGTAATCATTGGTTTTTCTCTATTACCACTTGTCTCCTTCCCCAAATAAACACCTTCTAAACAAAGAATCTTATGTTGCTTCTGGCTCATCCCTTAGTGTCTACAAGTCTATGAGCCTAGTACATATTTGTTGATTAAATAAAGGAAGTAAATCATGTTTGCTGTCATCTGAATAATAATCTAGAAAAATGATCATTTAAAAATCTAATTCTAGCTCTACCATTAAGTTACTTTTTCTTACAGATTCTTATTATAATTGAAAGAAGATAAAGTCATACAAGTCTGACAGCCTTGATAAAAAAAAATCAGAGAACAGAAGAGGACTTCAGCAACAGAAAACATGTTAAATAAATCATATCCTCCTAACCCACTGCAAATAACTGTCTCAATCTGTGTCTTTTCTCTATACAGAAAACTATTTTTTTCTTTTAGGTTTCTTTAGTTTACAACAGATACCCAAGAATATTTTCTATTCATTCTGTTGTTTTCATTTTATTTGAAAACTTTCAGTTACCTCCTATGAGGTAGTACCTCCTACTGGATGTTGGAAATACAGAGATGACATATAGCTGACAATCTAGCCGCTCAGTACAGGACTATCTGTTTATCAGACCAATCCAGGCTTTACATGCCTAGTACTGGAAAATGGATTTGATAACCCTATTAATAAACCACTTCAGAAGATTAGATGTTGCAGAGCTATAATAATCTCTCACATTTTGGCTTCATGAGGTGACATGGTGCGGGGTGTCAAGAAATGGCTTCCTTTCTTCAATTATCCAGTGCAGCCTCTACCTGTTTCTCTCTTGTATCCCACATCCTTGAAAGGATGAAGCTTTCAAAGGACAAAATGGAATAAAACATCAGGTTGCTCCCATCTCAGTCCAAGAGAGTCACAGGTAATTTCCTAATTTATGTCTTATCAGTTCTGAAATTCCAGCTTGTCCCAACTACAAAGACTCAACACCACCTGCTAAGGTACAAGGATTCCCTGATCTGTCCCAACCAAAAATGGCGTGGGTCTTTCTTCATTACCCTACTTTCTTTCCAATGCACAGTCCCAAACATTTGATTCAGTCTCCGGCATCATACATTGTTAACCTGATCTTGGAATGTTACAACACTAGTACCTTAGTGTTTGGGTTACAGGCCAACCACACAAACCTGGACAATTTAGTGTTAAAGCTGGGCCTTCTTGTTTCTACTAGACATGAAACTCCATGAACTGAGGACATAGTGAAGAGGAGTGCCAAGATGGATGATCTAGATAATTACCTTCCTTTTGCCTCAATCCCCTGGTTTGTAAAATGGAGACAGATATTCTTAACTGGTCTTATACCTCTTGGCAAGCAAACAGTTCAACTTCACCTTCAACTCAACAGGGAAGGTGAAAATCCTAGAGCACAATGAGGGTGTCAGTAGGTCCAACATTTCTGCCTCAGATAAAGTACTTGCTGTGTTTGGCATTCAGGAATATTTTATGCTTGGGAGCCAGAAAAAGAAGCAAACAACTATTGATGGAACCAGTTGCCACTCACACTTGAGAAGAGGAGGCCATTTGGGGTAGGGATTCCCTAGAGAAGAAGAGGCGCTAAGTAGGCCACTCAGGTTCTTCTGTTAGGAGTGATTCTTTGTTGGACTTAGCCTATACTCTTAAGTGTCAGTTTTCCACTCTAATTAATTGCGTTTGTAAGGATGTATGTCTGGGCAAGCAGAGTGTTCACTGATATTCCTTCCTCAGAGAAGTGTCCTCCAACAAGAAAATTTGATTATTAGGACAGGGTATCAACTAACCAGCAAAGGTCATTATTGCCCAATAAGATTTGTTTAGAACTTTAAGACCTCCCTTATTTCCCTTCGCCGGTCAGCATATACAGAGAGTACCAAAGAATCACCAAGTAGCTTTGGAGATGGAAGACACCTTAGTAGTCATCTCAGTCTCTATTTTCAGTCTACTGATGTCTACCTATTGCTCAGTTCTCCTTACAGTAGATGGGAACTAACACAGAGAGACACCACTGGAAAATGTGCAGAGTACATCTGGGGTGGTTAGTGCTCTAGCAGGGGATGTCTCATGAATCCACTGGGAGTGTGAGAAGCAACTACAACATAGATAACTAACTGTACAGGCAGAGGACCTGTCTTAGAACTTTCCACATCTCCTCAGTATTAATCAAAATGCCGGAATGATATAGCTGTGGGTGTCAAGGAGATTGCTGGAAATTTTAGGAGATTGGAAATTTTAGGCTCTGTAACTAAAAAAACCAGACGGGGGATTCCAGAGGTTGATGAATCTGCTGACCCCAGATTCAGGGCTATCGAACTCCGGTGTTAGTCTAAGCTGTTAAGACCTGCTTCTGGACACCAGTGGTACATCACTGTCTGTTCTGAGCTCCTGTATCCTACTCTTTTTAGCTTGGCGATGTTTAGCACTGTCATCTTCCCCAGGAGCTCCCTCATAGGCTCCCTCACTGTGCAGTTGTTTTTTTGCATGCACATTTCTCAGGTAGCTCAGTTTTAAACAATAGTTTCCTTCCCAAGATGATGCTGGGCCATTGCACTCCCAGTCACATAGAGCAGGAATATGGGATGCCTTTCCACTGCTAGCCTGTCTCAGTGTTTCACCAAAAGCTGCAACTTTATTTGAGGTACTCGAGGGCTGTGGTCTTGTCCCTGAGTTGGGACTATTTGTCTCTCTTTTTACTAGGGATGCCTGGTCTGATTTATGGATGAGCTCTGCCCATGTCCTCCATTCAGTGAGGACCCTTCCGTCTGGAGCTATACTCTTGTCTTCTGTTAAATGTATCACCAGTCTTCCTTTCGCTACTTTCAACTGTTCAGCCACTGTCTTTATGCATTTCTAATAATTTCTTTCTCCTTCTCTTTGGAAAAGAATCTATTCTTTTATACTTACTCTTCTCTATAGCTGGTCATATGAAGACTTTGTCTAGTCTGCATCTTACCCAGCTCATAGCATCTACCTTTGGATTCCTAATCTCTAAAAATGATAGGCAGTTCAAAAGTTAAATTGGCAGTTATATATCCAAGATGAAAGAGAAAATGATATTTGGGTGATGTAAATTGGAGCATGTGGGGAAAACATTCAGTGGTTGATAAGGCCACAGAGTTGGTTGATTTCACTGAACAAGTGAGCATAGCTAAAGGATGTGCAGGAGCATCTAATTTTAGAATCCAGAAAACCTAAAGGTAGGATCCGGCAAAAGAGGTTGTGAGGAAGAAAATTGGAGGACAGAATATTAGAAGCTAAGGAAAAACAGTAGTTTAAGAGAACATGAAGCTTGGTGGTACTGGTAGTGCATACCTTCAATCCCAGCACTGAGGAGACAGAGGCAGGTCGATCTTGGTGAGTTCAAGACCAACCTGGTTTATACTGGGAGTTCCAGGACAGCCAAAGCTACACAGAGAAACTGTTTGGGGGGGCTTGAGTGGTGGGAGGAGAACATGAAGCCAGGTAGGGTGGCTGGTACATGTAATCAGGAAACAGAGGCAGGGGGAATGCAGTAATTTTTAGGCTAGCCTGGGCTATTGTGATTTAAAAAAAAAAAAAAAAAGTTCAAGAAGAAACCCCTCACTCCAGAAACTGGGTACAGGCTGTTATGGTTTGTAAATGACATACCCCATTTAGATGCATATGTTCTAACACTTGGTCCTAGTTTGCCCCACTTCCTGTGAGTCCTGCCCATCCCCCACGTGGATAAAATGTGATCACCTAGTTTCTTGCTCCTTTTGCCATGATTGTCTGCTGCTATGCCTTCTCCACCATGATGAAATTGTCTCCCTCTTGCGTTACAAGCTAAAGTAAACCCTTTATCCATAATTTTCTTTCTTTTTCTTCTTCTGGTTGTGTGTGTGTGTGTGCGTGTGTGTGTGTGTGTGTGCATTTTAACTACATCAATAGTAACTAATATTGTCAAAACTTTAACACAACTGATTAAAATAATAAATATCCACAAAGGGAGCATTTGCCTTCCAAAAGACTCTTCAAAGATATTGAAAAAAATTGTTTCCTTAAATATAAATCATGTAACTCATGAATGAAAGAAAGGAAAAGGAAAGGCGAGGGCATGACTGCTCCCAGGTACAGTGAAGGAGAAAGTTCATTAGACATATGTGGGAGAGCATGGTCAGAGGGAGGGACATCTGAGAGAGTCCAGAGTGTCCATGACCCTGAACAATATGCAGAGAGGGGGAGAGTAAGGAGAACCAAGTACAGCAGCCAGGAGGCCAAAGGAACAAAAAGAATGCAAAACAGTAGTAGGTACCAAAATGTCTGGATTATAGAGGGAACAGCCCAGTCCCTGGGCTGTTACAGTGGAAACAAATGATCTATACATACCATAGGAGAGTCAAATTAGCAGCTTGGTTCAGTCCGGAGTCTGGGCCCATTGGAAAGAGGTCCATTTATGCCCCGTGTCAGATTTCAGCATCAGATTCATAAAGTGAAGGACAACTCCAAGGTATGGTTGAGGGAAATGTTTCCATTGTAGATATGACAGAGAGTATAGCCAGAGGTGTCTAGAAGAGTCAAGAGAAGGGAGAGAAAGTAGTACACTGAACGAGACCAGCAGAGTAAACTTGGTCAAGGGGGTAGAGGGCGGAGGAGAGGAGAAGGCAAGAGAGAGAACAAAATGAGTGTGTGGCTGAAGTGTCAGGGTTATGTTGGAGTGAGAAGCTAGGGGAAGGGACTTTAGAGTTAGGTGTAAAGTAAAAAGCCTGAGGCTAGCATGTACTTTGTATGCTAATAGGCATTGCCCATTAGCCTCCTTCTGTTCCAAGTTTGTTGGCTTTGACAGCCTGCAAATCTTCACTAGAAGAGTGAGTCAGGCATGGTGAGGCATGCCTTAGTGGCACTCAGGAAGCAGAAGCAGGTTGATCTCTGGAAGTTCGAGGCCAGCCTAGTCTACAAAGAAAGTTGCAGGGCAGCCAGGGGTAGAGAAACCCTGTCTCTGAAAAATCAAAAACCAAAAACCAACCAACCAATGAACCAAAGCACATAAACAAACCTAGAAGAGTGGCCTTCATGAACCAATCAGGAGAGGAAAAACAAAAATGGGAGAACACAGAAAGGGAGAGAAGCCTTTTGAAGCTGTACTTCACACACCATCGATTTTCATATGCATGAATTCAGGAAACTGAAAGCCTCAGGGAATTTTCTGAGGTACCTTGGGCCTTTCTCATGTCCCTGTTGGAATTTATCAGAGTTGTGGGAACTACTTTACTCATCATTTTGAGAAAGTTTTCAGGAAGGTGCTTATTCCATCACTTAATGTTGTTTTGTTTTGTTTTTAGGGTCTTGAACCTAGAACAGGCTGGCCTTGTTCTGATGATCCACTACCACCACCTTCTGAAGGCTGGGATTATACATGTGGAATGTATCACCATATCCACCTTTATTACTTTTCTAGAAAGCTATTATTACATGTCTTTGAGGATATGTAGTGCTTCATGCACTATGGAGATTAGATATCCTAGACTTTAGCCCACAGAGAGGAATGGCAATGAGTGTCGAAGATCCAGAGTCCGCCATACCCATAGCATCTGACATCCCCACAAAACCTGCCTTCCCCACACAGCCTGCCCTCCCTGGGCTGCTGAGGAAATATGTCCTTGATTTTGGAGATTCATCTTTGTAGTTACCTCCAAATGGGTTGTCTGAGTTGTCAGTGTCCAGCTTCGACACATCAGGATCTGCAGGAGAAGGCCTGGAATCCACAGAACACACAGACTTGGGAATCATCTTTTTAGGCCAAACAGGTTCTCTCTTAACTTTATTCTGGGAGGATACGCGCGCGCGCACACACACACACACACACACACACACACACACTTGGTGGATGACGCAACATTCCAACATCTTTATTTCTTCTCTCATAGTTTATATATCCTGGGAAAAAGCAATAATAAAATTACAATGTGGTTATAGTCTGTTTCTTATAAGTGAATAATTATAATAAGTTCCCTAATACCCTTACGTGAGTAAACATTTTACATATTACAGGCTAAAAAAAAAATTCCTAAGAACCCACATACATTCCTTGTCTAAGCAATTTGTTGATTAACAAAGTGTAAGCAAACAAGATATTTTTCTTAGCCAGTTTCTCCTACTGACAGGCTACAATTTGCAGTTACAAAGAAAAGATCAATAATTTTATTATATATCTTAAAAAGTAATCTTAGAATCTTAAAAGAGTAACATATCTAAACTTTTATATATAAAAAAGAGGCAGTTTTACTTTAAATCCTCAAGGTACATACCTACTCATTAATGACTTTTTATTAAATCATATCAGAAAGCTGAGGACAAAAATGAATACAAAAAAAAAACAAAAAACCAATCATCATCTTGATCACCAGCCCAGCTTCAGCAAGAAAGGCAGGTCAGCTAGTGCTCACGGGGCTGCCATTGTTCTTGTTACCTGACTTCAAAAAAGTCCCTGGCTCCACTCTCAAAAGTGTACCTGTCAACTGTAAATTGTACCCCAGGATTTTCTACATCAAAGCCACTAAAACCTTAACCTAACATTACTAACAATCTACAATTGTAGGTTCTGTCTGAGGGTGGCGACTGAATCATTAATCTGCTCCAGCAGCAGTTCTTGAAAAGATCAATCACTAGTATTATAAGTGCCAATGACAGTGCTCAGTGAAGGGCTGGAAATCCCCTTAGAGTCCTACAACTCAGAGATTGTGAGGGACATGATAACCGGCAACTCAACCACGGAATGAAGTCCTCAGGACACTCCCCTGGGGCTCTGCCTCTCCCAGGCACACCTACCATCATCATCGTACTAACCAAGGGCCGAATTTCATGAGTTCTAAAGCTGCTTTGTCTTTTTTCTTTCACAGCCCCTTCACTTAGTTAGGGTTTTATTGCTGTGAAGGGACACCATGACCACAGCAGCTCTTAAAAAGGAAAACATTTAATTGAGGCTGGTTTACAGTTTCAGAGATTAAGTCCATTATTATCATGGCAGGAGCATGGCAATGTCTAGGCAGACATGGTCTGGAGAAAGGCCTGAGTGTTCTATACCGTAGTCTTCAGGCAGCAGGAGACTGTATGCCCCATTGGGCATAGCCTGTGCACATAGGACCTCAAAGCCCGCCTCCACAGTGACACACTTCCTCCAACAAGGCTATACTGACTAATACTGCCACTCCCTATGGCCAAACATTCAAACTTATGAGTCTATGGGGGCCATTCCTATTGAAACTAACAAGAAGGTTAATACCAATGACTGCCTGGAGGTACTATTTTACCTGTATAAGCCACCTAAGCTTCTCCAGGAACTACGGTGTTAAGAAGTCCCTAAGGGAAGTCTCTCCAACCAGAATATCATCCTTAGCAACCTCTGTTATAGACAAATTCATCTTGTTTATATTCAAAATTCCTATTGAAGCCTGTGATGGTTTGTATATGCTTTGGCCCAGGGAGTGGCACCACTGGGAGGTGTGGCCTTGTTGGAGTAGGTGAGTCACTGTGAGTGTAGCTTTGAGACCCTCATCCTAACTTCATGGGAGCCACTCTTCTCTTTGTGATCAGATCAAAATGTTGAACTCTCAGCTCCTCCTGTGTCATGCCTGCCTAGATGCTGCCATGCTCCTGCCTTGATGATAAAGGACTGAATCTCTGAACCTGTAAACCAGCCCCAATTAAATGTCCTTTATAAGAATTGCTTTGGTCATGGTGTCTGTTTTACAGCAATGGAAACCCTAACTAAGATAAAGTCCTAAATCCCAGTACCCCAGAAAATGTGACTATAGTGCAGACAGCACCTTTACAAAGTAATTGAGTTTAAGAGAAGTCAAATGGGCAGGTCTTAGTAGAGCTGGCATCTTTAGAAGAGAGGAAGAGACAGCAAGAATGAAACAGACCCTGTGAAGACAGCAAGAAGGTGGCCATCTGCAAGCCAAGAAAAGAGGCCTCAAGAAACAAGGCCTTCTCACACATTGATCTTGGACTTCCAGCCTCCAGAACTGAGAAGAAGAGGAGGAGGAAGGGAAAGAGGAAGAGGAGGAGGAGGAGGAAGGGGAAGAGGAAGAAGAGAAGGAGGAAGAAGAAGAGGAGGAGGAGGAGGAGGAGGAGGAAGTAGTAGTCTGTTGCTGAAGTAGTATGTTTTATTTGTCATGACAGTCCTAAAGAACAATTGACCTCTCCCACTAGGGTAGGATGGTATGCCTCCCTGATCCCTGTTTTTGTAACAGGAGACAAGTTACAGATCCTCACAAACAAGGAAACTTGGTAGTTACTCACTTCACATTATCTTCATGCAATGATTAATTTTATCAACTTTACTAGATTTAGAATCATCGATGTAACACACTTCTGAATGTGTTTGTGGGCACATTTCCAGAATAGTTTTTAATGGGAAAAAGAAGACACACCTTGAATGTGGGTTCTGCCATTCAATGCTGTGAGGTCCTGGACTGAAGGGGACCAAAACAGTAAGGAGAAAGCCATTTTCTCTCTGTTTTCTAATCAGCCCAGGTTGAAGCAGCTTCCTCCATGATGGACCCTACCTCCTGAACACTGACTGAGACCAAACCTTTCCTCTTTGAAGTGCAATGGTTCATGATTCACCAAAGAATGATACCCTGAAGTCAAATACTATGTAAATGCAAAGGGTGTTTTATTCTGCAGAAGTCCAGCGCGCTGGAGTATCTCATTACCAGAACAGACAACCAAGTAAGATTGCCGGGGCTAACTTAAAAGCACATTAGGGAATTCTAGGGTAGGTGACCTCTATGTTAATCTGTTTGGTCCATCTCTATGGACATTCCATTACCAGGGTGTGAGGGCTGGAAACCTGCTGGGGAGGTCTGGGAACTGTTGCTGAGGAAGTAGCTAAGGAAGCTGGAAACTGCTGCTGACCCACTGTCCTTGCCTCTGGCCAGGTGGCAGGGGCAGCTTCTGAGGCCTGGACTTGCCTGGAATTGCCCAGCTCTTGGAAACAGATTTAGGCCTAGTCTCCTTACCTGCCAATTTGAAGCCTGTCCTGGAATCAGCCTAGCCTTCTCATAAGCTGATGGCCGTCACAGCACTAAGAAAAGGGGTTAATAAAGGTAAACTATCTGTTCCCAAAGGCTCTTAGGTGAGCCACGTGTAGAGATATACCAAGGGGAAGAGGCTATCTCTAGAGAGTGGAATTCTAGGACTAAATGAGTCTCACAAAAATCAAATTATGTTCAACTAATATCCTGAGGAGGAAAATTAATCAAAAGAGACAGATAGACAGATACTTGAGTCAGATCCTCATGAAAGGGAAAAGGCATGCATACAAATACCACATGACTAGCAATCTGCTTGTTTTCCTCTGGCTATTTCTGTAGCTCTGGTTTCAAACTCAACCATTCCTTGTATACTTCTTTGCTCACTGAGTTTGATGAACTTGTCTCCCAGAGTGCTCCTCGTAGTGGATGAGGTAGATGATTCATCGTCATCTGGAAGGTATTCGAAATGGAAGCAGTTAAACTGCAGCCCAACTGCTCCCACTTTATAAATATTCTTGGAATAAAGGGCTCAAGATAATGATCAACATGGGAACTGAAGTTTGCTCTTTTCAGTGTCAAAAGAAGAGCATCCCCCAGTCAACCAACATATACATATGTGTGTGCATACGTACATATATTCTAGAATTGTAAAATAATTACTATAAAATCTAGTTCATTGAATTTCCCCCAAAAAGGAATTCTGACGGCAAGTTTCTCCTACATAGGAAATACTTAGGAACAGTAGATTAACCATCTGGGGATCTTTCTCCTCCCTATTATCTAAGGCTTAAAGGAAACTTTTGCCAAATGCCTGCACAATGTTTTCATGGATCTTCTCATCCAATGCATTATCTTTTTGTTCAGCATCTTCAATGATTTGCCCTTTTCAATAAAACCATTATAGAATCCACAGTATTTGTGGTGTGTTTAACTCCATGTTGGGGAAGGCTTTGCAGTTTCATCCTCTAGAACCTAAGATGAAGACAGGAGTGATGCCTGAAGTCGACTAAGGCACAGACTAGCAGACGGTCGAGTGTTAAAACACGCTCAAGGTTCCACATACCAATCTGGACAGAAGCAGCAAAATTAACGTCTCCAAAGAGGACCAGAGGTCTCTGCATCCACTTAGGGCAGTGCACATCACCTAGAGCATGGCCTCTTTAAGGAGCGGTGCTCAGGGCGTGGTCGCAGTGCTCACGTGATGCGGAGCAGCTCTCTAAGCTAGCGGAAGCCGCCCTGCGGTCCGGGCGCCAGGATGGTGCGTCTGTACAACCTGCACCCGTTTGGGTCGCAGCAGGTGGTCCCCTGCCAGCGGGAGCCCGAGCAGGTCTGCTGCGGCGGGAGCGACGCGCTGTTCGTGGCTTCCGGCTGCAAGGTGGAGGCTTTTGAGGTTCAGGGCGCAGAGCTGTGCCGGCAGCGCTGCGCCTTTTCCACGCTAGGCAGGGTACTGCGCATGGCCTACAGCGAAGCCGGTGAGGAGCGGCTTTGGGGCGGGGTTCTGGGTAGGGATGGAATTGGTGCTTCTCTAGGCTGGTACAGGTCGGGAAATTAAATGCTAAAGGTGCTTTGTGCAGTTGTCATAGCAACCACATATCAGGTGTAGCGCCACGGTGGGGTGCTTGCCTAGTTTGCCTGAAGCCTTGGATCTGATCCTCCTCACTCAGATTGCTCAACTAGTTGTTCTAGCACTTTGAAGGTAGAGACTGGAGGATCTCTGCTGTTTAGTGAGTTCCATTTTAGCCCAGGCTAAATCTTTTCTAGAAGCAAAACAAAACACATCCCACGTGGGCAGGGAACACTGACTGATCCCCCTATCTTGAATTACAGGCGTGCGGCTCGGTTTCACTTATGTCAGACCCTTAAAATATTAATGTAAGAAAATTTAAACCTGGTTCAAGAGAAAGAGGAGGGAGAATGATCGATCTCAAAAGTTATCTCAAATCATCGCCAGCCCTTTTACTTCTTAAGTTGTGGGTGATGAAACCTCACATTATGCTTGACCTTTAAAATTTCTTAGATACACTGTGTGTAAGTGTGTATAAGACAAAGACATAGGCAGCATGTTACACAATTTGCCCCAGTTTTCAATGGGACATTTATTCTAAAACTTGAGGAAAGGGTCATTTTACAAGGTGTGTTTCCTGCCTTTCATTTGTGTTGATTCCTGAGGTCCTTGCATGACTACTACCTGTGGGTAGGAATCATTTAGAAAGTATTAAAAAGATTCCTGGGTCACACTTTGAGAAACAATGTTAAGTTTCTCTGGAATAAAGTGTATCAAATGCTTGGTGGGGGTTGGGTACTAATGACTTGAGCCACACTGATTGACTGGAGGAGTCTAGCACTAAACCATGATAAGCTCGTTAATGAAACCTTGAAGAACAAAGATGCTTTTATATCCAAGTTGGTTGACTTAAAGAACTTCAGGAATCATGTGGAATGACATTAGTATCACGAACGGACCATGTAACTCAAAGGTAGCATTCAGTCCCCAGTTGAACTTCAACTTCTGAGTGTAATTTCTATTAACCCATGCATGACTAAACATTAATAGGCTGACCCCTGGGTGTGCCTATGTCCAGAAAACCTGTCTTTGACTTTTCCTTTGATACCTTTTTTACTTCTAAGTGCCTAGTGTTCTCTGCCATAGCAAATCTACCTTGTCAAAAACCAGAATAATCTGTGCATTTATATTTACTGGGAATGTTTTGTAGGCTTTCTTCCCAGGCAGAAAGCATTTTCTTTTCCTGTCAGGTCCAAAGGATATCCCAAGTCCCAAACTCCAAAAGTCAGTCCAAATATCCAGAAGTAAGCTCATCCACGACTATAGGAGATTTCCGGTGTTTAGATGAAAGCCAGCATTCTTCAGGAACGTGTGGAGCCAGTTACTGTCTGTCCAAAGGAGTCATTTCCCTTACCGCTGGCAAAAAGGTTCTATTGCTCTCCAATTAAAGTGCACTTGTGATGCCTATCTGCATCCCAAGGTCCAGGCTAGCCTCAGGTCTCCCTCGGTCCCTGAAGTACCTATTACATATTTCAAAGTCCATGCTAGTGTCCCAGCCCATCTCTCCCCCCTAAACTCCTTCCGGCTCATGGGCTTCCCTCCCCACAGCTTCTTGCTCTTCTAACTGTGGGCTAGTCTCACTGTTCTCTGTTCTTGCAATCTCACTGCGTCCTCTGTTTTCTCTCTGCTCTTCTCTCTTGCAGATAGCCCTGGCCTTGTCCGTTCAGCAGGTCACGTTTCCTTTACTTCTTTCTCTCTGCCCTGGGTTCTTCCAGATCTTCTGGCTGTTCTCTCTCTGTCTCTCTGTCTCTATTTCTGTGCCTCCCCCCCATCTCTGTCTCTTTCTCTCACATCTTCAGTAAACCAGAACCATTCCCCTAAACTATACCATGGAGTGGTCATGTTGGCAGTTTCACTCTGGGCCCTCTCCCCCCAGCATACACTTACTAATCAGCCAAATGCTGGTCTCCCTTCCTAAAATATGGGCACCAAGTAAGTCAGCCGTGGGGTCCCTGTAACCAGGTATCTGTTGCACTTGGTTTGAGAGGGTTCAGTCCATGAACCCTCTGACCAGAAGGTAAAGTAAAGCAGTAGCAGGAAGGGACTAGGGCAAGATAGAGTTCCCAGATATCCCCTCTTCAACAGTGACCTTCCTCCGAGGAGTTCCCTTCCTCTAGCCAGACTCCGGTCCACAGTTCTACCACGGTAAAGTCTCCAAAATTTAAATGTGCTCGTGGATTAGTGCATTCATTCAGTCACTTTTGGAAATGTTCTCACAAGAAATAACCAGAGGTGCACTCTTAGGTGTTTCTTAGCCCAATCAAGTTGAACCGTTACAAGATCATTAAGGGAGAAAGTAAGGGAAAGTTTAGACGGTAGGTTTTGAATTTTTTTTTTAATTTTTTTTTGATACTTTATTTACATTTCAAATGTTTCCCCTTTCCAGGTCTCCCCTTTGGAACCTCCCTATTCCCTCCCCCTCCCCCTACCACTATGAGGGTATTCCCCCACCCACCCACCCACTCTCGTCTTCCCTCCTTGGCATTTCCCTATACTGGGACATCTAACACAAGGGCCTCTCCTCCCCCTGATGGCTAACAAGACCCTCCTCTGCCGCATATGTGGCCAGCACCATGGATCCCTCCATGTGTATTCTTTGGTTGGTGATCCAGTCTCCAGGAGCATCAGGAGGTCAGGCCAGTGGACACTGTTGCTCCCTCCATGGTGCCGCCAACTCCCTCAGCTCCTTCAGTCCCTTCTCCAACTCCTCCATCTGGGACCTCCTTAACATTACCAGGGATGATAGAAATTGAATTTAGGCAGCATGTGTGATGTGAAGAGGTGGGATAACTGACAGAGAGACCCAGTGGCAAGTGCAGTGTGGAAGACCTTCTCGAAGGACATGTGTTTATGGGGTGTTTGTGGGTGGAGGGGCAGGAAAGGCAAGGCCACACAGCCCTTCTTGCTGATCCTTAGCACAAGTATACTGAACCAGCCCCACTCCATAGATTGAATGACATTTTTAAGTTAATTCCTCCCTTTAAAGGTTATATGGAACAGTATAGAATTTTATTCCATTTCCATTAGTTTGCAGAATAAGCCTTTGGGCTAGCTAGATCCCAAAGGATATTTAAGCTCCATCCTTTGTGTGTTGCCTTAGGCAAGTTGTTATTAATGATAGTCAGAGTCTCAGCATGCTGAACTGTAAAATAGGAAGCAAGAGTTTGTCCTGAAGGGCTCTTGTAAGGATTTACAGAGAACTTTAAAAGCTTGTTAAGAGGCACGCATAGCAAGCCTTTACAGAGCCAGTCGTTAACTTGAAATCATACAGCACAATATGGATATTGCCTACAACTTGCAGACACATCAATTCATATGTGGACATTTTTCTATATATATATGATTAAAAGCTTTTATTGTAAGTAAACAAATATCCCTAGTTTTAAATATCATTTTCTAACTTCAATATGACACCAAAAATAGAGGCAACAAAAGAATAGCAGATGAATTGGACATCATCAAAATTAAAGACGTTTTTGTACATGTATTCTACCAATTGACGGAAAGAGCTGTCTGGAGGTTTTGAAAAAAAATTGAAAATCATATATTTGATAAAGGACTGGCGTCTGAAATATATAGTGAACTTGTTTGGCGATAGAAAAACACACTGACTTATTTTTTTTTAATGAGCAAATGGAACTGAGGTATAGCCAAGTGGCAGAGCACTTGCATAGCACACACACACGGTGCACTAGATTTGATCCCCAGCAGTGTATATATGCAAAAGACCTGAGAAGACAGTTCTATGAAGAAGGTACGCAAATGTCCGAAAGCACATGAAAAGATGTTCCACATCACTAATTGTCAGGGAAATGCAAATTAAAGTCACAATGATAAACTCCTTACCCATAGAATAATTGATATTTTAAAATTACCATGAAGTATTCAAGAATGATGGTGCAATTATAAGCACTCAAAAGGCCAGGGTAGGAGGATCTCGACAAGTTTGAAGACATCTTGGGAGTGAGTTTAAAAGGCACTTGGTCTGTGGCCCAACATAAAACAAACCTCCAAGTAATTATATATGCTTTTTGTTACAGAATAAAGTATAGTGGTCATGTCAACTATTTGGCATGTACTAATTGGGAAATATTTTTCCTTGTAAAATGAATTATTTTTAATATTATGTAAACAGTGAATTAATCCAGCAGCTGTGTCTCTTTACTTCTGCTTGTCCCCAATAACCACACAGAGAAACCGATTTATTTCAACTGACAGTTAAATGGATTATAATAACCTCTATGCTAGTCTGGCTACCTCTCAGCCCCATCCCATGATACTTCTACATTATTATTGATACAGCTCTTTGTGCTTTAGATGTTTCTTCTCCTGGGTGTCTTCTCGGACCCTCTCTTCCCCCTGCCTATCTGGATCTCCCCGCCCTCTCTCTTCCCCTGGCTGGTAGAAGCTTCCGACCCTATTCTCTCTTCTGCCCAGTCATGGATGATCAGTATTTATTAACAAGGCAGAGAATAAATGGTAAGAAATGTTTACAAACACTTGAGACTGGAGATTCTTGACTTAAGCATTGCAATGCCATGTCTGGATTGAAACAAGATCTGAGGGCAGAGAAGTCAGCATTTGAATAACCCGAGGACAACCTTTACACAGTGCACAAAACATTATTCCTACATTTCCTCTTAACTTATTCTTTGTGAGCTTCACACTATACACTCCAATCACACTCCTCTCCCTGTCCCCTCATACCTGTACTAATAGGAGAATTATTAAATATCTATGGCACATGTGTATAAGATAGTTTATAGATATTAACAGGGATGGTGGGTAGCCATGTATCAGTCTGGAGGAAAAGATTTATTCATAGTTTAAATAATTACAAGTGGTTTCTGTTTTTATGTGTATGCTACGCAGTTACTTGGAATCCAACCCCCCAAGGCCCCAGAAAGTTACTAACCTGTGTGCTTGAGGTTGTTCATTCATTCAACAGGTATACTAGCAGCTATGATGATTATGGCAAATCATTACCCAAAATGTGATTAAGTTAAGCATGAATTTAAAATTGCAGATTGTTAACTAGATTTAGTGTGATAATAAAAACAAGACAAAAAGCCTTGCTGGGATCTATGTTTAGATGAGAGGAAGTGTTTTGAAGGTCACACACCAGACTCTGTATGAGCATTAGCTCTCAATGATGAGACTGCAAGGGGAGGTCATTATCTTTTTACTTTGTATTTCACCATTTTGGTTTCCGCAACAAATGTTATTTTTATAGGGAAAACAATCTCATATAATCGCTAGTTAAAAGAAGATTAACTTGGATTTATATTTTATTTGGTTATTTCTAGTTTTATCTTACTTTGAAAGTTGTGACTTTTCTAGGACGGGAAGGAAAGGTCAAACATTAATTCTGTTAAATTCAGAGTTCCTTAATTCGTGCCTGAATTTTGTCAGTTACACTGATATTACTGTAACTTAGTAGAGCTTTGCTGGAGTTATACATTTTCAACTGTGATAAGATTGATAGATGAGATGTAAGTGAGTTGTCATAAGACACTAAGATGGGAAGAAACTGTATTTCCATATCTCTGTGGCTGATGTAACCTAAAACACACACCTCAGATGCTGCCGCTGAGAGGTCAGCTGTGTTCCTTCTTTGAGTCAGTGTTATATTTTCAGGCTGCAAAATAAGTGGTTGAGTTTCTAATTCGAAGTGCCAAATGCAATCTTGCTTCCTTCTTAGGAGACTATCTGGTAGCAATTGAAGAGAAAAACAAAGCTATATCCCTGCGTGCTTACGTGAATTGGAGGAGTAAGAGGAGCGACAATTCCCGAGTGTGCATTCGAATGGTTGAGCACAAAGTGGACACATCCTTCTGTGAAAGCTTTAGAGACCAGATGTCTATAATCGAAATGCCCATGGCTGAAGCCCCTTTGTGCATTTCCTGTTGTCCTGTGAAAGGAGATCTACTTGTTGGATGTACAAATAAGTTAGTCTTATTTACTTTGAAGTATGATATCATTAATGAGGAATTCTCAGTGTTGAACTTTGAACTTTCATTAATTGTACACATAGATAATATTACTCCTGTTGAAATCTCGTTTTGTGTTGGATATGTTGCTGTCATGGCTGATTTAGAAGTCTTACTTCTAAAACTGGAGTCAGACCCTGTACATGGAGAGAGAGATAACCACCACCCACAAGAAAGCAGCAATGCATTGAATCAGACAGAAGGTAAAGGATGAATTTGATTTCCTGGTTTTAACTATAGGGAAATTGTCTTTTTTGGATAGTCTTTAAGAAACCTGGTATCTATACTGGCATGTCACAATTCTAACGGTTTAGTTATTCTGGTCTGTGTTCATGACTATCCAGAGCTTCTTCTGCACTGTGTAGATGTACTTGTGTTTGTCCGCGTGTGAGTCACGGAACAACTGATATTAGATGAGATGTTTCTAAAGAGAGAACACTTGATGCTCTTTGTTGAGTCGGGGTCCCCTTATGTTCCTAGCTTCCCTGGAACTCACTTGATGCAGGCTCCACTTAAACTTGGGATCTTCCTGTCTCAGGTTCCTGAGTGGTCATTATAGCTGTGAGTCCCTGTGCCTGACTTCCTGGACTACGTGGGTTTCTAATCTTTGTTCTCGTATTCAATATTTAATGACATTTAATAACACTGGTTATTAAATGTTGCCCCCCCCGTTTGTTTGTTTGTTTTTTCAAATTAACAACAAGCTAGAGTTTTTTTGAGAAGAATAAACCTTAATTGAAAAATGCCTCTGTGATATGGATCTGTATGAAATCCTGTGTGGCATTTTCTTAATTATTGATGTGAGAGGGCACAGCCCATTGAGGGTGGTGCCCCCCCCTGAGCAGGTAGTCCTGGGTTGTATAAGAAAGCAGGTTGACGAAGCCATGGGGAAGAAGCCAATAAGCAGCGCTCCTCTATGGCCTCTGCATCAGCTCTGTCCCTGAGTTCCTGTCCTGACTTCTCCAGTGACAGAGCGTGATCTGAAAATTGTAAACCGAAATAAACTGTGATCTTTTGATCATGATGTTTTATCACTGCAGTATAGACATAACTAGGACACCTGATCTTTGGTCGTGA
>JADRCH010000012.1:14809488-14845710 GCA_019843965.1 Rhynchomys soricoides
CCACGTGACAGTATCCTGCCCCCCATCTATCACTTCCATGTGACAGTATCCTGCTGCTTTCCTGGTTATTTTGATGAATATCTTAACATCTATACTGTCTTTCTAAAAATATTTCTCTAAGCAAAATCTGATATTATTCTATTTTAAGAATACTTTCTCATGTGACATTTTGTGGTTTTATCAGGTGTCTTTTCAGGATATACTTTTCCCTGATCCTCTACATTTTTATTTCCTATAATACCTTTGTTTGAAGAAATTACATCAACAAGTTAGAATTATGAATCTCAATTGATTTCTGTATGCTATGTAGGTCTAGCTTTCTCTTTCTCCTTTTGCAATTTATATAGCAAGAAACTGGGCATTTACTGTGAAGCTTCCTGTAATGGGAATGTTGCTGATTGAGTCCTCACAGTGTCATTTATCAGGTTCCTGTATTTCCGTGTAAGTTAGTCGTTAGATCACAGTGCTTCTCAGTACATTATTAACCATAAGTTTTTCCTTAAACATTTGAAATATAGCTAATTGAAACTGATATATACTGTAAGTGTAAGCCACGCACTAGATTTTGAATGTTTTGTACAAAAATAAAAAAATACTAGTTTTTTTTGTTTATTGTTTGTTGAAATGGCAGTGCTTTAGCTTACTGTATTACTGTATCACTGTATATTACTGTGTCTGGTTTGGTTTTTGTTTGTTGTTTTTTTTTTTTTACTTTTTGGAAACAGTAGAGAATTTTAGGTTCCAGCTGTGGAATAATTATGTTTTTACTGATCAGGATATTATTATTATTATTTGTTGCGCAAGTAGTTGTACTGTCTCTTGGAAAGCTTGTGGCCCCTGGTGGACACTCCAATACTAATAACCATTGATAAGTGTGACGTACTGTTAGTTCTTGCAAAATGGTGCTTTCCTGATTACCTCCTGCCCATAACATTTCTTACTGTCCACTTCCCCTGAGCACCTCTGTGGTCACTGTATGATACAGTATAGTCTGCATCAGAAAGTCACGCTATTGATGCTTTCCTTTTATTTACTGGCTTCATGGCATATCTTTCTTGTATTTTTCTAATGCAGGTTTGCATCCCGATGAAAAAGATTTGTCTCAGAAAAACGAGATACCAAGTCTGTTCTGTTTCTTCTCGTTACCTCATGTGGGCTACCTGTACATGGCTGTGAAGTCTGTTGAGTTAATGTCAGTCTATTGGTACCCCGAGACGTCTCAGCAAGCTGTGCTCACACCACAGTTCTTGCATGTCATCACAAGGTACGGCTCCAGTGTGGACTCACTTGTTTTTCTGTAAGTTCCGACTGGTGCTGAAGTCTGTGGATTTTATGCCAAGGAGCTCTGAAAATTAACGAGTTATAGTGTCTTGTCAGTGGAAAGATTTAGGCTCTGGCTTTGCCATTGTGGTGCTCTGTTTGATAGGATGGATGGCCTTGTAAAATCTAGAGTTCTCTATGAAGCCTTACATAGAGTAATGAGGGGGTGGAAGACAGCCGAGCGTCTCTTTAGAGTCGCTTTCTGTGCCTCCTCTCATGGCTGCCAGCTCCTCTCAGTGTAAACTGAGTAATTTCATAATGTTTTAGAACTCAGAACAGCCAGAATGGCTTGATTGTATTTCTCAATTAGTAAAGCTGGAGAAAGCAGTCACAGGGAGGTTGAAATTCACCGTCGTGTGACTCATAGGTAACAGTTGTTTTCAGGGTGTCCTGGCCTCTGCATGCTGGAAGATAAACTGATGTCTTAAGCTGGAGTTTGATGTCATTTTATTTCTCGTGGTAGTGCTGATTTTGATTTTGATTTTGTTTCTTGTATTTTATGTCTAGATTATTTGAGGGACTGCCCTGGACCCTCTAACCAGCAACCATGTCAATTTCCTAAAGCAACAGTATAAGAGAAGGCCAGAAGCACATTTAAAAGGCACAAATACTAGCAGATTCGGGAAAATATGTTAGATCTTATGATGTACTAAGTGTCCTGGGAAGAGGAAAATTACTTCTGGCTAGGTCATGTGGGAGCATTTCAGATAGGTAGGTGGAGTCTGAAGCTAGGCCTAGGAGATAAGTATTGACAGATAAAGAGCTAAGCATAATTGTTAGAGAGATGATAAAGACTACAATCAAGCTTTTCATGATTGTCCAATAGCTGATTGTGTAGAACTGTGGTTGTTATTTTGTTTTAAATTGGTGGTTCTATTAGAATTTCCCATGGGTGCTAAGAGTGTATTTTAGGCAGTATAGAGATCACTTAGGGATTCTGATACTCACTTTATCCAGACTTCTCCCCTCCTCTGCTGTTTTCTGATGTAAGGAAACATGCTCACAGTGGAAGTATGTCAGAACAGCGTCTAAGGATGGAGCTCTAGGAGAACTTTGAGTGCTTATGAGAAAACACAAGCTGAATCGTGTGAGCTTAGTTTCTTGTAAACATGGGTTTGTTCCTGGAATGTGCTTTCATGCCCTCCCAGGTATAGTCAATTAGAGTGGATTTAGATTTACTTCAGATTATCTTGCTACTGTTATTTAAAATATTTTCAGCCTGAGCTAATATGACCCTTGCTTTACCTTCAGGTATTGATTGTCTGATGCTCTATATAAAGTCAGTTATTGTATGAGACTTCATTCAGGCCATCCCGTGGTTAGGCTCCATTGCTCCAGGTCTTCTGAGTGGTGACAGGAGTGTTTCCTGATACCTCACGTTCCCACTCTTCATATTTGTGTGTGGAGATTATCTTTGACTATGAGGAAGCTAAAAATAAACACATGATGGGACTCCTGCTAGAGAGCTAGTGTCAGCCTTCGATAGTTAAGCTGAGGAAGGCTTTTTCTTTTTCTTCTGGGACATTGATAGCAGCCATGATGAGTTCATTATGGTCCGTAGTATATAAATGGGCTGTTGGAGTGACCCGTGAAAGGGTGTGAAGGGGCTGCATACAGGCCAGTGGTATCTGATTGGTAACTCAGAAAGAAAAACAATAACAACAACAAAAAACACCAGGGTTTTTTACCTGATATTTATTTATTTATTAAAATGGGGCTTCCTATATAGTTCTGATTGGCTTGGTGCTCACTAGGTAGCCTAGACTGACTTTGAAGTTATTCCAGTCCTCTTGCCTCAAGTTTCTGAATACTGGAATTACCAGTTTGTGCCACTGTGCCTGGCTTAAGCCTGATTTTATGCAATCATGCTGGCTAGTGTAAAGTGGGGCGCAAGGGCAGTCTGGTTTACACCACTGAGTTTGAAGTGCTTCTAGATATCAAGAGAGCAAGTTAAGCAGATCTGTAGATAAGAATAGTGAAGAAATCTCAGGTGTTTATGTCCAGAAAGCAAAAGTTGGTTTTCAAAGTAGTCAAAAGGCCCTGGAGATCTCAACTCTAATGAAGATTATGTTTAAAAAGAAAAAGAAGGAAGACAACAACTTTTTAAACTTTCATTTTGAGTGTTTTGCTTGTGAGTATGCAAGTGCACCATGTGAATGAATGTGTATAACATGTTCATGCCAGCTGCCCACGGAAACTAGAGGAGCATGTCAGATCCCCTGCAACGGAGACTGTGGATGTTTGTGAGCCCCTGTGAGCATGCTGGGAACCAAACCCAGGTTCTCTACAAGAACAGCCACTCTCCAGCCCCAAGAAAAAGCTGTTTTAAGATAAACCATCATCTCTCGGAAACTAAGGAAGTGGAGGGAGAACGGAGGAATAGAAATACTCTTTTCCGTCCCATGTGCAAAAAGGCTTTCCATTTCTTTTTCATCTGACTACATACATGGGTAGAACAGTGAGAAGAAACCAATGAGCATACCTACTGCATTTCTACAATATGTTACTTCTCATGTCATTATTGTGACAAAATGGTCTACAGAAGTAACTTGGAAAAGGAAGGATTGATTAGGCTCCTGGATTTCGAGATGCCAGTGAATTTTGGTGAGGAATGTGTAGCAGACAAGAACCTTTTGCATCACAGCTGATGGCAATCAGAAGAAAAACTGCTGGTGCTCAGGGGGCCTTCTCACTTTTTCCTTTTATTCTCTCTGGGTCCCCATCCTAGAGGATGAACAGTGATGTTCAGGTGGGCTTTGAGGTTTCCAAAGACATGGGTGATTCCCAGTCTTCTCTCCCTGTCTCGTTGTGTGGATTAAGATGTGAGCTCCCAGATGTTCCTTCTTTCTGCCATCATGAGTGCTAATCCTCTGAAACTAGAAACCAAATTAAACTTGTTTGTTTGTTTGTTTAGGTTTTTTGAGACAGGATCTTTCCGTGTAGGTTTCGTTGTCCTGGAAATTGCTCTATAGGCTAGGACATCTCAAACTCTTAGAGACCTATCTGCCTCTGCCTTCCAAGTGCTTGGATTCAATGCTTGTGTCACCACTGCCCAGCTAAACTCTTTCTCTTATAAGTTACCTTGGTCATGGTCTTTTCTCACTCTCAGAGGTTCCTGCCTGCCTCAGTTCAGGTTTCTATTGCTGTGAACAAACACCGTGACCAAGGCAACCCTTAACAAAGGCAAATATTTAACTGGGGCTGGCTTACAATTTCAGAGGTTAAGTCCATTGTCATCACGGTGGAAAGCATGGCAGTGTGCAGGCAGACATGGTGCTGGAGGAGCCCAGAGTTGTACATCTTGATCCAAAAGCTGCCAGGAATCTCTCTTCCGCCCTGGGTGGAGCTTGAGCATAGGACCTCGAAGAACATCCCCTGCAGTGGCACATTTCCTCCTACAAGGCCACACCTATTCTAATGAGGACACACCTTCTCATGGTGTCACTCCCTGTCAGCAGGGCATTCAAACCTGTGAGTCTAGGGGGCCAAGCCAGTTCAAACCACCACACTCCCTTCTGTCCCTAGCACCTGAAGATCCTTGAAGTTGTAGCTGTCCCACTGTCACTCTCATCCCACAGCAAATGCTTGTTTGTGCCCCACTCTCAGTCTCACTTCACAACACTCTCTGGTGTAGATTAGTAAATGCTGCTGTTGGCATTCTAGTTTCTGTGATCGTTTCAGAGATGATTTCCTTAAGGTGGAAAAAGCACTTAATGGTGGTATGAGATGGAAGTGGTCACTGAGAGCTAGGGAGAGGCCTGGCTGTGTGCCCTGTTGTATGAGGTACAGAGCAGCACCACTGTGAAGGCACCACTACTTCTAGTTGAATGCTAGATAGTCTTTGGTTTGGTTTAGCCTTCTTTTATTCTTTTTCTTTTTCTTTTTCTTTTTTTTTTTTTTGAGACAGGGTCTTTATCATGTAGCTATTCTGGACCTTTCTGTGTAGAACAGATTGGCCTCAAACTCACAGAGATCCAACTGCCTCTGCCTCCTGAGTGTTAAAGGTGTACACTGCTACACCAGCCTTTCCCCCAGTTTTTTAAAGAGCTCATGCTCATATTTATGTCTCCAAGTTCCTAATTTGTTTTCAGAGTTATTCTTGTCAATCCTTTTCTCGATGGACCTGGTACTTACTTCTGAGTAAATACATTTCTAATCAATATCGATATTGATTTAGATAACCACAACAAATAACAGCCAGGTGTCTGTGTGCTCTCAAAGTGTCCTTATACCGCGGGGTTGTAGAGGAAGATAGAGGAGTCAGGAGCCTGAATCTAGTTGGTTCTACCCTCTAGAGAGGCCTCAGCCTACATGGACTTTTCCAGTGTTCAAAGCAAGATGGCGGACAAGGCATTTCTGAAGAGTCCTCTGTTTCTCATTTTCATCTTATCATTGTTGTGTTTGTGTATTCTGAGTTGGTCATACTGCATAATGGAGGCTGGATTTCATTCTGAGATGATAGGGTAAACAACTGTCAGGAAATAGGTTCTAATCTGGGCTCTAATCGTGACCGGTTCATACTATGAGTTCCTGTTAGGGGCTTTGGGCTGGGCTGCTTGTAAATGAGGATGTTGGCTCCAGCCTGGCCAGCCTTACTCTTGACCACAGTTGGTGTTTGAGATTGTGTGAGAATGAGGCAGTCTACAGACACGCCTCATGGATTCAGCAACACTGTCCCAGTCTAACTCACTCTCGTGTGACAGATACTAGTGTTGTCTTCTTCCCTCTGCTATTTCTCTGTTTGCCTGTGAAGCCCTCCCCACCATGGTGGGTGCGTTGGTTCCTGGCTCCCACTTTGCTCAGTGGTATATCTCTTCTCTCTTAGCCAAAGCCTGCAGTGTTTCACGGTTCGATGCAGCGCAGCAGTGGCTCATAAGGAGGACCTATACATGGATACTACACTAAAGGTTAGCATTGGCTTCTGTTGACAGTAGAACACTGAGCTCAATGGAGCATGTGAATGCTTGCACACTTGCTTTTAAGCCTGAATTTGGCGAAGATCAAAGGCCTGAAATGGTCATATTCATTGTGCTGGGTAATTTATGTCAACTTGAGAGGAGGGAACTCCCAAAGAGAAAATGACTCCATGAGACCAGGCAAGCAGTGGAACATCTTCTTAATTAGTGATTGATGGGGGAGGGTCCAGCCCATTTCGGGAGTGTGTCCGTTGACTGGTGGCCCTGTGATCTGTGAGAAAAATAAGCAGCATGCCCCCAATGGCCTCTGTATCAGGTCCTGTTTCCAGGTTCTAGCCCTGTTTGAATTCTAGTCCTGACTTTCTTCAGCGATGGGCTATGTTGTGGAAGTATGAGCCAAACGAACCCTTCTTCCCTCCTGGTCTCACTTTTGTCACGGTGTTTCATCATAGTAATAGTAATGTATTAATCATAGTAATTAATACATGATGTTGTGGATAGAAACTAGTAAGCATTTTGATGTGTGATTTGACAATTTTTTTAAATTACTTTTTATTGGATATTTTAATTATTTACATTTCAAATGTTTTCCTCTTTTCCAGTTTCCCCTCCAAAACCCCCATCCCATCCCCCCTCTCCCTGCTTCTATGAGGGTGTGTTCCCCCACACACCCACCCACTCCCACCTCCCCGTCCTGGCATTCCCCTACACTGTGGCATAGAGCCTTCACAGGCCCATCCCTGGCTGTCCTAGAACTTGCTCTGTAGACCAGAACTCTTGCCTAGAACTCAGAGAGCTTCTTGCCTCTGCCTCCCAGTGAGTGCTGGGATTAAAGGCGTGCACCACCACCGCCCAGCTGAGGTACTGTTGCCACAGTACCTGGATATCTGGAGCGTTTCCTATAGAGACACATGGCCCAGGCTGCTACATCTCCCAGACTTTGTTCACAAGAAAGGGATCAGGGTCAGGCAAACATACAAGCATTTCTTTCACACACTCATTTATGAAGAAGCTCTAGGTGTTACAGTGTGGCCTTTTATAGCATCTGATTAGGCTCAGAAACTCCATT
The DNA here is from genome assembly GCA_019843965.1 of Rhynchomys soricoides. Taxonomy (NCBI): domain Eukaryota; kingdom Metazoa; phylum Chordata; class Mammalia; order Rodentia; family Muridae; genus Rhynchomys; species Rhynchomys soricoides. The sequence goes on from JADRCH010000012.1 coordinate 14,816,794, forward strand.
TAGTAGAGATGTCACTGGTGGAAAGGTAATGAGTCTAGGCTTCTCTTCCATCGAGGTCTTCAGGGATGACTCTGCAGAAGCTCCCACAGCTGTGATATCCTCTCTGTATTTATGGTCAGAAAAGATCTATAGAGTAGATGGGTACTGACATGCCTAGGTTAGTATTCTAAAGAACAGGAACTGGGGAAAGACTTTTGTCAAATGAACAGATTTTGTTGGTTTGTTTTTAAGGACAGGGTCTCATGAATCTCTGGTTGGTCTCTAACTCACTTTGTAGCTGACTATAAGCTTTACTTTCTGGTCATCTTGTCTCTACCTCTTCAGTGTGGGGATTATAGGCATGAATCACTACCCCTTGGTATGCTGTGCTGGTAATTGAACCCAGGACTTCATGTACCCTTCCAACTAAGCTGCATGCCCAGCCCTGACTTTTGAAGATGAGGTTCACATACCTTCATTCCTGGGGTAAAATTTGTAACATATCCTTTATTAGGCTTGCCCGCCTGTCAGTATGGACGTTTGTGCTCTAAGGATACAGCTTTTCATAGGGTTGAAAACCATCTGCCATTTTAAAAACCACATCATACTTCTGACGAAGGCAGAGCCTGAGGCCATTCCAGAGAGAAGAGAGTCACCCAAGAGACTTCTGTAAGCATCTCTACGTATCTCTGCTAGTTTCTGGAACGAAGTATAAATGATATATTTTATGTTTATCTTAGTTTTACTATTTCAGTTGAAACTCGGAATGATCAGATAGATGGCTTTTCCAGAGAAAAATAAAGAAGGTGTAAATATCTCTGTAATATTGCTTATAATTTGCCACAGAACTCTTATAAGTGATAAATTCTAAAATACTTTGAGTACCTATCACCTGTACTATGAATAAAAATCTGAAAGACATGCCTTCTCTGTGGACCTATGGGGATAGACAGAACCTGTAATGTCAGTCCTGGCCACAAAGCTTGTTACTGCTCTTCTTCTTTGGTCTTTAAGCACTTGCATTTTTTATCCAGTGGCCATTTTTATATTGTAAAAGAACTTATTAGTATATTTTTTTAGATTAAAGCATAACCCATTTTATACTAAAGAAAATACATCCCAGTAATAGTAAGAGATAATGTTGCAAGCCAACTCACAGGCTTATGTATCGTGAACATTTTCCAGTGATGTGAATGTTTTACATGTTGTTTCTGTCAAGATTTTATGGTCCATGGCATGCTAAGACTCATGGAAGCCATGGTGGAGAGAGCCAGAACAAAGCTGATGCAAGCCTGTTTGGAGAGCTTAGTATCGGAGAATTGGAGGCAAATCGACTTATCAGTTTACGACAGAGTAGTAAATGCTGTGAACTATGGTTAACGACTAAATGTATACTAACTAACCAAGGAAAAATTAAATGGAAGTGATGTCATACTTGTATTATTTTATAGTACCCAATATTTACAGGTGAAAACTGTAATTTATTAATAACATGTCTTCTAATTTTGATCCTTTTCAGTTCTAGAAAAGATGCCAGTGTTAGAAGTGGAATTCCTCGAGCAGCTGAGGCTGCATGGAATCTGTATATCGTGAATACCACTGCACCAGTTCAGCTATACAAAGAAATGGTACTTTTTCAGACATCTTATTCCTCATAGAAATTTAGAGTGTGAAACTGGACATCAGAGGCTGAGCCTAGGCAGACATTGCTCTTGTTGCTGCCTAATCTCTGCCCCTTGTATTTCACCAAGGAAACCTCAAATGTGGAAAACAAAGTGGATTTAATTAAGTATAGGTTCGGACACGTGATCCAGACAGTGTCCCGCCTCCGTCATACCGCCAAGCATGGATCTTTCTTCACCTTGGTTTTACAGCTTCTGACATTTGAGAGCAAGTAGTAATTCCCTCCCTAAGGGGAAGGCCCTTACTCATGCTCACCCACCAGAGACTACTCAGACTACTCAGTCAGTTTAAGCACAAGTAGCCATTGACATTGAGTCCCAGAGTGCTGGTTGGTTTCTGTCTACATGCCACAAACCTAGACCTAATCTGGGAAGAGGAAATCTTAATTGATTCCTCCATCAGATTTCCCTGTAGGCAGATCTGTGGGGTGTTGTCTTAATTAGTCTTTGAGGTAAGAAGGCCTAGCCCACTGTTAATGCTACCTCCTTATCAGGTGCTAAGTGATATAAGAAAGCAGGTTGAGAAAACCATGGGAGCAAGCCAAGAAACAGTTCTGCTTCTGCACCAGCTCCTGCTTCCACATCTTGGCTTCCCTCAATGTAAACCGTATGCCAAGTAAAGCCTTTCCTCTTCTAAGTTGATTTTGATTAGTGTTTTATCATAGAAGCTAAAGCAACTAGCAAAGAGAATGAAAAGAATGGGAGTGAAAACCTCAGATCATTTATTTGGACCTTCTTCTTTCCTTGGAGCGTACCAGGTTGTCCCCAAGTGTATGTGGTGTCTACTGCAGCTGCAGCCTGTGAGGGGCCGGTGTGTGGGCGTTCCTGTCCTGTTCTAAGAGTCACAGTTCCTTACTCATCTCTGGCAGTTAAATTACTTCCCTTTTCAGAGGCAGGCAGATTTCTGAGTTCGAGGCCAGCCTGGTCTACAGAGTGAGTTCCAGGACAGCCAGGGCTACACGGAGAAACCCTGTCTCGAAAAACCAACAACAACAAACCTTTCCTTTTGAAGAACACCAAGCTTAGAGAAGCAGGAAGAATGAGGAGAACACAAAGGGAGCCTGATGGCTGACACGGACTGACCGTCGTCTGTGCTCCCCCCTGTTTGACCTCACGTGTCCCTTCTCAACACGCTTATTTCCCTTGGTCCATTGACACGTGACCGGACAGCTCACAGAGTTTTCACTCCGAATAATCAGATACTGCCCTGTCTAACCGCAGTAAGCCATATGCCGCAGTTAATCTAATCGTGACACAGCATCTAGTCCACATTTATATCCCACCCAGTCTAGTCAGTCATGACGTCATAGCTTTCCCACCAATCCGGTCTAGGATCAGGTAACATGCTTAATTGTGTTACCTTAGCTCCCTTTAATCTAGAACAGTCCCAGACTGTATTCCTTTTATTTTATAACATTGACATTTTGGGGACAGACTTCCTCTCTACTTTGTCCTGGAAAGTCTTAGATCTCATCTAAATGTGCGTCCTGAAGTCTGATGATTCTGGTTATTGAAGTTAGCTGATGATGCCCCCCATCCCACTGTGAGCTGTGGAATTAGATATCATAATTAAAGTCACCAGGTGAAACTCGACAGGGGAGACTTGCTCGTAGTTTGAAAAAGCTAAGTCCCAGAACTTTAAAGAAAAAAACCTGATTATTTCAAATATGTTCAAAAGCCTTATCAAATTGGAAACAAATTATTGATAACTACATTATTAATATTATATAATATAATTTTGAATTTCTTAATGCTATAAGCTACTAACAAAGTAGTGTTTGTAATCATGTGTGTATTAAATTGGTCTGTAGATTACAGGGAAAGAAAACTCGGCTACGGCTCTATTAATGACCAGGTTAGGGGTTTTTGCCAACTTAACAAACACTAGAGTTATCTGGGAAGAGAAACCTTGTTTGAGAAAATGCCTGTATCAGATTGGCCTGCAGGCAAGTCTGTAATATTTTCTTGATTAATGATTGATGTGGGAAGGCCCAGCTCCCTGGGACAGTAGCAGCCCTGCACAGGTGGCTCCGGGTGGTGTAAGAAAGCAGACCGAGGCGGAGAAATGGGTCAGTGCTCAAGAGCACTTGTTGCTCTAGTAGGGAACCCAGGTTTAATTCTCAGCTCCCACACTGGACCTCCTAACTACCATAGCTCCAGTTCTCGTGGGTCTGACGCCTCTTCTGACCTCCACCCAACAAAACATTCAAACATTCAGACACATTAATTAAAAAAATTAATGAAATAAATCTTTAAAATAAAAAGTTTTTAAAAAAGAGGAGGAAGAGAAAGAAAAGAAAGCAGGCTGAGCAAGTCTAAGCAGCAGTCCCTGCTGGTCTCTGTTTCAGTGTTTGCCTCCAGGTTCCTTCCTTGGCTTCCGTTAGTGATGGACTGTGACCTGAAAGCCAAACAAACCTTTTAGTTCCCAAGTTGCCATTGATGGTGGTATTTTATTTTTGCAGCAATAAAAAGCAATAAAAAGCAAACTAAGGCCATATGCAACCACTTATTTATTTAATTTTAGTGTTTAATATACCCACATATTAATTTTAATAACAAAATGTAACAGAGTTCTTAAGAGTGGGGATGGGGTGGGGAATGGGCGGTCTTCTTCAGAGACACTAGCCGTTTGTCTTGTTTCAGGTAGACTATAGTAACAGCTACAAGACTGTGAAAACCGAGAGCTGTCTCCACTTGCTCAGCGAGGCTCATCTGCTAGTGAGAGCTGCCCTGATGGATGGCAGTCAGCTGGAGCCCGCAGAGAAAGCAGAGCTCCTGGAAGCTTTCAAAGAAAGCTGTGGACACCTTGGAGATTGTTACAGCAGGTGGGTGAGGCCTCTTAAGCTTTGTTACAGAATTTACCAGGGTTTTTTTTTATCTCTGAGAGTTGGTTCATTTTCTCATTCATTTCACAAGCATGCTATGTGTCAGGTACATATGTAGGTATGTGGTGGGCTTAGAGATGCAAAATGCATGTGACCTACTCAGGGTCTTAAAAGTCTGACAATTTGTTAGAGTCATAATAAACCCCGACCTAACTTTTGGATTTGGAGGGTGATCTTATTTATTTACTTACTTACTTACTTACTTATTTTGTTTTATTTTATTTCGTTTTCAGGATTATTTACTTTGTTTTCAGGATTTGAGGGGCACATGATCAGAGGAAAAGAACTGAGATGGTTTTGATACTTGTTTGTTGTCTGTTAGCTTGAGGGAAGGGTGTAACTGGAACAGCCTGAGATATTAATATTAATAGTTAGTGCTTTCATGATATCAGAAAGGCATATTAAGGTCAGCAGAGTTTTGTATTTCTGAGAACCATATTTTTAAATTTTTTTCTTGATTCTTTGTGAATTTCACATCATGCACTGCAATCCCACTCATCTCCCTGTCCCTTCACACCCCCTCCCAAAGAAAGAAAGAAAGAAAGAAAACAAGACAAAAAGAAAAATCAGCAAAAATAGCACAAAACATCTCTTCATGGAAGCTGTAGTGTATCATAGTGTGTCACATAGTATACACTTTTGTCTATACATCTTTACTTGCAAATGGTTATTACAATGAGTCACTGGCATGTGCTACAGTATCAACATTGGGTGCTCACTGTGACTGTCTGATATCCTGTTGTTGCCCTGTGTCAGGAGATCCTGAAGCTTTGGATCTGCTGAACCAGCCCCTTCAGGAAGTCCATTAGTTTATAGATGACGTAGATGTTGGGGTGGCCCAGCATCTGTATCTGCCCCGTATCTGGGCCGGGTTGGTGGCTGGGTTGGTCAGCCTGCCAAAGCTGTCCTGCACCCTCATAGCCAGAGCCTCACTGTCCTGGCTAGCTCACCCAGTGCTGCAGCCTGTAAGGACCCAGGCCAGTTCTCCCGCCTTCAGGGCCAGCACGCTGTGCTGCCCAGTTGAGGAGCAGGGCCAGCTCTCCAGTTCTGAGAATCGTGCTTATAAAAATTTTTGTCAACAATGTTTCATAGGCTTACTTCACCTGTGTAAGTGATTATCAGTGACTGAGGTAGACTACCAATGCCATTTTTAAAGCCATATTAAATATTAAAATTTCTCTCTTTAGGCTTAACACCGAGCAATCCCACCTCACCTTGCCGTACTATAAGATGTCTGGTTTGTCTCTGGCTGAAGTCTTGGCCCGTGTGGACTGCACGGAAGAGAGTGAATCACAGAGCTACGAGAGAGGATTAGTATTCTATATTAGTCATTCTCTTTATGAAAACCTGGATGAAGAATTAAGTGAAGTGAGTATAATCTTCTACAAAATTACAGCTTCTCTTTTTTAGTAGTATTTAGAATTTAAGTTCTAAGATTTTCTTTTTCTCCTCCTCCTCCTCCTCCTCCTCCTCCTCCTCCTCCTCCTCCTCCAAAATTAGCATGCGCTTTACTTCTTTAATGGTCTTAGACTTATAGCTTGGCAAAGACTTTAGGCGTGACCTTCTCATGTGTCCTCAGTATTCAGCATGGAGGCTGTTGTGGCTGAGGGACCTGCTCATCACAGTGAGATCTATTCTCAAGTGAAGGGCAGAATCGGGTCCCTGCCTTCCTCTGCAGTATGTCCGTTTCCCACAACTCCATTTGCCCTATTTTCAAGTGTCCAAACTTTAAGGGCCAATGACCTCTTAAAATATTATTAAAGATTATTTTTAGTCCCTTTTGTGTTTTAAGCACAGTAGAAATTGAAATACCATGTACTTGGAGATTTCAAGGGAAGTAAATTTTCACCTGAATTATATTATTGAGTATATTTTGAACTAAGTTATAGTTTTTAAACTGTAGCTTTTTAAGTGTAATAATATCTTCTCCTCTATGACTAAAATTAGAAATGTTGGTCACAAATTGGTATATCTTTTTCACTGCTTTTATTTTCTGATTGTATCTCTGCAGACAGATCATGTCAGCTCATGGGCTTTCAAATATTTTCCTAATCTCTGTGTTTCTCAATAATAACATCATATTATTTATGGACTGCATTTTTATACATGCGTTCCTTTTTTCCCCCTGACTGTATTGTTTCCTATTGGCTAACTTTATTTTTTTGTTCATACTCATCAAAGGAATTAGCAGCCAAAGTGGCTCGGATATTTCACACAGCTGAGCCAGGGCAGCTGCCTCATGTTCTCTCCAGTCCTTTGATGAAGAATATTGATCCTTTGACTGCCTTGCATTATTTGAGGAAGCTGGATACTTGTGGAGTTTCACCAGTCTTAGCAACCTTGACCAAGGCTGCAGTGGCCTTGAAACTGGGAGATCTCGACCTGTACAGAAATGAGATGAAAAGCCATTCAGAGGTATAGTACAATGCCTGCTATTAACACAAGTCTGAAAGAGAATTGGCATTGGACTTTCCTTCTGGCTTCTTTGCACCTCATGGTTTCTTAGTAACAGATACTTAGTTCCATCTTCAGTATGAGATGGAACTATAGATCTGTCAAATGGAAAGAAGAAAGATTGAGCGTCGTCAGCAGTGGCTACTGAACTCCCATCATGGAAGTACCACATGTGTTCTGAATACTAGGATTGTACAGAGGATCATAAAAGCTATGCCTGAGCCAACAATTAGACCAGGCATCCACTGAGAGCACAGCAGAGTGACCATTTTCTTAAGGATAGAATGGGTGGTGTTAACTGTCAGCCACAGGAGTTTCATAGGCACACAAACACTCTCCCTCAGGAAAATCACAAGTGACACCAAAAGGAGGAAAGGGCATTTCTTTTAGAAAGGGGACCATTTAGGAATAGAGGCCAAAGATGTTAATCACTAGGAGTTGGGGCAAGGGCATCATTTGTGTACATATGTCCCAGGCCTATTCTAGGTTGTTCGCATGTATTATTTCACTTAATTCTTGTTGAGTGCTGAGACCAGTGTTGTATAACTGTCATACACATGATATAGCTAAAAGGAAGAGTTTGTGATTGCACAGTTGGTGAGCAGTGAGCAGGCAGGGTGACTTTAGAGCCTGCTTGGCCAAGTGCTACAGGTTCACTGTGAGAAGAAGTGTAGAATTCTGAAAATCAGAGTTTTCTTTCTACAGCTTTGAAAGGACTTAGGGTGTATGTGTGTGTGTGTGTGTGTGTGTGTGTGTGTGTGTGCGTGCATTTGTGTACATATGTATGTATGTATTCCTAATCTAAAACTCTTTACAAAAATGGAACATCTCAGTTTAGTTATCTATTAATAATTTATACGGGAAAGATAATATTCTTCTTGGGAATAAGAGCTAAGTTTTGTGACTGGAAACCAGAAATACAGTGTTAATAATTGGCCCCTAAATCATGAAGACACTAGGATGAGATGAATAATGTAAGATGCAATGTCCATTTCATTCCAACGCTTGTTTAATGTGCAGATGAAGCTGGTGTACGGCTTCCTTCTGGAACCCCGGCTATTAATTCAACAGTGGAAAGGTCAGATTGTTCCTACTGAACTTGCCATTGACTTGAAGGAGACTCAGCCTGGATTGCTTGTGGCTTCAGTCCTGGGCTTACAGAAGAATGGTAAAATTGGAATTGAAGAAGCAGATTCTTTCTTTAAGGTTCGTCCAGTTGAAAATATGATTTTTCTGAGTGATCTGAAAGAATCCAAAGGAGAGTGGGGAGTAGAACTGAAGTTTCATTCATCACTGAAAAGACAGACTTCTGTATAACTAGTTTATAACCTAAACATACAGGTTAACTCCACACACGCCACCTAGAGTCTGTTTCTTCCTTTCTTTCTTTCTTTTTTTTTTTAATTTTTTTTCATACTTTCTTTACATTTCAAATGTTTCCCCCTTTCCAGATCTCCCCTTTGGAACCTCCCCATTCCCTCTTCCTTCCCCTGCCACTATGGGGGTATTCCCCGACCCACCCACCAACCCACTGTCGTCTTCCATCCTTGGCATTCTCCTATACTGGAGGATCTAACACCCTCAGACCCAAGGGCCTCTCTTCCTCCTGATGGATAACAAGACCCTCCTCTGCTGCATTTGTGGCCAGCACCATGGGTCCCTCCAAGTGTATTCTTTGGTTGGTGGATCAGTCTCCCGGAGCATCAAGGGGTCAGGCCAGTTGCCACTGTTGCTCCCCCCCTGGGGATCCAAACTCCCTCAGCTCCTTCAGTCCCTTCTCCAACTCCTCCATCTAGGACCTCACACTCCACCCTATGGTTGCTGTAAAGTGACTCTTGGGTATTTCGAAGTTTTGGGCTAATAACCACTTATCAGTGAGTACATACCATGTTCATTCTTTTGTGACTGCTTTACCTCGCTCAGGATGATATTTTCAAGTTCCATCCATTTACTTGCGAATTTCATGAAGTCATTATTTTTAATAGCTGAGTAGTATTCCATTGTGTAAATGTACTACATTTTCTGTATCTATTCCTCTGTGGAGGGACATCTGGGTTGTTTCCAGCTTCTGGCTATTATAAATATGGCTGCTATGTACATAGTGGAGCATGTGTCTTTCTTACATGTTGGAGCATATTCTGGGTATATGCGCACGAGTGGTATAGTTGGGTCCTCAGGTAGTATTATGCTCATTTTTCTGAGGGTCCGCCAAACTGATTTCCAGAGAGGTTGTATCAACTTGCATTCGCACCAGCAATGGAGGAGTGTTCCTCTTTCTCCACATCCTCACCAACATCTGCTGTCACCTGAGTTTTTGATCTTAGCCATTCTGACTGGTGTGAGGTGAAATCTCAGGGTTGTTTTGATTTGCATTTCCCTGATGACTAAGGATGCTGAACATTTCTTTAGGTGCTTCTCAGCCATTCGAGTTTCCTCAGTTGAGAATTCTCTGTTTAGCTCTGTTCCCCATTTTTTGATAGGGTTATTTGGATCTCTGGAATCTAGCTTCTTGAGTTCTTGGTATACCTTGGATATTAGCCCTCTACCGAACAGAGTATTGGTAAAGATCTTTTCCCAATCTGTTGGTTGCCGTTTTGTCCTATTGACAGTGAGTGTCCTTTGCCTTACAGAAGCTTTATAATTTCGTGAGGTCCCATTTGTCAATTCTTGATCTTAGAGCACAACCCATTGGTGTTCTGTTCAAGATCTTTTCCCCTGTGCCCATCTGTTTGAGACTTTTCTCTACTTTCTCTTCTATTAGATTCAGTGTATCTGGTTTTATGTGGAGGTCCTTGATCCACTTGGATTTGAGCTTTGTACAGGGAGATAGGAATGGATCAGTTCGTATTCTTCTACATGTAGACCGCCGGTTGAACCAGCACCATTTGTTAAAGATGCTGTCTTTTTTCCACTGGATGGTTTTAGCTCCTCTGTCAAAGATCAAGTGACCATAAAGTGTGTGGGTTCATTTCTGGGTCTTCAATTCTATTCCATTGATCTACCTCCCTGTCACTACCAATACCATGTAGTTTTTATCACTACTGCTCTGTAGTACAGCTTGAGGTCAGGGAGGCTGATTCCCCCAGAAGTCCTTTTATTGTTGAGAATAGTTTTTGCTATACTGGGTTTTTTGTTATTCCATATGAATTTGAGAAGTGCTCTTTCTAAGTCTATGAAGAATTGAGTTGTGATTTTGATGGGGATTGCATTGAATCTGTAGATTGCTTTCAGCAGGATGGCCGTTTTAACTATATTAATCCTGCCAATCCATGAGCATGGGAGATCTTTCCATCTTCTGAGGTCTTCTTCGATTTCTTTCTTCAGAGACTTGAAGTTCTTATCATACAGATCTTTCACCTGTTTGGTTAGAGTCACACCAAGATATTTTATATTGTTTGTGACAATTGTGTCATTTCCCTAATTTCTTTCTCAGCCTGTGTATCCTTCAAGTATAGGAAGGCTACTGATTTCCTTGAGTTAATTTTGTATCCAGCCACTTTGCTGAAGGTGTTTATCAGTTGTAGCAGATCTCTGGTGGAATTTTTCGGGTCACTTAAGTATACCATCATATCATCTGCAAATAGTGACATTTTGATTTCTTCCTTTCCAATTTGTATCTCTTTGACCTCCTTCTGTTGCCTGATTGCTCTAGCTAGAACGTCAAGTACTGTATTGAATAGATAGGGAGAGAGAGGGCAGCCTTGGCTAGTCCATGATTTTAGTGGGATTGCTTTGAGTTTCTCTCCATTTAGTTTGATGTTGGCCACTGGTTTGCTGTATATTGCTTTTACTATGTTTAGGTATGCAACTTGAATTCCTGATCTTTCCAAGACTTTTATCATGAAGGGATATTGAACTTTGTCAAATGCTTTTTCAGCATCTAACGAAATGACCATATGGTTTTTTTCTTTGAGGTTGTTTATGTAGTGGATTGCATTAATGGATTTTTGGGTATTGAGCCATCCCTGCATCCCTGGGATGAAGCCTACTTGATCATGGTGAATGATCGTTGTGATGTGTTTCTTGGCTTTCTTTTGCAAGAATTTTATTGAGTATTTTTACATGGATATTCATAAGGGAAATTGGTCTGAAGTTTTCTTTGTTTATTGGGTCTTTGTGGGGTTTTAGTATCAGTGTAACTGTGACCTTAGAATGAATTGGGTAGTGTTCCTTCCATTTCTATTTTGTGGAATAGATTGAAGAGTATTGGTATTAGGTCTTCTTTGAAGGTCTGATAGAATTCTGCACTGAATCCATCTGGTCCTGGGCTTTTATTGGTTGGGAGACTTTTAATGACTGCTTTTATTTCTTTAGGGGTTATGGGACTGTTTAGATGGTTTATCTGCTCCTGATTTAACTTTGGTATTTGGCATCTGTCTAGAAACTTGTCCATTTCCTCCAGATTTTCCAATTTTGTTGTGTATAGGCTTTTGTAGTAGGATCTGATGATTTTTTGAATTTCCTCAGAATCTGTTGTTATATCTCACTTTTCATTTCTAATTTTGTTAATTTGCATACTGTCTCTGTGCCTCTGGTTAGTCTGGCTAAGGGTTTATCCATCTTGTTCATTTTCTCAAAGAACCAGCTCCTGGTTTTGTTGATTCTTTGTATAGTTCTGTTTGTTTCTACTTGGTTGATTTCAACCCTTAATTTGATTATTTCCTGCCTTCTACTCCTCTTGGGTGTATTAGCTTCTTTTTGTTCTAGAACTTTCAGGTGTGCTGTTAGGCTGTTAGTATATGCTCTCTCCAGTTTCTTTTTGGAGGCATTCATAACTATGAGTTTTCCTCTTAACACTGCTTTCATTGTGTCCCATAGGTTTGGGTAAGTTGTACTTTCATTTTCATTAAATTCTAGGAAGTCTTTAATTTTTTTCTTTATTTCTTCCTTGACCAAATTATCGTTGAGTAGAGCGTTGTTCAGCTTCCATGTGTATGTGGGTTTTCTGTTGTTGTTGTTGCCATTGAAGACCAGCCTTATTCCGTAGTGATCTGATAGGAGGCATGGGATTATTTCAATCTTCTTATGTCTGTTGAGGTTTGTTTTGTGACCCATTATATGATCATTTTTGGAGAAGGTACCATGAGGTGCTGAGAAGAAGGTATATTCTTTCGATTTAGGATGAAATGTTATATATATATATATATATATATATATATATATATATATAAATCTGTTAAATCCATTTGGTTCATAACATCTGTTAGTTTCACTGTGTCTCTACTTACTTTGTCTTGCCAAGATCTGTCCATTGTTTATAGTGGGGTGTTGAAGTCTCCCACTATTATTGTGTGAGGTGCAATGTGTGCTTTGAGCTTTAAGAAAGTTTCTTTTATGAATGTGGGTGCCCTTGCATTCAGGGCATAGATGTTCAGAATTGAGAGTTCTTCTTGGTAGATTTTTCCTTTGATGAGTATGAAGTGTCCCTCCTTATCTTTTTTGATGACTTTTGGTTGAAAGTTGATTTTATCCGATATTAGAATGGCTACTCCAGCCTGTTTCTTGGGGCCATTTGCCTGGAAAATTGTTTTCCAGCTTTTTACTCTGAGGTAGTGTTTGTCTTTAACAAGGAGGTGCATTTCCTGGATGCAGCAAAATGCTGGGTCCTGTTTATGGATCCAGTCTGTCAGTCTATGTCTTTTTATAGACTTTTTTGGGGAATTGAGACCATTGATGTTAAGAGATATTAAAGAATAGTGATTGTTATTTCCTGTTATTTTCGATGTTGTTTATATGTTTGTGTGACTATCTTCTTTTGAATTTGTTGAAAGATTACTTTCTTGCTTTTTCTTGGGTGTAGTTTCCCTCCTTGAGTTGGTGTTTTCCATCTATTGTAGGGCTGGGTTTGTGGAAACATACTGTGCAAATTTGGATTTGTCATAGAATATTTTGGTTTCACCATCTATGATTATTGATAATTTTGCTGGGTATAGCAGCCTTGGCTGGCATTTGTGTTCTCTTAGAGTCTGTATGAGATCTTCCCAGGATCTTCTAGCTTTCATAGTCTCTGGTGAGAAGTCTGATGTAATTCTGATAGGTCTGCGTTTGTATGTTACTTGCCCTTTTTCCCTTACTGCTTTTAATATTCTTTCCTTGTTTTGTATATTTGATGTTTTGACTATAATGTGACAGGAGGAATTTTTTTTCTGGTCCAGTCTATTTGGTGTTCTGTAGGCTTCTTGTATATTTATGTTCATCTCTTTCTTTAGGTTAGGGAAGTTTTCTTCTATAATTTTGATGAAGGTATTTACTGGTCCTTTAAGTTGGGAATCTTCACTCTCTTCTATACCTATTATCCTCAGGTTCCGTCTTCTCTCTGTTTCCTGTATATCCTGGATATTTTGAGTTAGGAGTTGCATTTTGTGTTTTCTTTGACTGTTGTGTCCATGTTTTCTATGGAATTTTCTGCACCCGAGATTCTTTCTTTCATCTCTTGTATTCAGTTGGTGATGCTTGCATCTATGACTCCTGATTTCTTTCCTAGGTTTTCTAACTCCAGGGTTGTCTCCCTTTGTGATTTCTTTATTGTTTCTATTTCTGTTTTTAATTCCTGAATGGTTTTGTTCATTTGTTTGATTGTGTTTTCCTGTAATTCTTTAAGGGATTTTTGTGTGTCCTCTTTAAGGGCTTCCAGTTGTTTACTTGTGTTCTCTTGTATTTCTTTAAGGGAGTTATTTATTTCCTTCTTAAAATCTTCTATCATCTTCTTGAGATAAGATTTTAAGTCTGAGTCTTCCTTTTCTGGTGTGTTGTGGTATCCGGGGCTTGCTCTGGTGGGAGAGCTGGGTTCTGATGATGCCAAGTTGTCTTGGGTTCTGTTCCTTGTATTGTTGTCCTTGCCTTTCGCTGGTTATCTCTGGTGTTAGCTCGTCTTTCTCTCTCTGACTGTGGGTTGTCTTTCCTGCCAGCCTAGGTGTCAATACTCCTTGGAGACCAGTTCTCTCTGAGAGGAATTTGGGTTACGAGAGTTGTGGTCCAGGGTCAGCTCTGGGGTGCAGACAGAAACGAGAAGGATCTAATCCCCAGCTGACCCTTGTTTCCTGTGTCCTGATTGCTCTGCTAGGGTCCCCCTTAGTCCAGTGAATTTGAAAAGAAGTGGTGGTTGTGCCTGTGCTTAAAGGTGTGTCGGCACTCCTCGTATACCAGCTCTCTCCTGGCACTATTTGTGTATGGAGCCCTGTGTCACAGGATCTGGTCTCTAGCCACCGAACGAAACCAGATCCCTGTTCCTCAGTCCCTGGGTCCTGGGTATTCCAGGGGGGTCCCTATGAGCAGTCAGTCTTGCCCCCACTCCTGGGAGGCTAGCTTTCTCCCAGCGCTATTTGGCTATGGAGCTCTGGTGGCCTAGGCAGAGGTCTCCCAGGACAGGTGGAAACAGGCTCTTACCTCCCGACTGTTCCTCAGTCCCTGTGAGTCTGTTTCTTATTCACAGAAAATGTGTGACTTTGCTCTTGCCGTGGCAATCAAGCCAGAATGAGGAATTGCATGACCCCGTGGCCGAACGGTAGATCTGCTGTGTGCCCCTGGCTTTGCATTCATGCGGGTGCTCTCCTTTCTAGGTACTGTGTGGAAAGGGTGAAGACACGGTTCCGCAGCTTTTGGTCGACTTCTGGGAAGCTCAGCTCATAGCTTGTCTCCCTAACGTGGTACTGGAGGAGCTCTTTTTCAAGCTCATATCTGTGTACGTCTGGAGGTTATCTACGAGGCACTGTCCTGATACCATGCCACTGAGAACAGCAGAGGATTTGGTAAGACAATGAAGGACCTTACATGCATACATTGTGTGCTGCAATGATCTGTTTAGTTTTTCTTTTTTTAAGAAAGAGGGAGCTAGTGCAGTGCATGTGCAGATGCCTGCCCTGTGCATAGAGTAAAGGTCATGCTCAGGTGTCATTCTTAGGGACTCTGTCCTTATTTTGCAACAGGATCTGTGGTTGGCATGTAGGATACTAGCTGGCCAGAGACCTAGGTATCCTGTTTTACCTTCTCAACATTGAGATTACAAATTTGTACCACCACACCTGGCATTTTCCAGGTTCTAGGACTCAACTCAGGTTTCCATTCTTGTGAAGTAAATACATTATCCACTGGGGCTTCCTAGCCCCTACCTTATTTTTAATGCTCCAGTCCTATGACTGAAGTTACCTACATCTTACTTTCCCATTCTAAAGATAGCCCCTGGGGCTGCTGATTGCTGCTCTGGTAAAGGCCCTTGCTGCCAAGTCTGGTGATCTACGTTTCATCCCTGGGACCCACAGTAAAAGAAGAGAACTGACTCTTAAAAATTGTTTTCCAACCTCTGCATGTGCACACACAAGCATACACACACAAATAAATAAAAATGGTAAGACTACCACCTGGATGCTGGGTCTCATGGTAAATGCCTTTAATCTTACCACTCAGAAGGCAGGGGCAGGTGGATCTCTGTGAGTTCCAGGCCACCCAGGGCTACACATGAGACCTCACCTATCTCAAATCCCACACCCTCGAAATAAAGAATATAGCCTTTATTACCACTCTGTAGTGTCACAGCGTCTGAGGGGCTTTCCCCAGAAGGGTTGCCTCTGAGCAGTTTTGAAAGGGCTGGGGCAAGGGGCTACCGCACTGTCATATTTCCTGTCGGGACCACACTTGGGCTTCAGATGTGCTGTAGGCAGCTGTGACAGTCTTTGTCACCCATCCTGCTCTGTTTTCCTTTGAATCCTGTTGTGATGGCTGTTGTGGGTACTATGCAGTGACTGGAAAGGTCATCACTGTAATCTCTTGGTTAAAGGGTTCCATGGCAGTCATCATGAGAACTTAAAAGGATATTTTGTCATTCCCAGAATGTTATAAATAAAAATGATTCCCACTGTTATCTTTTGCTCCTTCTGAATGTTAGTATTTTAGGAACAGTACTATTCTTTTTTTTTTTCCTAGAAAGCACCTCTGTAGAATATTTTTAAATTTCAAAATATTAGGAAATATTTATTGCAGATTATTTGATGCGGAAGTAACGAGACTGCAACCTTTTCCAGGGAAATCCATCTGCAAAGTGTCCTTTTCCTAGGAGAGTATGTAACTGGGTCCACGATTTGGCAGAGGGTTAATGAATGGATGAGGAAATTGTTTGTTTTGCTGTTGTTTTATTTGGCTTGTGATACATTTCTGTAATGTTTCAGATAAATGCCTGCAGTCATTATGGCTTAATATATCCGTGGGTTCGTGTCTTAATGACGTCTGATTCCTTAGCTGACAAAAATTACACAGAAGACCTTTTGAAATTACAGGTAAATAAAAACGCCTCTCTTACTTTTAAAATATGCAATATATTATAATATAGTATAGAATCTAAATATGGTGTGATATCACATGTCTTGTTGATTTAGAATATAGCTTTTGAGGGGCAAAAAATGTATAGTTGATCACAGTTAGGAGCTTTGGAATCCTGGCTTCTGGATGGAACTGCTGAGGGACGAAGCATCTGAGCTGAGGGACTAGTCTTCTCGCAGGTAAATGAGCTGTACAACTGTCTTCATTTTTAGAATGTACTTGAAAACACCTGTGGGGGAAAAAGTGTCCAAATATGTAGGGATCTTTTGTAAGCATGAGCTTTGTTTAACGTGGCTTAACACAATTTAGACTTCATACCCACCCAGCCAATACTGTCTGTCTTAGGAAAAATATGTCAAGGTAGCCAGTTTATCTGACCCTGGAGAGAAGTTGTACATGCCTGTAATTCTAGCACTTGGGAGGCTGAGACAGAAGAATCATGAATTCAAGCCCAGCTTCAGTAATTGATTAGTTAACTATGACAATATATCACTAAAGAAGACTGTCTCATTGTCTCTTATCTGTACACACTGAAAGTCCTGAGGGGTTAGCTGCTTGTTTGCTCATTTGATAGCTACTGTCTGAATTACAGTAAATGTGGGAGACAAAATCGGGCCTTGTCCCTCCCAACACACAGAGCAGTGAAGTGATTAAAGGTGTAATTGTGATATGCTGTGTTACTGATATAACTCAAAGCACATTTACAAGCACAGTCAAAAGATATAACTCAGCGATCATTTAAAATCCCTGTAGGTAACAAGAGATGGATTTTTGTTACTTATTCCTTTCCGTTAACTCTTTCTTTTCATTGGGAAGTTGACGCCAGTACTTAAAGTTAGTATTAGAAAGAGTTGGCTGATTGCTGCAGTTTTGTTGTGTGCATTTGTGGGGGAATTCTGCTGTATTCTTTATCTTATTAAGTGTTCTGGTTACAGTGGCTCCGTTTGGTTTCCTTATGTGGCCTGTTGGGTTTGTTTGTCCTCTCTTCAGTCTGAAGTATTGGTAGTAAAAAGGAATAAATAGCCCATGTATTAAGAGTGAAGAGAGTTGATTTCTCTCACTGGAAAAAAAAAGAAGATATCTAAGACACCAACCTTCGAAATATTTTACATTATTTGGGCCATTTTTAGTCCAGTGATACTTTGGTTGAATATTTACTTGTTTATTTATTTGAGACAGCACCGTGTGCTGTTTGGACTAGTTTCCTTTCAGCTGCTGTTGGGTATTCATTCTTTTGCCTCGCCTACTCTCACATTTAACCAGGGGTCAGTAGAGAAGTAACCTGTGCCTCCTTCCACATAAGTAGGAGAGTCTCACTTCAGTTCATCTTTGCCATTTTGCTACCAGGAAATTATCCAGATAAATTATTTAGCTTGGGATAAGAAAATATACCAACCTTATTTTCCTGGCTACTCCTTGATAGATATCTGGGATAAAATAATCATGCTGATTAACAATGTATAGAGGACGTTCCAGGTCATCCTGTAACTCTGAGATGATGCTGTAGCAAAAGATACAGGAAAGGAAATGAAGCCATAATTATATCTCTCATTAAAAAGGGGGCGGAATGGAGAATATTTTGATGGTAGAATAAAAGGTGCTATAGAATGTGAAAGTTAAAAACTAGGAAAGTTGCTTAAAAGGAAAATACTAGTCAATGTCTGAATATTGAAGTAACCCCTGTCAGTGGTCCATGGAAGACGGTGTTGATACAAAGACTGAGTTCTAAACAACCATGTTAAAAGGAAATTTTGCTGCTATTGATTCGGGGGAGCAGTGAGATTGAGCTGCATGTTACAGTGTGTTGGTCACACAGACGGAAGCATGGGGAGCTCACTTCTCCTTTCTGTCATCCTGGTCTCAGGGAATGAACTCAGGTCATCAGCCATTTTCTCACCACACAGTCACTCCCCAAATGTCACTTCCCAAAAGCACATTAAATTTTCTTTGTGGTCATCGCTCTAGCTAGCAACTTAGGAGAGGGAATGACTTACTTGGCCTAACCTTCCTGGTCATGGTCTATGGTTTAGGGAAGTCAGGGGAGGAGCTCAAGCAGGAACCTGAAGACCTGGCTGCCTGCTATTCTAAGTGGCATTACCTCCAGTTAGGGAGCTCACTCGTAGCCACGGAAGCACAGCAGACGCCGTGACTGATGCTGCTTGCTAGTTTATCCCATGCTCGGGCTTATCTGGCTTCTGTCTTTTTAACTTTTTGTTGATTCTTTGTGAATTCACATCCTGCACCCCAGTCCTACTCATTTCCTCGTTCCTTCATAACTGACCTCTGACCTTGCATCCTCCCCCCAAAAGAAAAAGGAGGTGGAGCTCGGGGACACCTCATCATGGAGGTTGTAGTGTACGGTGTGTCACACATCTTTATTTGCAAATGTTCATTGCAGTGAGTCATTGGTCTGGTTCGAGGCCTCTGGCTTCTGCTACGCTATCAATACTAGATCCTCACCAGGGCTCCTCTCAGATATCCTGTTGTTTCCCTGTGTTATGGAGATCTTGCAGCTTTGGATCTGCTGGACTGGTCCCTTCACCAGCTCTAGCAGTTAGATGGAGTAGGTGTTGAGGTAGACTAACTTATAGCCCTGTATTTGGGCCTGTGTGATAGCTGAGTTAGCCAGCCAGCTTACTTATACAGTCAAGGACCAGTTGCCTAGAGAACTGCTGCTGACTTACAATCAAGAGAGTACCTCATAAAAACGCCACCGACTAAACTAATGAGGGCAGTCAATCCACTGAGACTGTTACGTTTTTAAGGTAACAGTTAATGCTAGTGAGAACAGTCTCTCTCTCTCTCTCTCTCTCTCTCTCTCTCTCTCTCTCTCTCTCTCACACACACACACACACACACACACACACACACACACACACACACACTTTATGTACTCATTATTTAAATTTTGAAAAAGACATAATGTTAAAAGAGAACAAAGCAAACAGGACGTTGCTCCAAGCCATCAAGCACTGAGTTAATCTCTTTCTCAAACTGCAGTATTCTTCCGGACCTCTTACTATAAAGGTTTAGACCCTGGATTTTACAACATTGGTCATGCTCTCCGTGCAGTTTTGTCTCAAGATGTTTTGGGTCAGTTTTGCCATAATTATTTTCTCCTTAACTGACCTTTGGAAATACAATTTATAAATAAACCATAGTTTATTACCTCGTCCCTTCTTGTTGGACATGCGACCGCCCATGGCCTTTCAGGGTTATAAATCCTCTTGCCAGACATTATGGGGCATAAATCGCTGACTGCATGTTGGTCATATCCTTAGGTTAGAGTCCCAATCAAAGAAGATTGCTTTGTATTAAACGGCTTTTTAACGTATTCCAGGGCCATATTCATGTTTTCTAAAATTGCATTCTCTTTCCGTTTTTGGCAAAGTGGGATTTTATATGTTGTGTCTTCATTTGGGATGCTTCATTTCATAACCATTGCACTTTTCTCCTCATAGGCTCTTATATGTAGCCCTTCAATGGACATAGCTTCCATTACCCCGTTTCTGGAACCACTCTCAGAAGACACTGTTGCTGGCCTCAGTGCTCACGTTCTATGTCATACACGCTTACAAGAGTATGAACAGTGCATAGACACGTTGCTAGAGAGATGCCCAGAGGCGGTCATTGCATATGCTAATCAGGAGCTGAAGGATGATCACTGGGTATGTATTTCAGATCGTGCTTCTAGTCTTGATCAGTGGTGATAAGATTTGGACCTCCCAATACTCCTGGAGACTGATCCACCAAACAAAGAGTACACATGGAGTGACCCATGGTGCTGACCACATATGCAGCAGAGGAGGTTCTTGTTACCATCAGGGGGAGGAGAGACCCTTAGGCCTGAGGGTATTAGATCCCCCAGTAGAGGAGAATGCCAAGGAGGGAAGATGAGAGTGGGTGGGGGAATACCACCATAGAGCCAGGGGAGAGGGGAGGGAATAGGGAGGTTCCAAAGGGGAGATCTGGAAAGGGGAAAACATTTGAAATGTAAATAAAGTAGAAAAAATAAAATAAAATAAAGTCAAGTCCAAAAAAAAAAAAAAAAATGATTTGGTACTTTTGTTGGCTTATCTGCAGAGTGAGGACTGCTTATGTTAATCTAGCTTTACAGGGCTGTGTGGCCAAAGAACTTATATATGTGTTTAATGGTAGACATTTTGAATACTTGTAGATGCTATTAAAATGCACAGGGATGATATATTTCATCTCTAAAGAGCTCTTTCCAGACAAGATCGTTGATTCCTTGAAGGGCTGGAGTCAATGTGTGGGGGATTCTTTCTCTATATTTGCTCTTTAATTTAGCAGTTAGACAAGTTTCAGCGTTAGCATTTTTCTTTCTTCCCTCCTTCTTGCCACATTTTTCTTTGAAAATAAATGTGTACCTCAAGTTACAGGCCTGCCTTTTGTTTTAAGTTTCATCAGAAACTGATAAAATCCTTGTTAGCATAGAGGTGATTCCTTAACCAAAGGACAGTTTTTCTGTGTGCTCTCTCCTGCACAGCCTTCCTAGTCTCATTACAAGTCTGAGGATAAGATGCACCAAGCTAAAATGTATTTATTTTTCCATAAGATAGATTCTGTGGTGGAAAAAGCTGCTGCCTGAACTCTGTCATAGAGTCAAGTGTGGTGGAGAGAGACACCACCTTCACCTGTCATTGTTAAAAGGTAATGTTCCCTTTTTTGGGTGACTGTGAATTTTATTTGCAATTTTAAATTGGAAAAGTTCTTAATTTCTCTTGTTTGTTTGTTTGCTGCCATGATGTCAGGTGAGGTACCCAGCGCTCAGGAGTCATCTGGAGTGTATTCCTCACACTTGATGCTCCACTCACAGTGCCGATAGGCTTACACGTCAACATTTCCAGACTCTTAGCAGCTTATTGTAGTAGAAACTTATAATTCTAATATTTAATAAAAAATTCTGGAAGTTTAGACCACTCTAAGTTTTTAATTTACTTCATGTGGGAAATTAAGATTGGTAAAAATAATTGTAAGCGTTGAAGACCAGTGAGTTCTCTAATGATTTAAATCTTGAGCGTGTAAATTACAGTTTTCTGCTGCTTAGTAAATATTTCAGTTTTTGTAATTCAGAGACTACCATTTAGTAATCTTGATATATGTTTTTTTTCTCTATCCTATCCTGTGTTACTAGTTAACACATGGGCTTGTGGCAAAGGGTAGGTTACTTTGGGGGTCAGTCACGTGCTCTTACAGCTCCCCCCCATCTTTACATATCAGCAGTGTCATTACCCAGTCAGGAGACTCTTCATCCTTCCGTATACAGTATGCATGCTGTATGTGTGTATAAGTAAGAGTTCTCTAGAGAAACAGACTTGAGAGAGAGAGAGAGAGAGAGAGAGAGAGAGAGAGAGAGAAGATGGAATTTATAAATATACTTATTTATAAATGGATTTAACTAGAATGGCTTACAGGCTGTGGCTTGACTATTCCAACGATATCAGTCTCCTGACACAAAGTCCAGGAATCCAGAAATTGTTCAGCCCAGGAGGTTGGGTATCTCAGCTGGTCTTTAATAAACATTGAAAACCCAAGTTGGTAGACTCTAATGCGAGTGAATGGATGAACTTGCCAGCAAGAACCAGGGCAGGCAGGCAAAAGCTTCTTTCTTCTTCATCCTTTGTACAGGCTGCCAGGAGAAGGTGTGGCCCAAATTTAGGGTGAGTCCTTTTGACCTCAAGAAATCTGGATTTAAGGTGGGTCTTCCTACCTCAAATGATCCAGTTAACCAAAAACTTTTCACAGGTGTGCCCCACTCCTTGGGTTTTTAGTTAATTTCAGATGTAGTCAAGTTGACAACCGAGAAGAGTCATCACAGTGTGTATGGGGGAGGTCAGAGGACAACTTTTGGGGGCTAGTTTTCTCCTACCCTGTGCGCCCTAAGGATTAGACTCAGGTCTGCAGGTGTGGCAACAGGTGCCTTGGTCCACTGAGCCACCTCACAAGCCAACTCCCCCCTCTCTTATTTTTCTACTGTGGTGTTACTACTCAAACTCACTGCATTGCTTTGGAAAATTATGTGTGTTGGGAAGGGTGCCTCCCCCTCCCATTAAGAATGTTAGTCAGCATCTTTGGCAGCTACCTGTATCCTCACCGCCCAAGTTACAACAAATACAAATATCTCCAGATGTTGCCAGCTGTCACCTGTGGGCAGAATTATACTAGCTGAGAACCAGTGCACTAATGCAGAGCTATTGAAATGAGAGTGAATATGTGGCCCATTTAAGGAAACATTTGTTACTGACTTTGAAATAATGATCTATTGTTAAATTTATTTTTATTTATGTATTTTAGGTATATGAGTGTTTTTTTTCTGCATTTCTGTATGTGTGTCATGTGTTCGGCCCTGAGATACCAGAAAGGGGGCATTGGATTTTCTGGAATTGGAGTTATAGACAGTTGTGAGCCACTGTGTGGGTGCTGTGATCCAAACCCAGGTCCTCTACAAGATGAGCCAGTGCTTTTAACTAGGCTACTACTTTTATTGTGTAAAAATCTAACGTTGTAATATATTCTAAAAATAAAGTTTTAAAAGTTATTTAAAATCCTGTCAGTGGAATTAACTAACATTTAGTGAATATATTTTAGACAGGCCGGGGGATTCTAAGTATGCAGATTTACCTCTATCTCTGTCATTCTTAGATAACTCATAGATTTCAGAGCTGGTGAGTAGACATACACATATGTACGTATCTGCAGAGCTCCAGTGTGTTAACTTCACTGTCTTCCTTAATTACTCTCCACCCTACAGATTGAGGCAGTCTCTCCATCTGGTACTTGCCCTTCTGACTAAAATGCTGGCAAGCCAGCTTGCTCTGGGAAACCCATTTCCTGCTTCCCAGACACTGGAGTTCTTGGGGAGTGAGGTGGGACTGCCAAGCCCACCTGGATTTTTATGTGGGTTCTGCAGCTCTCAGTCATGCTTGCATGGCAAGTTCTTTTCCCACTGAACCACATCTCCAGCCCACATTTTTATATTTTATTTATGTTTATTTGATTGTTTGCCTCTTTATTGTGTGCGCACATATGCATGCATGTGCCATGATGCACATGTGGAGGTCAGAAAGCAACTTTGGAGTTGGTCCTGTCTGTCGACCTTTTTGTGGTTCTGGGGATTGAACTCGGGTCATTTGTGTGGCACACTTTACCTGCTGAGACTGTTAATTGCACTCTCTGACCTCTATTTTAATCTTTTCTTATTTCAGTTTCCCCAACAGAACCTATCATACCTATCAGCGTATCCTCTTTGGTATGAGGGGTGTGTGTGTGTGTGTGTGTGTCTGTGTGTGTGTGTGTGTAGGTAGGTAACCCCTCAGAGACCCAAGGTTTCAATCTAGAAATAGAATCACTGGAGGTTGTAAGCCACCTGACGTGAGTGCTGGCAACCAAACTAAGGTCCTCTGGAAAAGCAGCAGGTGTTCTTACCACTGATCCATATTTCCAGCCCCTGAGTAACATTCTTAAAGTCACTCAGCATTTCAGCTAAAGATTCTCCATCTCTTCTCAGATATATCTGACTGCAGAGCTAAAGGTCCTTCCCATATGTCACCGTTGTGGAGCTGTTTAATCTCTTAGTGACAGGGCAGGCCATTGCAGTGTGTGAAGGGTGATTTAGATTGACAGATGACCGAGTGGTTTTACAGTTGCCCTGTAAGTGGGTATGGATCACACAGGAGCTGATGCTGAAGTCTGAGTGGACACGGAAGAACAGAATGTTTATATTCTTAGGACAACATGATCTATTATCTACTCGTTTATTTTTGTAGAGTGAATGAGGGCATGTGTACATCTATGTATACAGGGCAAAGGTCAGTTTTGGTCATCATTCCTCAAGCATCATTAACTTTCTTTTTTGAGACAGGGTCTCACTGATGCTAGTCACATGGAACCTGTGGCTAACTAACCAGGCTGCGCTGCCTGGGCAGTGAGCTGCAGGGATCTACCTGACTTTGCCTTCCCAGATCTTGTATTAAGGCATGCCACAATGCCTGGCTTTCTCTTACATGGGTGCCTGGGATTGAATAGGGGTCTTCAAGCTTGTGTGGGAAGCCCTACACGAATTGAGCTGTCTACCCAGCTCTCTGAGGAAACATCGCTCTTTCATTGGTGCTGAGGATTGAATCCAGGAAATTGTCCATCCTAGGCAAGGGTTCTGCTGCTGAATGTATCCCCAACCCCATTAAATTCCTTAATATTGAAAATGTATTTTAGAGTACTTTACTACGTAGAAGAAAAGGTGTATGGTCAGTACAAAACATTTATGATTATGAAAATCTCATTATAGAGAAGGACCTATAAGAAAAAATATAAAAAAAATGTTTTCTAGTAATCAATGGTATTCTCGTCCTAGCAAACAATCTTTATATACTAACTGCAGTTCTAAAACTAAGGCAGCATCCATGTGATAGTATGTTTCATTTGCAAATGGTAGAAATGGACCAAAAGATAACGTAGCAATCTACCAGTGAATTACTAACTCAAAGTCTAGGGTCTAAATACAAAATAAATGTTGAATGGCTTTAGAGGGGATAAATTAGGTACGAACTAATTCTGTTTTCTTACTTTTATAATTCATTTTGCTACTCGAAGGAACTCCGAGTCATTAAGAACAAATTGGAAAAACAAATTGGACTTTTTGTTGTATCTCATGCGTTCTTCTTTTCCACCAACAGAAACCTTGTCAGTTGTTGCTGTGGGACTGGACCTGAGGGATTTCTTGAATGTTCTCCCAGAAGACGGAGCAGCAGCATTTTTCCTGCCCTACCTCCTTTTCTGCAGCCGGAAGAAATCACTAACTTGATGGTATCCCTTGCAGCACAGTGGCATAAGTGACTGCCCTTGAAATGCTCTGCCTTAGGCAGAATAAACTCAAAGGGTGTGTGTTAATATGTGCTGTAGCCGCTTTAAAGGTGCTTACCTTACCATGCAATTGTAGCTGTTAGCTTAATCTGTAACCTGAACCCATTTACTTGTCTAGAGGGTAAAAAACTTCAGAATGTAACATCTCTTCACATGTATTTCCATTGGTTTTTGTTCTTTTACTCTATATTCTGTGTGAGCCTAGAACTATGAACCTTGTGCTGACCTCAGTCTGTGCAAACCTCCCAAGCCTTATAGGTGTGACGGGCCGTGAATGTGTTTTCAAAACTAGACACAGGCTTCTGGTGTGAGGAATAGCATGGACTCAATGCTGAAGGCATGACAATCATGTCCACCCAGGGTCACGGGAAGCACATACATTGCAAGGATGCTCAGATGCCCCTCATACTCGTCAGGCAGTATCTTGATTGCTAGAGATTTTCCTTCTAGGTCACTATTTTGTATTTTTAGGTAAGCATGAGAAAGATGTAATGTTTCACCCCAGTGAAAGACTGCATACTTGGCCTTTGAGCTCCTTTTGGAACTCATGGTGTCCTTCCCTCGGGTTCAGATAAATGAGCTCCTGTCTGGCTGTTAATGTGGCTTGTTTAGTTCACATGTTTTCATCCAGAGTCTTGTTTTTATTGTTTATGTGTATGTACTCCTAGTCTTCCAACCCGTGGTATACGAGAAAATAAAAAATTATCATCATGTTCATATCTGTCCTTTTACCGTGTTTGTTTGGTTGGTTGATTTGGTTTGTTTTATTTTTTTATTTTTTATTATTTTGTTTTATTTTATTGGTGTTTTGAGACAGGGTTTCTCTGTTCAGCCCTGGCTGTCCTGGAACTCACTCTGTAGACCAGGCTGGCCTCAAACTCAGAAATCCGCCTGCCTCTGCTTCCCAAGTGCTGGGATTAAAGGCATGCACCACCACGTTTTAAAAAGGTGTAGTTTTATGTGTATGTTTGTAGGCCTGAGTGTATGTGGGATGTGAGTCATGTGCGTGCAGGTACCCAAGGAGGCCAGAAAAGGTCATTGGGTCCACTAGAGCTAGAGCTGCCTGATATGGGTACCTGAGCCTAGGTCTGCTACAGGAGCAGCTAGTACTCTGAGCTGTTGAGCCAGTTTCCAGCCCTTTTAGTAACCTGTTGTTGCAGACTGTAGTGTCCACGTCCAGTGCATTGCCAGAGCCCATGAACCCAGTAAGGCTCTGCAAAATGTCTATTCGGCAGTGTCTTATGGAACTTTGAGATGAAGTTCTCTTATTGGCATTTTAAAATGTATTACTTTATTATCTGCAGTTTATTTTTTCAAAATTTAACATTATTGGCTTCTTTCTCATATTTTCAGATAGCATCCTTTGACTATTTTTCAGAGTTTTACAAAGTGCATGTTGGTGTCTTCATTTTTCCATGTTTTCTGTACCCCTCACCCCGTGGTTTGTTAGTGGACTCGATGAGAAGAGTTGGAGACAGTTTAGTAAACTTTATAGTAATCCTGTGAGGACAGCCAAGGACGGCATCTGATCATACGGTCTTGTTTATTTGTTGCCACTTTGCAGAGTCCTTTCAATGCAGGTATAAGTGGACTATGTAAAGCGATTCTGTTACCCAGTGAACAAATACATGTCATGATACAGTCTGTTGATCTGTCCATCTGTAGTGTTACCAAGTCCCTCACAAATGAACAGCTGTGTGGCTTTGAGTTTTTGAAATGTTTGAAACGACTCATTGTTCTCGTTTCTCACTTATCACCAATTTATTTCTGTCAGCCAGAATTAGTCTCTATAGAAAAAGAAATTGTAAGACGATTACTTAAAACAGTGTAATTTATATGGTTAAAAGGTCTGTACATGGGCGCTTTACATGTATTCTGTTTTTTTTAAATACTAGTTACTTTGATTAATTCTTAATTCATTTATCTTTCATATGTTTAAAAATCTCCCATTTTAGTACTGCTTTAATTAAAGAAAATGTATTTTCTTCTTTACAAAAGATCCCAACCATAAAGGAGAAAAATAATACATGTACTGTGGAAGGTCTTGGCAGATACCACATTCCCCAAAGCTCAGAGTGCAGCCATGATAGGCACGTTAGGATGCAGGGCTTCCTGATAGAAGGGGTGAGCACAGCCAGGGTCTCAGTGTGTAGCCTGAGCCTGACCAGGAGACACAGAGTGACCTCACTTGAAAGAGTCTACAAGGTGACGATTGTTCTGTATTACAAAATGTCACTGAGGGGATTGGACCTGAGTTTGCTTCCCAGCTCCCACATGCTAGCTCACAGTCATCTTTAACTCCAGTTCCAGGGTGTTTGGTGCCTTTTTAGGACTGTATGAGTACCAGGTACATACTTGGTGCACTGGCATATTTCAGACAAAAGATCTGTGCACATAAAATTAAATTTAAAACAAAAAGAAGTCAGTGATATTAAAGACTAAACAGAAGCTGTCCCTCAGGATCTTCATATGAACTGGGATTGTCTTTTTGTGTATAGAATATAAAATGAAGGGATGGTTGTCAAAATCTGGAAAAGAGCTGTAGCCTTTAACCATTTTAAAAGAAATTCTTAGCAGTGATGATGGTTTCACATAAGAAGATATTTATGAAATACAGACTTATATATTTGCACACAGATATGTTCAAGTGCAGTCCAAAGGAGAGCAGGAGGGGGGAGGGAGAGGGAAGAAGCCACCAAAGGTGACTTTATAAGTGCTGAGGGAAGGTTTGTGGGAATTCTCCGTTCTCCTTCTGTACCCGTTTTCATGAGTCTTAAGTTATGTCCAAAGCTGTTTCAAAAATTCTACTTTGTCAAGTGAATGGATTTAGATAGTCACCAGAGGATTGTAATAGATTTGACTGTCTAGCTAGAATCGCAGGTGTGTACAGTCTGATCTTGAGGAATTTACCATTAAGCCAGCTTTCCCACTGTGGTTTGTATCCTAAAGATTATCTGACAGAAGTTATAGTTCAATAAAAGTGCTTTTTACACTTTACATTTATGTGTGTTTACACTTTATGTGTTTTCTTCTGATAGGGAAAAAGAAACATCAAATTGACAATGGTAGTTTAGCCACTATTTTTAATTAACTTTTTTCCTTGAAGAGACACTTGTTACCTGATACATAATGTCAAAAGGTTTCCTTTTATTCCTGTATGCTTTTGTCTGTGTAATGAAAGGCAGTGATTTCTTTTGAGACATTGAGTTGGTGTAGGTTTCCCCACAGCTTTATCTAACTTACTTAAAGATTTAGACTTGTAAGCATGGTTCCCTACTTTTCTATGTGTACTTCAGACTTTTTTCTGCTACTCTTTTCGTTCAGTCCTATATAACATCTTTTTTTGTCAAAGTCAAATTTCTTTTGAATATTTTCCATGTTCTCCTTTCGTATTGATTATTTGCTCTATAATTCCCTCTACTGTTTTAAAAGCACTCTTCTTAAACAGCCATTACCTCTGCCTTTCCCCCAGGTTTGTTAGACGTGGAAGTTTCCAGTGTTTTTATGTGCAGGATCTGCCTGTGGCAGTATCTCCTAGGTGCTAAACATTTGCATACATAGATTCTCAAGTGCTCCTTCCTCTCTCATTCTCCCTCCTCCTCTTCCTCCTCCTCTTCCTCCCCTTTCCTCTCTCTCCTTCCCTTTCCCCCCTTCTTTCTTCTGTATGGGTATATTGCCTAGATAGATAGATAGATAGATAGATAGATAGATAGATAGATAGATAG
>JADRCH010000012.1:14845720-14872058 GCA_019843965.1 Rhynchomys soricoides
TAGATAGATAGATAGATAGATAGATAGATAGATAGATAGATAGATAGATATACATTTGTGTGCCTTGTATCCACAGAGACAAGAAGAAGGCATTAGGTTCCCTAGAGCTGGAGTTAAAGTACACAACTGGAGTCACAGAGGGTTGTGAGCAGTTAGGTGCTGGGAATTGAACTCTGATCTTCTGGAAAAGCCACCAGTGCTCTTAACTGCGGAGCCATCTCACTAGCCCTGCGTGCTTGTTTCTTTAGAACAAGGTTCTCAGCCTTGTAACGCTGCAAGCCGTTAATGCAATTCCTTGTGCTGTGACCTCCAGCCATAGACTTACTTTTGTTACTTCATAACTTTAGTTTTGCTGCTATTATTAATCATAATGCACATATCTGTGTTTTCAGATGCTCTTAGGCACCCCTTCTGAAAGGATCCTTGGACCCCAAAGGGGTTGCCACACACAAGTTGAGAACCAACTTTAGAGACTGTTTCTCATTTTCTTTTTTCAGTCCTGTTGACTTTTTACTTAGGCCAAGTTATTGGTGTTAAATCCAGCAGTTTATTTGCTTCTTTGAGTCTTTGGTAGTTTTGTATTACCAGGAACTGCTCTAGTGAAAGCAGTTTGGGTTTGTTTTGTTTTGTTTTGTTTTCAAAAAGATGTTGGTGTAAGAGCAAAGATGGAAAATTTATGATAATGTGTAGCCTTGAGTGACTTTTAGATTTGTAATACTGGACTGAGAATGCAGCTCAGTAGTGAGAGTCTTAGCTAACATTGACAAAAACATGGACTCTGTCCCTAGGGTTCATGCACATGCACACACATACACATTCACAAACATGTACATAAGACATGCACACACATGTATGGACACATATACAAATGCGTACACATGCACACAGCCACACACCCACATAAATACGCATGCACATGCCTATTCCTTTTATTTGTAAGGAGGAAGCATATTCTACATGTAGCTTCCTCCCCTTAGATTTGCTATTTCTAATTCTAATAATTCTCAGCTCAAAAGACCTATTAGAGCCTGTAAACTACAGTGCTGGAATTTCTCTCTTTGTACATTTTATTGTTGGTTTGTATCCACAAAAAAGATGAATTTTCCTGTGCTCTGTGTATGTGCACGTGGGTGTGTGCCTGTGTGTCGGTGTGTACTTATACATGTAAGAGCTGAAGAATAAATATTTCTCATCTTAGTTTGTTTCAGATCCTTTATGGACAGCTCTTCTCTGCCATCCTCAAAAAACTGTTCTGGGTGGTGACTGACATTAAACTGGGTTGATTGAGGCTTCTCTTAGGTGGGAGCTGCTGCAGGGGAAATTGTTAATGTTTCCTCTTAAGAAAGAAGTAAAATTCTAAATGTTCATTTGCAAGTCATGGTTGCTTTTTTGTTAAAGAAACTAATGTTATTGTTTTCTTAAACCAGCTTTGCGGTGATCACACTGTCAAGTTTGTGTCCATTTGTACACTTAGACTCAATGCCATTCTAGCTGTCAGCCCGTCAGTGATATCCCACTGGCCTAGCTGTAAAACATTCCTGTTTAGAGGTAGAGAAGGAAGGTACCAGGACAACCAGGTCACCAGCACCTTATACTGGGAGATGTACTTAGGCAAAGCACTCATAATGTATGTCTAGAGATGCCACCTGGCTATTCACTTCCATAAATTTACCTTGTTCTGCTGGTAAAACAGTGTAGGTGGTTGTCATCCCAGCATGAACGTGGTCAGTCACGTGGCAGTGGAGTAACCAGGTTCCAGGTGTTTGGGGAATCATTTCTAAGGTTTGGTAGGTCCCAGGGAAAAGGTCAAAGACATCAGAGCTGTGCATTCCCCTGTGCTTCATCAGAAAAAGGACAGATATGAGCATTTATTTAATTGCCTTTAATTAGCTAGCTCAAAATATTAGAAAAACAGATTTTTTTTTTTTAAATGAACCCCTCCATATTCTATGTTCTGAAATTTGTGGTCCTCACCTAAAGCCTCAGAACTCTGAGGCATCAAGGAAAATGTGAAGGAAGGCATTCATTAGTCAGGACTATGCCCAGTGCCACGGTTCGGGCTTGCCTCTTTGTCAGAGACTTGATCTACACAGAGCAAGCAAACTAGCCCCACATCAACCTTGGATTCACAGACCATCTTTTCTGTGAAACTGTAAGGCAAAGACAGTGTAAAGGAAGCCAAAGGGGAGGCTGACAGACAATTTAAATGATACTGACATATTCTCAAATATGTTGCTGGCATATTTCTGTGGAAACAACATTGAAACCCCACTAATGATATGCATAGGAAACAGTACAGATTATAAAATGGACATTCTTCAATATGCCTGTGTTTTTTTCGTTTGTTTTTGTTTGGTAGCTTGTGCATTTTCTACATTAGTTTGAAAACAGAAGAAAATGCATCTTCAAGAGGACAGTTGGTTCCTCTCCCTTTGCCCCCCCCCCCGAGGTAAAGAGTAGTAGAATTGTGTTCTGGGGGTGTCAGTGGCTTGACACCTCATGTTAATTCACCTCGCACAATTTAAGAGAGAATTCAGAATGGACAGGGATAGTGAAGTCCTGTTCTGATCTCTGCTGCCTCACCCTTGTGTGAACACTTCTGCCTTCTCTGTCAGCCATTCTCTTCAGAATGTGTGAGCAGAACTACAAAAGACAGAAAAGCCTGCAAGTGTAAAGATGAGCCTAAGATGTGAGGATGTTCGTATGTCAGTGGAGACTGCAGTGCTCTGCATGCTGGGCCAGTTTCTGTTTTTCACAGGTATCTCTAAGGAAATGTATTCTTGTCTCGAATCGGAACATATTAAGCAGAGCAGGAGTGAGTGCTGGGGGGCGGCTCTTACCTTGTATTGGAAGCTGTGGCCATGGAAATGTACAGTGTGCAGGTCTATTTCATTGCCCATTCCCATCACATACCAGTTGACTTCATCTTTCACGTGCATTGTGAGGCCTTGTAGGTTTCCGAACATTTTTCCATTAATAGCTGAGGGAAATGATATATATTTCAGAATAATCTTAACCCATGACAGTCATAGGAAATATTACTAGGTTAACATGACAGAGCGTCCTTGACTATGGATGGGGAACAGTGCTTTCCAGTTCAACGGTATCATTGTGGCTTTTCCGGTTACTTTATAGGAAGAGCCTTAATCCCACTTGTGGATTTACTTAAAAAGGAATGAGGGTTTGGAATTGGGAGAAAAATTAGTAAAGATTTTAAACAGAATTTTACATCACAATATTTTAAAATAAAACAACCCTTCAACATGGGAAGAAAAGGGTAAAAAAGAAAGGTGGCTTAGAATAGTGTCTCATACCATGCATTTTATTGCTTTCTATGAATTCTTCGTTGTCTTTGTTTACTTTCTCAGGGTGATCAGAGTATATTTTTATGTTATCATCTAAGTACCAAGATTCATTCTCATCAAATACTAGAAACAAAAGGAAAAACTCCACTTTCTTTTTAGGATTGAATACTTTCACATAAGACTTCCGACAAACAATCAATGGGCCTATTAGCCCACTATAGAGATCCTGAAAACAAGCAGAAACCACAGTTACCCTGGAAGTGCTGGTCAGGATTTCAGAGAGCTGGAGCCTCATCCACAATCCCAGCCATTTTGCAGGGCCTGATTAGTGGGATACCTAGCCCAAAGGGAAGCCACCACGTTAGTATCTTTGTACTTGATGTGGTTAAGTTGAAACAATGATGCACAGTAGGTAGGCTGTGTGGGTGATGTGCAACTTAGGTACGTGCAGAGGCCAAACGTTGGCCTAAGTAGTGAGCTACCTAAATGAATAATGTTGGTTGATAATTTCATAAACTCATGAATTCATCATGATGAGCCAAGCATTATGCCAGTTATTATATATCCATGGCTGGAGGAAACAAAGCCTTTTACTGTAGGAGCTCGTATAGGAATAGAAGAAATGTGTAGAAGCCAAGGAAAATTGTCCATTGACATGGAGAAACAAAATGCTAATGAATACCCATATGAAAGACAGCCAGGTATCAATGATAGCACATTGTGTCTTGGATCATCCTTGGGCTGTATACTAATGAAATTAAAGTTGTATCATAAGTAGTTTCTGAGACTGGACAGGGGATGGCAGCAAAACCACGTGTTAGTCCACTCAAATTGGTCAAATGAAGGAAGACGTAGGGGGAAAGTCAGTAGCCTGGGAGGCAGCAGTTGAAACAGATTACAAGAACTGACATGTGACCGGGAGAGGTGTGGGCTGGGGGTCAAACTGAGTAAGAAAAGTGGTTCCAGGTTCCTACTTGAGTGAACTGATAGGACTGGTACTTGTACTTCTGTTTGGTTGATTGTTTGTTTGCATCCCCATCCCAGCTCCTCCACCCTCATCCTTCCCTCATTCAACTTCCCCCCTTTCTCCCCAGCACATCAAGGCACTGCAGGACTAGGCCTCTCCCACTGAGGCCAGACAAAGCAATCCAGTTAGGGGAACAGGATCCACAGGAAGGCAACCCTCCCCCCCAATTTGGGCACCCGCATAAAGATCAACCTGCACATCTGCTACCAAGGAGTAAGCATGGGCTGGACCTAGTCTCTCTTGCAAATATGTAGCAGATGTGCTGTTGGTTTTTTACAACAGGAAGTGAAGGAGGCGGAGGAAGACCCTGTTAGAAGGGTCCCTATGTCTGGGAATGTCTGGTGTAGATGTCCAGCAGGCAGCTGCAGTGGCAGCTGGGAAGGGATTCTGATTAAGATTTAGTTCTGTGGAACAGTGTACTTGAGGTAGCCATTGGTAAAGTTTTTGTCTTTACAATATTTTATTTAACAGTAGCCTCGGTTCTGATTAGCTGTTGAGTTTGCAAAGAACTCTGAAGCTACGTATCTCAATTCTTTGCATTTAATATGTTTTCATATTAGAAGAAACATAAAATACATTGGTTTTAAATTCTTATTAGGTGTTATCAATAATCAGCAGGTATGAGAGAATTACAACTTTAAAAGCAAACAAACCAAAAATGTAAGATGAACTAGATTAGAGAGCAATTTATATTCCTGGGATTTTGACAGATTGGAGTACAGGAAAACTCTGGTAACTGTATCTGCTTTCAGTTGTCTATCTGGAGAATCTTACAAAACAGATAGTTTAAAGTTTACCTTAACTCGATCCACGGTTGAGTAATAAGCCCATGGAATACAAGCTGAATCCTCTCTTCCAGCACCTGATCTTTCTGGAATTTGCCATATATAAGTTCGAACTTCACCTAAATTAACCAAGAGTTACATGTCTGGTTATATTCGGTTAGTATCTGACACACGTATGTTATGTGCATATACACTTTATGTACATATACAATGTATATGCGTATATTAAGCCTTGATAACTGGTGATCCAGAAAGTAAAGATGTCAAGGTAGTTGTTAAAAAATAACACTAGTCAAATTCCTCCAGAAACTTAGTTTTTTAATTTTATCATGAGTGTATGTGTACACATGCACACATGTGCCACACAGCATGTGAAAGCTGTCTTCCAACCATATGGGTTCTAGAGATGGAACTGGAGTAACCAGGCTTGGCAGTAAGCATGTTTACCTACTGAACAACTTCAATGACTTGGGAGTTTCTAAGGCACACTAAGGCATTTTTATGTCATTGTATGTATGCTATGAATTAATCAGCTCTCATTCAAGTGCTGAACCACAAAGCCAGAGGGTGGTTCTTTTAATGTCATAGTTTGAAGAAACTGCATAGATCCATCTTTTCTTACTCTGTCACAGAACTTCCTGAATATCTGTCCACAGACCTTTCAGATACACCCACCCACCTGTCCAGACTCCCTTCCGTCTGATTTGTTTATGTACACCTTGCCATTTCCCTCAAACATAACACTATCAGATCAACAGTCTGGAGTCTGAAATCCTATACTAGGGAATGGAGCAAGAATTGAGGTCTGGTCTTAAGCGATGTGTAGGCTTTTCCCCCTTGTCTTCAAACTATCACTTTTAGTCCCAATTTTCTCATTCCTTGTCTACGAAGAAAATTTCACTAAACTTAAAATGTAAATGTTAAACATATAATGTAAAAGTGAGACCCAGCCATCTCCTTCTGCTGATCCCACTTATTTTTGTAAATTGCTCTTCCAGCCTGCTCTGTTACCAGGGATTGATTACCAAAGCCGTGGAGTCATCCCTGACGCCTCTTTCCTTGACTCCAGAGCCCAATTCCCAGTAGGCCCTTTGGTATCACTTTCAAGTAGAATTGCAGTATCATGACCTCTTACCCCTTCATCTGGTTCAGGACCATGCCAAATCCTGTTGATCTTAATTCTGGGAATGTTTTCCCCACCAAGTTTAGTGCAGGATTTACCTAATTGACCCTAATGTTGTCATTTTCCCCCTACCGTCATTTACTCAGGAGTGGGCCAGAAAAGCTTCTTACAGTCTTTAATGAGATAAACCTCAAATCTTTAGGTGAGTGTGTACTGTAACACCCTAAGTCCTCATCGTAGCCCCCAGGTCCTCTATCCAGCTTCCTTCTCTCCCTGTTCCCCTCTTCACTCCGCCCTCATCTCTGGGTTCCTTACTATCTCTAAGAGATGTACAGCCTCTCACTTTGAGGCCTGAGATACTACCCCACAGTTACCTGAGCTGCACCTCCCCTACCATTGAAGAGTCTTCCCAGTGCCAGGCTCTACTGATTGGCCTACCTAAAATACACCATTGTTACTCTCTTACTCTGATGAGTCTTTTTCATTGCTTTGTTAACTCAATATTATCTATGTTTATCTTTCTTAGAAGATCAAGAGAGAGTTTTGCTTTATCTCCCTTTAAATTATAAAAGTAATTCTATCGAGCACTCTTTTGTTTGATATATTTGGAAACTGAGACATTTTTTAAACCTTTTTCTGTCAAATAATTTTTTCTTTTAGTGTGTATCATATATCTTAAATTTTTATCTTAATTAAACATCTGTTGTGCTCCTGGGGCATGCCAGATGCAAATACCCAGGGTTTAAAATTCTAAACTTCAGACATTGTCTTAGAGGCTGGCACGTGAACATTTTACCCTTTGGGCAGCAGAAGCCACCTCAGCTATGTTCTAGTTGAGTGAAAGGGGCATCTTTCTAATTTAGTCTTCCATGTCTGTAAATGTCTCGTACCTTCATGTTTGTTTTACAGCCCTTCAGCAAATTGTTATGGTATAAACATGTGTGTGTGTGTGTGTGTGTGTGTGTGTGTGTGTGATTAAGCACTCACACAGAGCTGCTCCCTGTATCCTTTGTGCTCACATTCCTTTGCATTCCCTTACAGCATGCTCGTTCTTTATAACTAGCATTGGTGGGGTGGTATCTGTATGACACATCCCTCTCCGCCCAGTACCTGGTAATGTTGGAACAACTGTAGAACTCTCTGTTTTCACCCCGTGGGCATGTATTGAATATGGCCTGGTTGCCATATTTTTAAAGACAATTTTAACTTTGTCTCCAACATCTGCACGAATCTGTGGACCTGGTAAAAGTAAAATGGAAGGGCAGCTTAGTAGATTGGATTTTCCGTCAGCGATAAAGGCAAAAATCAGGTAACTTTTCAGTGTGAGTGATGGAGTCTCTCTTCTTCTCCTTTTTTTTTTTTGCCCATCATTTTGTGCTGTTATAGTCCATGATTTATTTCTGGTCCTAGAAGATGTACATAAGAACACTAGAGATGGCCTCTCTAAATATGAAGTCCATAGTGTATTTCTGTTCCAGAGGACTATGTAACCTAAACCCCCCCAAGGGTCAGAGGTCTAACAGGGATAGGTGGTGGCAGGCAGGCCAGGAGCTGCTTTGCACAGCTTACTCTCAGACTCAGTGTTTGGACTTCTGGCCCCTGCTGAGCTTGAAGTTACCAAAGGGCGGTGCTGGCAAGGTTGAAGCCAGCCCTCTAGCTTCTGCTCTCCTGCTAGCTGGAGCTTTTCCTGCGTACTTTTCTTACCCTCAACTAGAGCAGTGTCTTTCAACCTGGGGTGTCAAATGACCCTTTCAGAGGGGTTGCCTAAGACTATCAGAAAACACAGACATTTTACATCATGATCTATAGCAGTAGCAAAATTACAGTTATGAAGTAGCAAAGAAAATAATTTTATGGTTGGGGTCACCACAAAGGGTCACAGCATTAGGAAGGTTGAGAACCACTGATCTAGAGTATCTCACCAGGGAAATTCTGATCCCATGGAGCCATAGAAAGGCTCAAGAGTGCAGTGCCTCATGGGTTTCGGGTTACACATTTGCCTTAATGTGCTTCCTGAAAACCTGAAAGTAACTTTCCCTTGGCTCTCTGTGAGGAAGCACATTTTTTCTTCCCATATATATTTTTTCTTGTAACTGATTACATCTTAATTTTTCAAGTAAAAGGGACCCTTCTTTTGGTGGGGGTTGGTGGAATAAAAAGGAGACTCTGTCTCAGGTATTTATTCAGAGGTATTTTCTAGGAACGTCACCAAAACTATAGGCATCAAGTATAAATAATTGTATCGGTCTATGGAATAATACATTCCTGACAGAAATAAGTGATATTATCTGTATTTAGCAAACACAAACTTCTCTTTTTTTAATTGAATGGTTTTTTTTTTCTTTGTTTGTTTGAATAGCTTTGATATATGGACTAGGAAATTGCAGCCTATATCCATGGTGCTGTAGGTGGCTCTTGTCACTAACACAAAGCTACCAAGATGGGGCTGCCTCCTTTCTGAGGATGCAACCTGTATCCATGGCACTGTAGGCGGCTCTTGTCACTAACACAAGGCTACCGTGATGGGGCTGCCACCTTACCGAGGATGCCCAAGTGCTCGTCTTCAGCTCTTGTCTTCACCTGTTCTCTGAATGTGCTGTCAGTGAACTCGCGATACACAACCTTCTTGTACTTTGAGCCTATGAAAAACTCTTCTTTATCCAAAAACGCATTTGAAACACTGGAAAAGGAGACCCGATACCGGTTAGTATTTGTTTTCGTGAAAGAAGAGAAATTAAGTTTTGAGTAAAAATTCTTGTGAATAGGTATGCTCATTAAAAATAATTTTCCATCCCAGTGAGAAAAAAAAGAAGATTTTAAAATAATGAGATGTGATACAAAGGGACCTGTCCAGTGCTGTGTCAGTCCTGGCCCTGACTTTCGCCTCGTTAAGCTGATGTCTCGGTCCTTGCTATCTGGGGAAAGCAGCCTTAGTTCTTAAGCTCCCAAAGAGAGGCACGGATCAAATCATCTCATCCCGGTTTCCCACTCTGAAATGCTGTGAGTCTAGGGTCAATTAAGAATTAATGGAACATTTTCAGTCAACAGGAACTGAAGTGGCACATTGTTTAAAAGTTTTACTTAATTAATGGATCCTTTAAATCACTTTATCCAAATTAAAAACAAAAACAAAAAACAAACAACTTTTCATCAGACCACCCTTAGCCCTGAAACCAACCTATCAAGCTAGGCTCTGTCAGCCAGGGACTGGGCACCCTGGCCCACCTGGCCCACTGCTCATACTAGCTCCTCAGATCATGTTCACATGAGGTTACATGATGAAAATGACATGCTAGAGGAGACACGCCTGGGACAGTAAAACCAGGGCCACTTAGAGCATCAGGTGATGCCACATGACGCTGAGATGGATGTTTCTATTGTTCCTGAGGCCATTTTTTACTCAGGTTTATTCTTTCTGACTTTTCTTTTTTTTTTTACAGCGTTTGTGTCATTAATGGCTTTGAATGTAGTTTTGCTTAAGATCTTACTGGAAAGAACTGCTAAGTATTTAAGAAGCACACAGGATTTAAGGCTATGGGATGACTGATCCTGATAGTAGCAATGAAACCAGAAGGATGAAATAAGCCACACTGTGGCTGGTCTCAGTTTGGGGGAGCTTGAAGGTGAGTGACAGTCCACCAGCAAGGCAGTGGCTCCACAGAGTCAGCCGGAATAGGTCACAGAAGGTATCTTATGAGGATGCCAAGAGCAGTGGAAGTGATTGAGCACAGGTTCCCAGGAAGAGAACGTTGCTCTTGCCTAATGCAGCTGTTGCTTTGTTCTGAGGGTAGGCATTTGTTCTTTAACTAATGGGAGACATAAAATTATAGCCGAGCACTTTGGGAATCTGAGACTAGAGAGTTACTTTTGCTCTTGCAAATGATGCAGCTCCTTTTCCCAGTCCCTGCTTGGTGAATAATCCCATTCCACCTCCACTGCTGCAACATAGTAGGTCCTTTCTCCCAGGTAGACAGTGAAATCTTCAAACTGCCTCTCGCACTGGTTCACAGTGTATTTTTGCTTCATGCCACCTGTGTAGTGATCTGTTGTAAGACACTCAACATCAAAAGTCCCTGGAGTGGAAATAGGAAACTCGTCACATTTTTGCTCAGTATTTTTATTTCCCGAACTCACTGAGCATGAGTTATTACCTCAGATCATCAGGCTTTCCACACCTCTGATCCCCATTCACTCTTCTCCGAACACCAGCAAAGGGTGTATCTGTCTCGGGACATCTGTTAGTCTCCCAGTCCAGAACTTCACAGATGAGTGCATAGCTCCTGCTTAAGAGTATCTCTCTCTCTTACCCATTACCCCGTTCTCTGTATTTTTACTCATGGGCTTAGAGTTACTTGATCTTGAGTAGCACAGTGAATCAAGTAAGGCCAGAAACAGGTTATCATATTTTCATGGCCTGATTAACATTCTTCTCTCCTTGTTCTGAGTTGATTTAATCATTGAGAGCCACGCCCACAGATGTGTCTAAATATGCTTGGCTACAGTTCTAGTATCGAATACCCAATTGTAAACAGTCAGCAGGCCAACCCCACATCAAAGCTGTAGGAACAATATGAAAGCTTACATGCAGAGCACATGCAGGAGTCATTTCTTCTAGCCTGCTTTTCCCCAGTTATCTTTAAAAGGATTAAAAGGATCTTAACTGAAAAGGTCCCATCTCGGAAATTCTGCTGTTTAAAACAAGGATCTCTCTCTCTCTCTCTCTCTCTCTCTCTCTCTGTCTTTCTCTCTCTCTCTTATACCAACCTATTCCACCCATGTATAGGAATAGATCCACCTGATGTCTGCTTCAACAACAGTGACCCAGTAACCCTCTTAAGAGAATGTATACTTGGGAAGCTGTGAAAGTTTATCACTCAGTCTGCTTTTCTATAGAGTTTTCAACCAAAACTACATATATTTACTGTCTTGGCAATGTGTCCATGTGGCACAAGCTAACATCATTTGAAAGGACAGCTACTCAATTGAGAAAATGCCTCTATAAGATAGAGCTATTTCATTAATTAATTAATGATTGATGGGAGAGGGCCTAGCATATTG
Source organism: Rhynchomys soricoides (assembly GCA_019843965.1). Lineage (NCBI taxonomy): Eukaryota > Metazoa > Chordata > Mammalia > Rodentia > Muridae > Rhynchomys > Rhynchomys soricoides. Next base: position 14,857,019 of record JADRCH010000012.1, read on the forward strand.
TAGGTGGTTCCCTCCCTGGGCTGCTGGCCCTACGTTCTATAAGAAAGCAGGCCAAACAAGCTGTGAAGAGTGAGCCAGTAAGCAATACCCCTTCAGGTCCCCTGTATCAGCTGTTGGATGGCAGTTCTCTCCCGACTTCCTTCAGTGATGAACAGAATGATACAGAAGCTGGAGCCAAATAAACTCTTTCCTCCCCAAGTTTCTTTGGTCATGGTTGTCCCTCACAGCAATAGTAATCCTAATTAAGGCAGTGTCCCATAAGAGAAATGTACCTTCTGTGTCAGGCTTCATGAGAAGGGTGAGGCTTTTATGAGGGAATAGGTTTGCAGTGTCTCTTCTTTCTCCTTTGGACAGATAAGTGTTTCCTGAAAAGTATATCCCATGCACATCTGCCTCATTTCCAGCGCTGAACAAATACCACACAGTGGGTTCTCCTAGACACATTGTGAGGCCAGGCTGGTTGCCATACATGAAACCATTCATGGCTGCAGAAGTTGAAGGAGGGGAGGAGAAAAAGGGTTAAAGATAGCATATCCTGTTAAATAAAAAGTCCTTGTGACTTCCTGTAAGGACACACTTAAGCCTCTCCATTGTGTATGTCAGAAATGCCTCTGCTGTCCCCAGAGCAGCCTGCTACAGAGAGCAGATCTGAGTTCACATCCCATGGACTTCTGTGTCCCTACCACCCTGGGGATTTCAGTGTTTTCAGCTGGAATCGAATTCCAGGCTGTTTTTCTCATTTCTTTCAAAGGTCATATTTGTGAGCAACTGTATCAGGGAATAACACCAGCTTATCCTGGGTGTCACACATTGGCAGTGTGTTTGTTGTTTCACATGCAAAAGTCCCTGACTCATCGGAAATAGGGAAAGTCATGTGTAGGAAAGTGTATCTCACTGCTGACTCCAAAAGATGATACTGTAGAATTTCGTATTGTAAGGATTGTGGGTAGTGTGACTGAAATCATTGCAACTTAAAAAAATCAGTTTGTACTGCAACTTTACGATTTTTACTTCCACCAACTACAATACTGTTTAAATCAGCTAAAACATAATAAATCTGCCACTCATCTTCATTTAAATAAAATGGCGGGAGGCTTCCCTGGGTTTAATAATTGTAATAGTTGTAAGTCAGTTGTGATGAGCAATCAAGTATAAAACTCAGGATGGCACAGAGTTTGGATTTTTGGATCATTGAAAAATAAGAGGAGCCTGTCATTACTAGGCTACAAATGAGAAAAGCACCTAACCTGTTATTCTCAAATTGAATATGTATTTGTTAAGTACACATTCCTGGGACTTATTCCAATGTTTATAATTTAGCAGCTCAAAAGTGGGTCTAAGAATCTGTAGTTCTAACAAGCTCTTGAGTTAAACAGGCTGTTGATCTAGGGGCAACACTTTTTTTTTTTTTTAATGGAGAGCCAAAAATTCTCTTTATTTTTTAAAATTGCAGGAGAGTCACTTAACCATGTTCCCAAAGCTGAACATAATTAAATTAATAATTTAAATATTTAAATTAATAATTTAAGTAAACACATATCAATGAAGAAACTTATTGGTATCTTACTTTTTGAATCCCCCCTTCTGTTTAAGTCATCCCAGCAAAATATGACATTGAGATAATAATTGCTAAAACAAGCAGAGAATTCACTTTATGAAAGCCATCAGGGCAAGCACTTTATACATGATTTAATTCCTTTGGGACCTGATGAGGTAGGCTTTTTAAAGGTTTCGTAGGAGGACTTGATAGTTTAGAGAATTTTCTTAGGGTCACCCTGCTAGGAAGCAGAAGGCTCAGAATAGTGAGGTGTCCCTGAGAACTGGTGTTGCTGGCTTGGAAGAATTGGAACTGGTGTGAGGCAGAGCTTTCCACCTTCTGGTATGTGGGCATCTCTAAGCATGGTGTTTACAACAGCAGTTCATGTGTCCTTGTTAGGTAGCTAGATGGAGATTAGTAGCCTCCGGGCATTGAGGATGGACCCTACCCCCCCCCCCCCCCCAATGATATCTACTTCTGGCCTTGGGTGGACTCGGGACATTCTTATCTGCTCCAAAGAGGAGAAGATTTCATCCTGTTATCTCCTCCTGTAAGATTAGTCCAGCTGAGGCCTGTCATTCACCTAGCCAGAAGTCCATCCCCCAGGGAAGCCATTCTAAGGAGAGAGGAGGAATAGTTATCTCCTTAATGAGATAATGTCCTTATCCTTTAGGGATAACACGTTAAAGACACATTCAGGGGCCAACAAAACAGCTCAGTTGATAAAGACACTTGATGGTAAGTCCCCCAGCCTCAAGTAAACACTAAAAGTCAAATGCTAGAAAGAGAAAACTGACTCGTGCATGTCCTATGACGACCTCCACAGGCACCATGTCACATACTAGTTCTCCCTCTGTTCTTCTGTCTCTCCTTCCCATCTCTGCTCTCCTCTAAATAATTTTTTTAAAAAAAGACACATTGGATGTCCCTGAGTTCGAGACCATCCTGGTCTACAGAGCCACTCCAGGAAAGTCAAGGCTACAGAAAAGGAAGCCTGTCTCAAAAAACATTCATTATAAGTAAATAATGAATGAATGATAGATGATGCATTCATCAAATTAGAATTGCAGAATAACCACTATGTCTGGTTATTCTGAAGTGGGGTTCTTTTTGCTTGTTTTATTGTTTGTTTGCTTTTTACAATCAAAGGTATTGCCTTCAGGGCACTAGTAAGTGTTTGTTGTATGTAATGAATGCAGAGTAATGACAAATGCTGTTCACTGGGGTTTAACTCATACCATTGTCTGTGCAACACTGAAGGAGCCGGGGCAGGTAGAAGCGATGCAGTACTCACAGTGCATCTTATTAGACTCCTGAAAGTCTTCGTCTTCCTTATCCACACTATCAGGTGCAGTTGTGAACATCCTGATATTATCATCCAAGAGTAAACTCTCATTCTCATCAAACACTGTGGCAAGCAAGTAGAACTCCTTGCCTATATCTTTCTGAAAATCAAAATCGCAACGAAATGAAGGTAGAATGAGTAAAGCAAACGATTTCTATGTACAGTACTCTGTGTACAAGCCATTTCAAGAAATGTGGACAGAAGTTTCGGTTTCCCTTTCAAACTTGGCCAATGACAAATTCCTTTTAGTCCCCCAAATTTTCACTGGTGTCTGTTGAGGATTTATGGTTTACTAAGGTAACCTTCTTCTTTCGTGACTATATTGCCCATACAAATTGAACCACTAAAATAAGTTATACATGTGTTGTGATTTAGATTTGAAATTTCTCAAAAGTCATCTGTTAAAGGATTGGTCCCTAGCTGATGGCTATTGGGTGGTAATGGAGATTTTAGGTCAGGCCCTGTTGAAGGGACAAGGTCACTTAGATTGTACACTTGAATATGGTAAATCTGTCCCTCTATCTGCCCCCCTCTCCCTTTCTCTTGTACACACCTTGGCTATCTATCATGAGGATAAAGAGCTTTCTTCTAACGTATGCATATCTAGTTCACTACAGCACAAATGGAATGGAACTAGCTGACTGAATCCTCTAAACCAAGAGCCAAAATAGACCCCATCCATTAAGTTATTTGTCTTGGATATTGTATTGCAGTAATAAAAAACTGATGTGGAAATATCTATGTGCTAGAATCCGGGAAGATGCCCTCCACATTCATGAACCCAGTAAGAATTCCTAAAGGCCACACAGATCATCTTCAGTGAGGAAATGGCATGCCAAGGAGCTAGAAGATGGATCCATACAACCTGCAGGCAGATTAAAACAAAACAAACAAGAAAGTAGAGATACGATTTTGTTTAGAAAATGGTCTAGTCATTTAGAAGACAGTCTATGGAACCAAAGCAAATGAGCTCTCAGGGAAGAGAATCCGGAAGCCTTGTTTGTCTTTCTCTTATGATTCATTCAAGTGGAACATGATTGTCAAAGAGAAAACGATTAACTAATATGCAGAACTGATGGTTAGAGCCTTCACAAAATTGCATCAGTGATGAGGGTTGCCTAGTCTGAGTTTCTTGGTGATTTAGATACATTTAAGTTACTCGTGCTCCTGTACATAACCCCAGTAAAGTCACCAGTTCACTGAGATAGACATGGGCAGGATCATTTCCTTGGGCTATGGATGGCCTGTCTGGGGTGAATAGATACTTATTTTCATTTCCATGGGAAAGTTCTTACTACTGGTCTCGGATGTGGTCATCCTGCCCACCCCCTTTCTGGTTTTTGTTTTTGTTTTTTGAGACAAGTTTACGAGTTCCTCTGTGTAGCCCTGTCTGTCCCGGAACTTGATCAGACTGGACTCATACTCACAGAGATCCACCTGCCTCTGTACCTAAGTGCTGAGATTAAAGGTGAGTGCTACAGCTCCTGGCTAAATGTGGTCCTTTTGTCTCAAGCACTAAAGCTGCAGGCGTGTGTCTCCACACCCAGTTTAGAAGACCGTATCTGTATGGTTTTGTTTGTTTGTTTGAACAGGGTCTCACTTAGAATTGCCTCACACTCTAGGTAGCTGGGGATAGTCTTGAGCTCTTTATTTTCCTCCTTCGACTTCCCAAATGCTGAGACGACAGGTATACAGATCACATGTCAGGATCCCTTATCTTCAGAGATACATCATAAAATACTTAATTTATAGATTTAAAAAAATGATGGGATCATGGTGGTGAGTCAATAGGTTATTTTTTATTGCTAATGTTATCACAAAACAGTATGCATTCCGTATATATTGCAATTTCTGGTCCGCTTGAGATATTTTTATGAGAAAATAAATGTATAATACTTTTTAAAACTGTATGATCTTACTATGAAGACCAGAATGGTTTCACACTTTTGATCCTCCTGCCTTACCATACCATAGTGCTCAGTTTCAAGTGTACATCACTATGCCCAACCATAATACAAATCTTATAAATCGGAGAAAAATTTAAAATAATACAAAATTTTTGGCACTTTAAAGCCTAGAATTATTCGTATAGTATAATTTAAAACAGATTGGGGTCATTTTCTCTCCCCCCTGCCTGGGCTTACCTGTCTCCCATCTGCAAGTAAGCTGCCTTTCTTGCATATTTTCATGGGCCCAATCAGCCCAGTAAATATATCTTTGGTGGGATCAACGCCAGAGTAATACATCTTAGACAGGCACACAGGATCTGCATAAGTGGGTCCCATTTCTTTGGGGACAGTCCATTCATACGTAAAGGTTTCTCTGGGAGCCACATGGGAAGCTGCTTAAGGATGAGGACATAAGAATGATCACAACAGAGAGATTACATATGTGCTTTCAGATGTGACTACTGAGCCACAGAACAGGTTAGGTTTAATAATACACTTCCAAGTTCTTTGGTCCAAATTAGAATAGAATCCCCCTTGTGCTACCCTGTCACATTTGACAGACTTGTGTGATAAACTTAAGAAGCCCCAAATGTCCGCCTAGGATTGAGCTCCTTCTTTGTGTTCAGATATGGAATATGTCTATTTTTGTTCAAGCAGAACTAATGTTGAAGGTACATACTGTCACCTCTATCCTTCTGTCAGGTGCAGCAGTACCTGGCAATGTGTGTGTGTGGGGGGGGGTAATCAGTTCATTTCCTTAGACCAAACTGAACAGAAAGTAACAGTAGAATTGAAAGGAACTTAACCTGTGATCCTTTGCAAATTATCTAAATATTCACCTGAAACTGAAGCCAGAAAGCATCAATATCCAGCCTACAGTCATGTTGCAATAGGTAGCAAAATTAGATTTCATTGATACGCCTCAATAAAAAAGTATTTGAACATATTAGCATTATTGAATATTTTGAATCACTGAAATGATATTAATAAATGCTTGCAAGGTAAGAGAGCAAACATCACAAAACTGTAATGCCAGTATATTTATATAGTATAAACTTAACCATATTTAAAGTATGCTATATATACACAGATGAAAGCAGAAGGACTAAAAATATATAAATATATGCATATGAAATATGGATTACTAATAATTTTGGTTATAGCTTTCTGTATTTTTTAAATATTCTAAAATGAGCCTCTAACCTCAACATTGCAGGACCTTAAAAAATTCACCTAATAGTATTTCAGAAATGTATAATTGATACAGCTTAACTAAATTCTTATTAGGATTGTCAGTAGTTATCCAATTAAGACATTCAAAAATTCTGTAAACTAATTGGAAAAGATAGGAACGAGTCTTATTTTCTGTTTGTATTATTCCTAAAAGTAATGTGGGCGGTGTTTGGTGCCCTGCCTTGGGCTTTCTCAGGCCCGAATCCCCTACTCACCTTGCCGTGAGGCAGGGCTAGGTGAGCCATAGTACGTTCCCTCATTTTCCGCGGTGAATCTTACCCCCACGGGCTGAATGCTGAGAGGATATTGTCCTTTGTTATGAAAGGTGACTTTAATGATGTCTCCTACTTCTGCCCAAATGACAGGACCTAGGGACAAAGAGAGCATACTTGATTTGTCCTGGGACGTACAGATTGGAGCTGTGTGTGTGTGGCAAGCGGGAAAGCTTGGTGTGTCTAAAAGTCCATTCGTGCTACCAGGGAGTAAATTTGAAAAAAGGCAAAGATCTTTTTCTTTTATCCAACTTGAGAGAAATTACTTTGGTTATTGTCTTTCTTTAAGTAAGTAAAATATGCACATCATAAAACCCATTTATAGTGTTTGCACACCTATAAAAACATCTGGAGTGTCTACACTTTCTTCAACCGAGTGGCCTGGCTGTGTGGCCTTTGACCTCAGTTTGGCGGGTTTAAGGTGGGTGTGTGGTGGACAACTGTGCTTTAGAATGTAAAACTCTGAAATTGACGTTACCCGTTGTAGAGTAAGGATATAACTATCGAGTACACAAATGCTTGCTGTACTATTCAGATATCATTGAGGGCATCTTATCCTTTCGTCTAAGTGTTCATGTCTAACTCTTACTACAGCTGCACAAGAAAATAACTGCTATAGTTTCAACTTTATAGAAAAGAGCAGGCAAAGAAAATTAAGTTACATGGAAAAACCATCCAGCTAGTAGATAAAGAGAAAGACTGACTCTTGAGTCTAGACTGCGTTTACCAGTTGTAAGAGAACTCAAAACTGGGAGCAGCCTCTGGCATAGATCCAGCCTGGGCCATTAGTAAGTCCACATTTGGTTTCTGAGAAGTGTACTTTTGGCTAAGTCAGTTATTTCAACCAATTCAACCGATTTCCCTTATCTCTCTGAAGAGATAAGTACTCATTTGCAGTCGTCAGGATATAACGAAAGGATGAAAATTTATGACTGAAAATTTTGGGGACAGAGTGAGCTTCTGTGTCCCCCAGCTTCTATCTAAGAATCGTGCTGCAGGTCCTGACACTTTTGTTCTTCCTGAGGTTGGGATAGCCAAGACCATGTTTTAGTCCTGTGTGTTTTGCTTGGACTCACCCAGGATTCCAAGATGTTCCTCATCAGGGCTTCTTTTTCTTTGGTTTGTGAAGGAGTCATCTGTGTACTCACGATAAACCATTTTTTTTATACGAGCCACCAATTCTTGTAGCGCCTTGCTCAAAAAATACCCTCGAATCACTGCCAAAAGGAAAAAAGGGGGTCCATTCTGGTGTGGCGTTAGAACAGAGGTGGTGATTTACTTAGGATCCTAACTGAAGAAAAGAGTCAGGCTAGTGCTTAGTGCTGTGTAGCAGCCATGATTTATGGTCCACACTAATTTCACTAAAGATGCTCCCAGACCTAGACCACTCTTGAGGTTTGGTGAGGGAATAGAAGATCAAGGAGGAAGTTACATTTTAAAGTGAAATGAAAGCAAATTTCAGTATGACTATGTCACCCCTGTTCTACAGTAGACTCTTTGCAACCCATGGTCTAGCAGCTGTTCTTGGTTGGGTATGAGCATCAGCTTAGTGCTGCCTTTCTTTGCTAGAGGTCATGTGATAGTGCAGCTTCTAGTTTTCATCCCACTTACAAACAAAGAAATTCAATTTTAGAAAGTGATATGGTTTTTACAGAGTCACCCTATTCATCTCTTCTTTTGTTTGACAAATGAGTTGGCACCAGCTCTTTGCCAGGACCTCTGTACTGTGTTGGTGAAATAATGGCAGGTAAGTGAACTCCTCATCTGGATGCATCACACATCTCTCAGAGGAGACCTGAGCTCTGGTTATACGAGCTGAAGAAGTTCAATAGTGTAGAGCATTTCTCTTGAAAAAAGCAGGGGAGGTCACTCTGCAGAAACCATTAGAAATGATTTCCTAAGACTCTGAGGTAAAAGGAGAATTATCAGAGTAATGTGTGGAAGATGGAGAGCATCTACCAGATTTCAAAAGAGCAAACAGCTTGGGAGGTTCACAGGAGAAAGAACAAGAACGTCATGAGCATGCCATGCTCCACAGCAAGGTTCTTTAGGCCTTCCCACTTGAAGCTCTCTTTTGCCTGAGAAAATTTTACAGGACCGTAGGTACAGAGATAGATAAAATAGGTTTACAAATCAAATATTGTTATGATAGGATAAGAAACCATACATTTATTTTAAGACAAATTTTGAAATATATATAATTTTGTCATTTATTTAAAATGAAAGCAAAATTTCATAGTAATGAGATCGATGTGTTTATTTATCCTTACCAAAAGAATGAAGTGTTGTCTGCGTATCTGATAGTGCAGAACAGGAGCATCTTCAACATTTTTTTCAGAACGGATTAATATTTTGGTTTATAATCATTAGTATGGAAAGTGTACAAATGGTACAAGTATCTTCAGGGTCCTTAGAAACCCCTGGAATTTCTGCTTTAATCCCAAACAATGGTGCGTGTGTGCGTGTGTGTGTGTGTGTGTGTGTGTGTGACTCAAGTCAGCAACTCAAACAGCAATTTTTAAAATCAAACATTGTAACAAAAGATATGCCAATTTGTACTTGCATGCTGGTGGACAGGGGTGAAACAATGAGATTTTGTGTATAAGAGCAGAAAACTTTGTAATTCATGACACATATAGCCTTGAATCTGAGCTGAGGTGTTTTAGGCAGCTGAGATGACACAGAGCGGCATGCAGAGTGCAAAGTGTCCATGGTGTGCATGCAGGTCCAAGGCTACAATGAAGCTGTGTGACAGAACAGAAGAAAGCACTGTTGAAACCACCTTGGATTCATGATATATTAGGTTTTTAAGTAGTTTTTGGTTGTTGGGCATTCAGAAAACTTTACTGTTGACAAATGTTTGTGATACCTACATTCGTTTGCTCAGTCCCATATGGAGGCCCACAGTTGAAGAAGATCGGCCCAGAAACCACAGAAGAGAGGATATAGTGGGGAAGAGAAAAGAATGAGGCTTGGAGACGTAGACGTAGGCAAGGGACCTGGTTAAGGTTTAGGTGCTCCAGTCCGTGGCAATAATGAAGGATTTAAGACTTCAGTATGAGTATTTTAGGGGAATCCCTCCAAAAGCTGTTTAGAGAGAACATTAGGAATAAAATACTGTATGGAGAAGACCAGTCAGAAGACAGAGTTTATAATTTCCATGAAAGAGAGTGAGGAGTTTGGTTGTATGGGCAAAGAGGATGGAGGAAAGAAGACCGTTTTCAGAGAAATGTACACTCTGGTGATTCAGTACCTGATGAGGGGTGTAGGCGGCGTTGGTGAAGGAATGGGAGTCAGGACAGAGCATGGGTTCTGGACCTGGGCACATGGTGAGTATAACTCTGTTCACTGAGTAGAGAGGAAATTGCTTTGCACAGGACATGGTGAGGTCAGGTTGGACACACTGAGTTGGACAGGCCTCAACCAAGTAAGTGTGTCATTAAGAAAAACAGAAATACAAGGCTTGTAGGTTGGAGATGCAGCTTTGAGAGTTGTTATGTGTGGTTGTCAGTGTAGCCTGGGACTTAAGTCTGTGCTTTAGGAGTCACAGACCTGGGGACAACCAGGCCCAACACTCCAACATTGGGTAACACAGAATAAACTTTTGAAAAATATATTTTTAAAAGGAAAATTTAAAGATGGATCACAGACAAGGATTCTGTGAAGCAGTAGTGTGACATGGTTAGATATAGATTAATGGTCTTTTAGACGCACCAGAAGAGGGCATCAGATCCTATTACAAATGTTTATGAGCCACCATGTGGTTGCTGGGAATTGAACTCAGGACCTCTGGAAGCGCAGTCAGTGCTCTTAACCGCTGAGCCATCTCTCCAGCCCTAATGGTATAATCTTGTGGACCCTTATTTTGTGTATGTGTACCAATGTATGCCATGGTGCATATGTCAAGGTCAGAGGACAATTCTCATGAGTAAATTTTCTCCTTCCACCTTATGGGTCCTGGGGATGGAACTTAGTTTATCAGGCTTGGCAGCAAGCACCTTTAACCACTGAATCATCTTTATGATGCCTGCTGAGTTTTAAGATATCACCTTCTCCTCTTTGTGGAAAGTGGCAGATAGGAAAGGAAGATGGAAAAAGAATGCATCTTCTTATGAAAACGAGCCCAGCATATCCAAAGAGTCACTTGTGTGCACCGGAGGATACCATACGGAGAGGGAAAGGCTACACAACAGGAGAAAATACTCTGTTGATTATATGATGAAGGAGTAATAGTCAAGCTATATAAAGAACTCCTAACTAATAAATACCAATATAAACAACCCAAGTACAGCCAGTAAGTCCTACATAAATACTTAACATCCTTAATCATAAATGAAATGGTCTTTGGGGGTGCTACCTTTCCAGAGCTGTTAAGTTCTCTCCAGTGAAGGTGTCTGTCCCAGAAGGAGCATAGTCCCAGATGATCTCCTCAGCAGCAATGTAATAGTGTCTCACATGTCTATCTTGGATATTATCCTCTGGCGAGGGCTTCTTACAGTCATGAACCTGGAAAAAGGCCTGCAAACCAGCTGAAAGAAGCCAGGGAAGGCTCTGATGAATAGTGGCAATTGCTGATGAGGTGGCACATAGAAATTGAATCAATCCACAGAGGTAAACATGGTAAACATCTGTTTACAGACTACTGGTGGAAAGTTATTTTAAAAATAGACATATGTCTGTTTTATGTATTAATGTATGGTTTTATATATTTATGACATTAAGAAGTATGTGCGTGTTCAAAACAAGATATCAGTCTTTTGGGGATTGCTCTTGAGAGTCTAGACATTTAGTGTCACATACCAAGTAAAGTTTGAACTGAGTCAGCCTTTTACTTTGAGGAGGTGGCAGTTTTAAAACAATAGTCTTTGAGGGAATTACCTTTCAAGGGGTAAATTTTTCAAAGTCTAATTTCTTCTGGAGATAAATTTCACAAATAGGCTTTAAGAACTAAGTGTTTTTATGCCTTGCATCACAGAGAGAAATGACAATTGCAAGCTAAGGCAAAGAACAGACAAATCTCAGGTGAATAAAAAAGTTTACAAATGGTGCTATGGCAGAACCCATTGCTCTATTCTAGAAAATAATATTTTTTTTCACATTTCATCACTTTATAAGCATTCCAGGCTTACCTGCTCTTATTTCATTATGATGTAAACATGGAGATAAAACTAAGATAATAATTCAGTGTTCAGATTACTTACCTGGCTTATTGGTTCTGTTTCTTTTCTACCTTCTACTAGTAGATTAACTAAGACACAGCTTTTTTATTTTTTTACAACTGGCAGCTAACCGGAGGTGAAGTCATCTTACCTTTCAGATGGTTTAGGTTCTGGCAACTGAGCATCCAGACTCCAGGATTCTGGGCCACCATATAAACATCAGTTAGGGTGGCAGGGAACAGGTTGATTATATCAATATGATAGTTCTTGCTGTTCAGGGCTTGACCATGAAAGAAAGCTGAGTGCACATCAACTTCATTACCCATACCAAAAAGGTACCACTTCACTCTGTCTTGTGCACACATCGAGAGCCCTGGGAGGCTTCCAAATGTATATCCATTTATAGCTGCAAGTCAAGATTAGAGTTTTTGCCCCATAGACCTTAGTACTTAGGTTAGTGATAGTTAGCTTTACAAAATACAAAACCAGTTTACTCTAGAAAATATCTGCCACAACAGTAGTTTGCTTCTCCCCCTTATCCATGCCAGACATTGCTAATTAATCACATACTCTTTCATTTTTGGACTTTAATTCAGTCTAAGGGTCATTTTCAATACTATACTGACTATGAATATTAGATGCGATATTAGAAATAAAGCGTATATGGTCTCTGATGTTTATAAACTGTGCACATTGGGTTTATAATGTGTGTGTATAAATATGGATACACTCATATACATAGAGAAAGTACTCATTTAAAGATAAAGTACTAAATGTTATTTAATAATCAGTTATTAACTGCACTTGTAGGCAAAAGACAGATGATTTAAATTTTTTTCTTTTTGCTTAAAACTTTTTTCACTTCTATGAATTTCTTTTGTAATAACAAAAACAAGCAAAAATGTTTCTAAGATTGAAAGACAAAATTCAAAGAGATTTGAAGACAGAAAAGGAATTCAGGAAGAGGCGGAAAAGACCAGAACCAGGAAACCCTGAAAGCTCAAAAGCATTATGGCATGAGACCCTTGGAAGAAACTGAGGGTCACAGTTCAGTTGGGCAGTTCTAGGAAATTCATGGGGAGAAACATTAATGTTAAGGACCATTAATATACCGGGTGTGACAGAGGAAACAAAACACATCCATTCAGACTGGAAATTTGGGTATAGTCAGAGGAAAAGGTGAAAATGAATAGAAAGGAGATGCTCATGTCAATGAAAACAAAACAAAAAACCTTTAGGTAGAGAGTTCGAAATAACTTCATCTTCTAATTGGAAGTACAGTTATTGTCTGCTCAGTTTTTAAGTGAAGATCATTTTAAAGCAAAAGGAAAATAACATGAATACTTTTGGATCTAATTATTGTTAAGGCATTTAGTTTTCCATGTAAGTCCTGAGGAATAGATAACTCAATTTCATTATCTTGTCCCTGGGATTTAAGGAAAAGCTTGAGCTGTCAAGAAGTCATTTTTAGGAGTCACTTGGCACACACTAGAGTCATCTGAGATGAGGGAGCCTCAATTAAGAAAATGTCTTCTTAAGATCCAGCTGGAAGGCATTTTCTTAGTGATTTCTATTGTGGGTGGTGCCACCCTTGGCTGGTGGTCCTCGGCTCCATAAGAAAGCTGACCGAGCAAGCCATGAGAAGTAAGCCAGTCAGTGCATTCCTCTGTGGCCTCTGCATCAGCTCCTGCTTCTAGGTTTCTGTACTGTTTGGGTTCCTGCCCTGACTCCCTTCAATAATGGACTATGATATGAAATTGTAAGCCAAATAAACCCTGTCTTTTCAAACTTGCCCTTGATCATGGCTTTTCATCATAGCAATAGTAATCCTAACTAAGACACAAATCACATTGCATATGCTTTTGATATCAGGGCTTCCGGCTAGAAGTATTCACGTGAGGGAACAATCTTAACAATGGTTAAACCAAAATGAACCGTGTCTTGTGTAACCTTACAGTACATCCTGTTGCTTTCCTGGAAGTCCTCGTTGTCTTTATCAACTTTCTCGGGGTCGGAGCAGAAGGCTTTGATGTTATCTTCCAGATACCAGCTGAGATTTTCATCCACCACAGAGAACATGACTACAAATTCTTGGTCAATATTTTTCTCTTTTTCCTTATATAGAGAACCTGAAGTAGAAATTTGTAATTTAGTAGATTAGAAACTTTAGCATGATTCAACTTATATTTTTAGTAGATTTGAGCTTCCTTTCAAAATTTAGTATTTATTTTCTTAGTACACAGAAGCTCTCAGTGAAGTTCACATGTCATGCACTGCATGCTCCTGTATCTATATACTCACTGACAAAAACATTAAATGTATTTTGACTACTGAGAAGGTTACAGTTCAAATATATCTAAATCTACTGGCACATACATATAGCCACAAGCCAACACATGAAGGTGTTGCCGGCAATTATTAATCCAGTAAACATTACATCTCAAACTCCTGAGTTATTCTCTTCATGAGGCAAGGAATAAAAGTACTACCATACTTACCAATATAATACAGGTAACTCCAGACATTACCAGGGACAGCCACTGAGGTAGTCACAAATAGTAAAGTCGTGAATCTATATCACACCATTGCTGGAAGTTACACCTAGCAAACCTATCCTTCACTGCACTAGTTCTGAGCTTCTTTGTCATTTTCCTGCTAAAGTGTTTGTTCCATCTTTCATGTCCTCAAGGTCTCCCCTACATTTCCCATAAATCTCTACTCGAACCTTTATCTACTCAACTGCAACACGGAATAACTTGAAGTTTAAGAAAAAAAATTGAAAAGGGTAAAGAAAACAAACTGCCATGTACCTGTCTCCCTTATTGTGAGCAGTGAGAAGATATACCTTTTTTACAGAGTATTAAAGGTCCTATGAGTCCTGATGCAATATCTCTTGGAGCATCAACATGGGAGTGGTAAATCCTGGTCACACAATTGCTGTCTTCCTCACCAGGAGATTGCTCACTGGCATTCAGCACATACAAATACTGTTGTCCGGGCAACACCTTGTCATCGGCCTTTTGAAAATCAGTGGTATTGTCAGGGTAGATGGCCCCTGGAAAGCAGCATGCAGTAGATTTAGAAACACAGTTGAAGGAATAGTCAGTTGTCAAGATCCAGTGGCTGTCCTTTGGACATTTTGTAAAGTCCTTTTTGGACTTATAAAAAAAAAAAAAGAAATGAGAGGCTAATGTCTAGGGAGACGGTAAACCTATGAAACCTATGAAATGACGGAAATGATTATTATTAAGTAGGTAATTGACTGAGTCTTACACAACAAACATTTCAGGATGATTGTGACTTTCTCAATTTAAGGGAAAGCTCTCACCTTTGGGTCATGGTACAAAAACATTAAGCAAAGTAACCACCCTCTCGTATAATTTGAAATTTCCTATACAATATCAGATTTGTGTGTGTTGTAATTACAGAACTCAAAAAATGTACGTGTAATTTTAGAAATTTTTGAACTTCTACTTTCCTCTAAGTCTTGGTGGATTTCCATGAGCCTGTCAGCCCAGGTTTAACTATGGTGAACTGAAAGCCAT
>JADRCH010000012.1:14878484-14900143 GCA_019843965.1 Rhynchomys soricoides
TTGCCACTTTCTATAGCTGTTCTCTGATAGCTGTATGCGGCTTGTGGAACCCAGGTTGACTACACCTGATAGTAGACAGTAAAGTGAGACATGGACCTAACCAATCACAAACTGCTAACATCTAACTAGAAATTCTCCACTGTAATTAATCAAATGTGTTCTTCAACCTAGTCCTCTACCTGACACTTATTTTGGGCTCTTTCCTAATGTATTCTTCAACTTGTTTATTTCTGCTTTGCTTTGTCCATAACACAAGGAAGAGAATTACCCATGGCTGGTGCCATTTCACCAGGCTTCATGTACTGATAGGACAAAGAATGTAGAAGAAAGCTGCCACCACACTCCTCTGGGAAAATTCAGCATAACGTGGGCAAAGTTACTGAAGATGCAGTCATTGTTTATGTAGATGGGGAGAGAAAACTTACAGATTCTAAGATGCGGGTGAAGTCACAGGAGACTGTAGAACAACAATTCAAAAGAAAGCTGAATGCAGCTGACAAACTGAATGCCATATTTTTCTTCTGTGGACCCTTGAGTGGCCCTATTAAGTACTAATAGGGTAAGCAAGCTTGTCCTCCAAGCCATTAGAATATTTAACCCCCCCCCCGAAGTTCTGATCAACCCTCTTCATTCTTCTACCTCCTCGCACTCAGAGTTTACCACACTGGAACATGGCCAGTGTGTCGCAGTTTACACTCGATGAATGGACTGGCTTGATGTTTTTTTAACGCTATACAATGGCAGGGGTAGGTGGAGCAGTGAGTAGAACAGCTTTCTACTCAACTAGGTACCACGGAGGTGCATACTCAGCCCAGGACCTTTTTGTTACAATATAGGAAACTAACATTGTACTTAACCAGGGAAATGATGAACAACACATAACTAGGCTTCTCCAAAGGAACTGTAAAAATAAGACCAACTCTCGGGAAGCGAGTACAGTTTCAAGGACATGGTTTTTTAAAAGAATTACAAGTTCTACTTGTCTTTGTTATCAGCTATCCGCTTAAAACCTTTTCTTACCGATTATTACTAGGTTAATAAAATAACAATCAGATATTACTATCAGCACTGCACTTTTCTTACCATGAAAACTTTAACCGTATATAAAATTAATCAAAATAGTATGTACCCATCAATGATTCAGTGGTTACATAATCTGGCTCAGTAATAGAGCTGTTTTTATGGAGACAGTCTTAGTAGCTACTGTTCATTTCACTCATTTGAGCTCTTTTGTCATTCTAATACATTTCCTAATATACTAAATATTTGTTTTGAAGGCCAAGGTTCCATTTGTTGATAAACATTTAGACACTATTAATAGTGATGGTCTCAGCTCATGGAAGCTTCAGGGAGACCCCACTGTTCTGTATAAAGAATACTTCTTGATAAAAAGCAACAAAAGCACAAAGCCATTTAAATTACATGGTATCTTATCAGGACCTCCCAGGAAGAATGGAACACTTCTTGCACATGTTATGTGGGGAGCACTGTGCTCTAAGAGCTTTGTGTGCAGTTTTAAAACAGCCTTGTGTTTTATAACTGGGCTGTCTCATTTTATAGAGAAGGACTCAGAAACTGTGAGAGGTTAGTATCACTTATTCACTGTCCTGAATCACACAAAAAGTATTAGGCAGAATCATATTTCTTTAAGCAGTATTTTATTTCTATATTTGATATTTTGAAGGATTAAAAATACTGTATTTTCACCATCAGGAACAAGTAATGATATGCTAACATTTTATATAGTAATTGTTTAAAATAAAGAACTTCTGGATCCAGAAGCAGAACACATTTGGGAGATAGGTAAAGAAGTGAGTAACCAGAACCGTAAGAGAGAGTAAGAAACCAGCATAGTTCCCTCAGACCAAGAAGAAACAGGACAGCTTCACAATAACAAATATTAGGGACATAATAAAGGAAACTAATGAAAATATTGATTTTCAAGTCAGCATTTCATATTTTCTATGTTTAAGTTACTTTTCTTGTTAGCTTCATTTTCTTTAAGTTAACTTATAAATCTGGCCCATAAACAACAAAAAATAGTGACTTACGTGTCAACTGAAATAAGTTTCGTTTCTTCATTGCCAGAAGCATAGTTCCAAACTGCTTCAGTAATTCCGATGAAATAATGCTTATCTTTTGCCCAGGCTAAGGAACTATACAAAAACAGAAATGTGCTAAGCAGCAAAAGTTTCATTTTTTCTCCTTCTTGGAGCCCGCGATGCAATAAAGTGAAACCAGAAGCAAGCAATTTTATAAATAGGGCTTTATTTGCTTGATTGACTCAATTTAATGTTGCACAAGAGTAAATAATTTCATTAAAGCAAATAGCAATTTCCAACTCAAATTGGTTCTGGTAAACCACGAAAGGGAAAAAACCCAAAACAAAAACAGTTCCCAGTGCCGGGGCTTCTCTAGCGACAAAGGAATGTCATCAGTTTGTGTTGAACATGCGCAGCATGCTTATGCTTTCTTTCATTCATCGAGTGAATTCCAGGAGAGCAGAGAACATCTCTAAATGCTCCCTTTGTTCTTCTAGCAATCCCAGGCACTACAGCACCTCACGCAGAGCTAGTTTTTAATAAGCAAAGGTACAATGAATCAAAACATGTCGCTGTTAACTGTTTTAGAAGACTAACAAAAACTTACTTGTAATTTTAAAGATATGAAACAATTTTTAGCACATCGTAAAAGTAGCCAATAAAAATTTCACTTTGAAAATTTTTGTACTATGTGTTATAGATACTTTACCAAGTTGACATGGATTGTTATGTAGAAATTAATAGGAGAACATACCAGAAATTGAAAATTTTGTTTGAATTATCAAAGAAATAAGTCATAAACCAAGTAAGGTAGGCATAATGGTGAGTGCTTGTGGACCCAGTTACTGGGAAAACTGGCACATGACAATCTGTTGAACCCAGGATTTTAGTACCAGTTTGTACAATGTAGTAATACCTTCAGAGAGAGAGAGACAGACAGAGAGAGAGACAGAGACAGAGAAAGAGAGACAGAGAAACAGAGAGAGAGAGAAAAAAAAGAGACAGAGAGAGAGAGAGAGAGAGAGAGAGAGAGAGAGAGAGAGAGAGAGAATGGACAAGAAGGAAGAGGAGGAGAATAAGAATCAGAAGCAGTAGCAAGAAAGAGAAAGGAAACGAAAAATAAAATCAACCACAATTAAGCCTGTTTTCAAAGGCAAAGAATGATTTTACTCAACTGGAAAAAAAAGCTTCATTTATTAACCTAGAATTTCTCTTTGTAACATGTGTGAGAGCTTTAAGGTAAAAGACTTTTGGCTAGAACCCTGTCTTTAGTTGTGGCATGTATCTAAATATATAAATGTTTTTTTTTTTCTAAAGTCAAATACAATCCTGATGATAGCGGTTAATATTTTGTGTTATTATTGTTATTGTTGTTTTCTTCTATGATACTGCCTAGCATGAAAGGCTATGTGCCGGAATAGACTGGTATCAGAGCAGGTGCCCTTACTTAACAAATATTGAATGAGCCTCATTGTGTGTGCAGTTCTGTCTTCAGTGGGCAGGTAACTCCATGGAGCTTACCTTCCATTTAGAAGGACTAATTATAAACACATGAAAAATGAAGAACACAGTGTCAGTCATAGATGCTATAGGCATAAATCAGGGAAGAAGTACAATAAGTTCTAGAAAAAAATGTCAGGATAAAGTTCAAATCTGATGCTGTCAAAATTCATACCCTTAGCTTCAGTTTCCTCATTTGTAAAGGTCAGCCTTGAAGGAAATCATCTCCATCAATTGAAATGACCTTGCAAGGTACTAACAACAGTGTGTGTGTGTGCGTGTGTGTGCGTGTGTGTGTGTTAAAGGGATTGAGCACAAGGATTTAGGCACCCTTATGTATAACAGGCAAGTGCTCTACTTCTGAGCTACTGGGCTATCAGCTAGTGATAATCTTGACCACATGACTAGGTACAGAAAACTGAATTATAGGAGGGGAGGTGCCCCAAGCCTCTTTTTGGAGCTCCCCTAAACAACTCTTCCTTCACATCCACAGAAAGGACAGCACTATGTCTGAAATTTTGTCCAGACTTCACTGGTCAAGCTCTATGCTCTGTAAGAAACTTCTTCCCAAAAAGCTCTTTCCCCAAAGACAGACGATTTTGAAGGCATCTTCTAGCAGTTCATTCTCTAGAGGGAGGGGTGTGCCTCTAATTGACAAGAAGCCACTATTGATCTTACTTGTCTCCATGTTTAAATTTACTGTGGGTTTAAGAAGGCAGAGCAGCCATCTCCACAGTGCCTTCTTCCCAGAATATTCTACCTACCAGTAAATAAACGGGATCATATAGTCTCTAGAGGGGCCCTATACTGATAGGACCCTTCACAGTGATGCTGGAACTAAATGATTAAACACAAACCCTAGTTGGTGCCTGTGAATCCCTCATATGTAGTACAGGAGAAATCATTAAGCTTGGATTGTTGTCCCATTTTATGTTGATTATTTTTCCCACTGAGAAGCATGTGGCGTGCTGTATGGCAGGAAGTAGGGAGAATCCCATAAGCTACTTAGATAAGAAGGAAATGTTCCAAGCAACCAGCTGTTTGCAGAGGCTTTAAACACCACAATCACTTCCCAGAGCGACTCCAGAGTTGATATGTAAAAGGAAACTTTGGATAACAGTGTAGTGGAAAATTCTCTGCACTCAGAAAGCGCAGCACCACAGTATAGACTGAGAGGCCCAGAAATGTGAACAGGAGTGTAAGAGGGAACTGAGCAAACACAGGACAAAGCCAAAGAGGCCTCCCAAGCCTCAAGCCTCATGTGTGTAAGCTTGGCGATGTCAGTACAGTTGTACGACAAAAGTTTCAATCATTTCTCACAGGTTTGTTTTCATTGTCTTGAAGATTTGTGGACAGAGGGAGTTTCCTCTATATTCAAGATTCTGAAGTTGATAATGGTTAAAACCAAGGGAGAAGGCCCTCTTACCCATCCCACGTCGGGTTATTTCTGTCAGGTAGAAATTTCTCTGAACTTCCAATAGTTCTATTTCTACTTCTTGTGGGTCCAGTAAGAACTGTTAGCCTCTGTGCCAAGATAATTACTAAACAACGAGTTAGCAATAAGGGCTGTCCTTCACTCTGACAGCAGGAGATTTAGTATAGAAGAACAGGGCATTTCTCCAGAACAGTCTCACCATCACCCTGCTGACTTTTACAGAGAAAGTTGTGCAACTTGGGAATTTTATCAGTGGTGGGGACACTTACAGACCTTTCATTATGGGTACACAATGTTAGCCCAGCATAGTGTGAGCACTGCCAGGATTTTCTGTTCCACTGACCATTTCATGGCTATTTAGGGATGGAGTTCTCGGAAAACTCTAATTCCTTCATACTCTTTGGATGCCTAGTGATAGGTCATGGCCCTGTCTATCCGCTCTGGCAAGCAAAGCCTTCACAGAGGAGAAGGAAGTCTTGTTGCTGCCAAAGCTAACAGTACAATCTGAAACAAGAGCCTTTTTATTTTTAAGTAGTAGAAGAGCATCAACTTATTTTTTATTTTCATTTTCTTATTACTTTGAATTATATAGACACAAAGCCTATGTCTTATCAACAGTGAGCAAAACCTCAAAGACTAAAGGGGGTGAGTTTATGTTGTTGTGGTTATGTTTGTTTTTTTGAGACAGGGTCTCACTCTATAACTCAGGATGAGCTGGCACTCACTAGCTTTGAACTCATGTGGACCCTTCTCTCTCAAACCGATTACCGGAAGGAGTGACTGTGTCCAACTAAAGACTTTTCTTGAGGTTAGGGGACATGAGGCATGGTCTCACTGTGTAGTCTTGAATGGCCTGGAGCTTTCTGTATAGACTGGGCTGACCTCAAATCCATAACATTGTGTTTGACTCTGTCTCTGCCTCCCAATTGCTGGGAATTCAGGCACAAGCCATAACTAATTATCCACTGACTAAAAGAGTTACTTTTTAAGAATAGAAACGTATCCTCTAGACTTGGTTACCTCAAATGTCAGTGGGAAACATGAAATATTCATGATCTCAACATCTCTGATTCCATTTCTCTTGGCTTCTGCTCTATGATGGGATGATAAGATTCTCCAAAGTTCATAAATATGGCTTTGTGCCAGAACTCAAATTGTAAAAAGAAATTGAGCGACAACGTAGAGCGGAGCACCTCAAGTTTTGAACAATGTACCAATGCTCACAGTTCCACATTGAAACAAGAGAGCAGCATAGTACACAGGGCCTTGCAGGGAAAGCACCGAGGCTGATCAGGAGAAAGGAGCAGAGGTAAAGAGAAACATAGATCACTGACCTTTACTGGCAGTTCAAGGCAAACAGTTTAGGATTGGCTTAAAGAGAAGATAAAAGAAAAAAAAAGTCTAGTTCATGCGAGGGCAGCAGTGCTGTCCCTATGTCTAGTATCTTGCCCTCTGATGAATTTATGTGGAGAAATCAGAATATAATGAGGCAGGCTTTTGGGAGTATGTGAAAGACCTATTTGCCAGGAAGATTTTACTAACCCAGTGAATTAACTTGCTTTGGAAAGGTAGTATTTCTCTGCTTAGAAAACTCTTCCCTCCCCAAAATGGTATAGCATCACAAAATATGAAAAATTATACAAGC
This sequence comes from Rhynchomys soricoides, assembly GCA_019843965.1. Classification (NCBI taxonomy): domain Eukaryota; kingdom Metazoa; phylum Chordata; class Mammalia; order Rodentia; family Muridae; genus Rhynchomys; species Rhynchomys soricoides. Next base: position 14,885,107 of record JADRCH010000012.1, read on the forward strand.
CAATACATACTTATATTATCATTATTATTATTACTATTATTATTATTACTTTTATTTTTTTACAATCCAGTCATTGATCCCCTCCAGGTCTGCCTTCCCACAGTTCCTCATCCCATTCCTCCTCCCCCCTGTCTCCATGAGGATGTCCCCCATGCTCCCACTAAGCCTCCCCCCTCCCTGGGGCTTCAAGTCTCTTGAGGGTTAGACACATCTTCTCACACTGAGGCCAGACCAGGGAGTCCTCTGCTGTATAAATGTTCGGGGCCTCAGACCAGCTAGTGTATGCTGCCTGGTTGGTGGCTCAGTGTCTGAGAGATCTCAAGGGTATGGGTTAGTTGAGACTGCTGGTCTTCCTATGAAGTCATCCTCCTCCTCAGTGTCTTCCAGCCTTCCCTTAATTCAACCACAGGGGTTCCCAACTTCAATCAGATGGTTGGGTGTAAGTATCTGTATCTGTCTCAGTAGTATATACTTTGTATTAGAACTAATGTGTATCAGACTGTCCTCTTCATTGGATCAAGCCTGTTTTGTATTAAATCTTATGCACTTGGACTGATGTTTGACGTATGTTTAATCAATACTGAAAAAAAATAAATGTTGACTTCAGTAATAGTTACATTTCTTGCATTATCACTGTTCGTAAAGCTCTATGCCAAGAATCATATAAATTCTGTCATTTAATCCTCTATAACTGACTGGGTAAGCACATTATTCCTATTGCCATGCACTTAGTGGTCTAATAGCACAAAATTACCTTATGGTTTCATATGTCTGAAGCACAAGTCATTGAGCTAAAATTAAGAGCCAAGGAAACTACATACATCCTGTGAAATTATGGAGAGAATCTGTCACTTTCTTGGTGGTCATGGACTCTATATTTGTGCCATCCTTAAACTTCTAAGTATGGAGCCATCCACTGGTGAGTTGTTGTCTTAACAGGAGCAATACCCTTAAAGAAAACTTTTCTGTCTCTAAAGACATCAATTGTTCATAGTTCGTCAGTGTCTTAGTTATTGTTTTGTTGTGGTGACGAGATACCATGACCAAGGAAACTTATAAAATGAAATATGTAATTAGGGACAGTTTTAGAGGTTTACTCCTCTTCTATCATGGTGGGGGACATAATGGCAGGCAGGCAGGTTTGGCACTGGAACACTAGTGAAGAGCTCACATCTGATCCATAATTTTCAGCAGAGAAAGGAAAGTAGAGAAGCAGAGATACTGGGGTTGGGTTGGGCCTTTGAAACCTGAAAGCCCACCATTAGTGACAATGTCTTCCAACAAGGCCACACCTCCTTACCCTTCCTACCCAGTCCACCAACGAAGGACCCTGTATCCAAACATACAGGCCTTTGGGGCCATTCTTACTCAAATCACCACACTCAGTTAGGTGCAGGGTCCCATACCATGCTAGAATGTTGAATGTCTTTGTTATTTGCAGGCAGCTATAGATGCTGTGAGATTCTGAATACCATGTCTAGAAGACACTGTTTCCTCCCATCTCTTCTTGACCTTTGGCTTTAAAAAGCTTTCTACTTCCTCTTTTGCAGTTGTTTCTGAATGTTACAGATGTCCGGTTTGTGGCTAAGCAGACCACAGATATTTCTGCATTAACTATCATCCATGGCAAAAACAAATTTCTCCGATAATGTCTGAAAGCTTTACTAATCTATGGGTAGACAGATATGGGTACAATGTTCATTTAATAAAATAATAGAAATGAGATAACTCTTGTGTCCTTGAGCTTCCTAGCCCTGATTCATAATCAGACTTATAGTACCAGGCATATGGAGAGGGCATTAAATCCAATCAAAAAGTGGTTAGTCATCTCTGTAATATTCATGCCATTATACACTAATAGCCATGGGCATATCTTTCCATGGAATTCATTATTGTAATTCATGGGGTTCCCAGCTGAGTACAACTATTGGTATTTTCCCCTACCCTGTCAAAGCTACCAAAGAGAGGAAGAACTTTCTGATCAATACCAACTTGATTTCTCTACATCCTGTAACTAACGTGTGTGGTGTTTTATTATCTTACTAGTATTAAGGTCAAGTTCTGGTGGTAACCTAGAGCAAAGGTAATAACCTGTATTGCCTTGGAGGTGTCTAGCATACCTCCGAATAATAACTTGAGTGGCTCTTGCTCTTGCCTTCTTGCTTCTGCTCTATCCTCTCCCCAGTGCCCCCTCTCTCACCCTTCCCCTCCCCCATCTCTCTCCACATGCTCATGGCCAGCCTCTACTCCTCTTCTCTCTCTCTCTCTCTCTGCCTTTCTCTGACTCTACTTTCTCTGTCTCTACTACCCTCTCAACTTCCCTTTCCATGCCCTGAATAAACTCTATTCTATACAAAAAAACCAAAAACAAAACAAAAACAAAAACAAAAATCCCAACAACTTGAGGTGACATATACCACATCAGAAACTGGGTTTTTCTATTTGACAACCTCTGACTTTTGGGATGAGCAAAATTACTTGTGTAAGGTAATGTTTTTGTTAGAATTTTATTGCTGAGGAGAGACACCATCACCAGTGCAACTCTTATAAAGAAAAACATTTAATTGGGGCTGGTTTGTAGTTTCAGAGGTTTAGTTCATTATCATCATGGCAAGAAGCAAGGCAGCATCCAGACAGACATGGTGCTCAAGGAGCTGAGAGTTCTATATCTTGATCTGAAGGAGGAGACTATATTTTTGTGCTGGCCAGAACCTAAGCATAGGAGACCTCAAAGCCTACCTACCTAGTGACACACTTCCTCCAACAAGGCCACAACTCCTAACAGTGCCACTCCCTATGGCCAAGCACTCAAACGTATGAACTGATGGTGGGCATTCCTATCAAACTACCAAGTTACACTTTCTTACCCCATAGGCTTGTAGCAACAACACAATGTGAGCATGCTTTCAATCCAACTTCAAATGTCCCCATAGTCTATAATCGTCACAAACTTGATTAAAAGTCTAAAGTTCAAAGTCCACTTTGATATTCATGAAATTTTTTAACTGCAGTCCCCTGTAAAATCAAAATTGAAACAAAACAAAACAAAACAAAAAGCCAAAAAAACAAATCTGCTGCTTCCTGGGGCTAGACATGGTCCTCTCTCACAATGACATACTCACCAATGCTCTGTTTTCAGTTGTTCTTTTTTTTATTGTCTAAAGTTGGCTTTCCTGGAACTTCCTCAGTAGTCTAGAGTGACCTTAACTTAGAGATCTGCATGCTGTTGTCTCCTGACTGCTGGCATTAAGGGGGCACACCACCAATCCTGGACCTAAGCTGTTCTGTAGTTCCTTTTCCCGACACGGGAGCTTAGCAGGGTGGAGTATTGCCCTGAGGTCACTACGACTTTTATTCTGCTTTTTAATCTATTTATCCTCTTTAACTTAAGACTTAGCTCCATTCCACTTTTTGATAACCCCCTTTGCCTCAATCTGTACATTTGTATTTTTCTTCCTCAATTTGCTTTTCATCAAAACACTCTTTATAAGAGTCAACAGTAGTAACCACACAACAGATTTTATTAGGATGCTTTGAGATTTCCTTTGCTAATGCAATTAAACTAAGTCTCTTCACATTAACTTCATGAAGATAATTCAGACAAGGGCAAAAATCAGCCACATTCTTCACCAAAACATCACAAGAACAATCTCTAGGGGTCATACTGAAATTCCAAAAACATTCTCTAAGCCCTCTTGAGCCAGACTCTCACAGTTCAAATCACCCACAGTACTATGTCTTCCATACCCTACTAGGTTGGCCCATGAAACTCTACTTAAAACATCTGCTCCCAAGGCCCACATTCCTCTAAACAAAAGCACACTTTTGGTCAGGCCTATCACATCAGTACTCCAATACCTGGTATCAACTTCTGTCTTAGTTAGGGTTTCCATTGCTGTGAAGAGACACCATGACCGTGGCAACTCTTACAAAGGAACACATTTAACTGAAGCTAGCTTACAGTTTCAGAAGTCTAGTCCATTATCATTATGGCAAGAAGCATGGCGGCATGCAGGCAAACGTGGTGCTGGAGAAGAGCTGAGAGTTCTAATCTTGATCTACAGGCAGCAGAAGGAGACCTCAAAGTCAGTCTCCACAGTGACACATTTCCTTCAAAAAGGGCACACCAAATAGAGCCATTTCCCATTACCAAGCATTCAAACACATGACTTCATGGGGCCATTCCTATTTAAACCACTACAGAAACTTTAGATTAGAAAATCAATTGAATTATTTAAGTGGGCCTTAATGGGCCATCTTGGTAGGACCGTGGAAGACAGCGGTGCTGACAGTAATTTGAATTGTGAAGGCCTGGATCAAGAAGTTTCAGAGGTAGAAACTGCTAGTATGTAGCTTAGAAACCATTCTTGTGATATTTTTGGCAAAAAAATGTGGCTTTTTGCCCTTGTCTGAAAAGTCTGCCTGAGGCTAAAGTCAAGAATTTTGGATTAATTCTGTTGGCAGAAGAAATCTGAAAACAGACTATTAATAGACTCTATCATGTGGTCATTAATTTTCACTCTTATGAAGATCTATAATGAAAAGGAGCAAGCTGGACAGGAAAAACCTAGAACGTTTATAATTTGAGGAGAAAAGGCACACCAGGAAGTACAATATAGTTAAATCGTGTGTTCAAGGAGAAAAACAGATTAAAGAAATACATGATGTTAAATGGGTTAAAGGAGGTGGTGACCTCAGAGCAAGGTCCCACCCAGCTAAGCTTCCAACTTGTGAAAGGGGACTAAAGAAAAGCTTAGAGCCAGGCATGGTGGTGAACATTCAAGGCCAGCCTAGACTACAGAGTGAGTTTCAGGACATTCAAGCTTGGGTAGTGATGGAAACCATCAAAACCAGAAAACAGGTGAAGAACTAATAGAACAAGGGGGTCATATTCCAGCCCCAGTGAATAGTAGAACATGGCAGCTTTGGACACTTGGCTTTGGCTTTAGAGTTGCTACAGGGTCTGTGTACATCCAACACAACTTAAATACCAGGTCAATACAGAAAACCAACATTTATTGTAATCAAGTCAGTATTAATCCATCACAGATGCAGAGCAGATGCAGGAGCTGAACTGCAACCCTGAACCAAAATGTTACAGAGCTTTTAAGACTGAAAACAACAAACATCTGTCCACTTGTCTTAAGTACTGCCATTTTGATGTCAGACTCCATTTTACCTAAGCAAACCAACTCCCTCTCTAAGCAGCATTCCCCAAAACATACCTGGTATCAAGCTCCTGTCTAAGAAACGATAGTTACCCCAAACACAATGCTTACTCCTAACTACAGTAAGGACAAATGAATTTGGGTGGTTGGGTAGACACACTTACATTCAATGTCATACAACAATGGCTTCAGTTTGGTTCCTTCTCATAGAGTCAAGGATAGAAGAGAGGAGTTGTGGAATCTACTCAGTCGCTAAAGCCAGGTGTGTGGCAGGGATGTCCCTTTCATATAGGCACTAGAGGCCAATGTGTAGAGCTGTGAAAGTGAAGCCTGGATTGCCTAGCAGATCCAAAAGATGTCAGAGAGTATCTTGGAGTATACGCCAAAGATAGATCCTTGTAGGAAATGGAACCAGAGAAAGAAGTGTGCTTCAGTCAACAAAACTGAAAGGAGTTGAAGATCCGAGAACATTTTGACATCAGACATGGAGATGCAATGTTTAGAGTTTATCCAGGGTTTTCCTTCTTGCTTTGGTCTGGTATTTTCTCACTATGCTCCCTTTTGGAAATTTGATGTGTATCCTGTGTCACTGATTGTTGGAAGTATGTGATCTGCTTTTTCATTTTGATTTTACAGGGGATTACAGTTAAGAGATTGCATGAATCTCAGAAGAGATTTTGAACTTTGGACCTTTAAGCAAGTCTGAGTCTGAGACCATGGGAACCTTTGAAGTTGCACTGAATGCATTTTGCATTATGACATTTTTACAAGCTTATGGGGGCCACGGAGTGGAATTTGATGGCTCGAATAAAATGGTCTGCACTGATTCACATGGAATGGCATTATTGGAAGATGTTGTTGGAATTGTATGGCCTTGAAAAAGGAAGTATATCACTGTGGGTAGGCTGTGAGGTCATTTATGTTTAAGCTATACTCTGTTGCACATGGTCTCCTTCAGCTGCCTGTGGATCAGGAAGAAGAACTCTCAGCTCCTTCTCCAGCCTGTATGCCACCATGCTTATCGCCATGATGAAATGGACTAAGTCTCTGAAGCTGTAAGCCAGCCTCAATTAAATGTTTTTCTTTATAAGAGTTGCCATGCATTTGAAATGTAAATAAAGAAAATATCCAAAAATAAATAAATAAAAACATGATCACCTGTAAAAAAAAAAAAAAAAGAGTTGCCATGGTCATGGTGTCTCTTCAGATCATTAAAACCTTAATACCAGCCCCTGCCCAGCTTCCCTTGAATTCTTGGATAAAAGACACATATGCAGTTGTTCATTTTCAGCTTGCCCTCTTGGCACAATTGCTGGGTGCTACTGTCTACTGTCTGGAAAATGTGCCCTTATCATTACTCTGAACCTCCCATCTTCCCTAAACTTTAGTGGCTAGTCCCATCTAGTCTCTGCTAAGTGTCTCTGACCGCCTACCTATAGGAGCGGCCACAGCCCATCACTCCTCCAGAGACCTCGCACAGCTGCTTGGTTCTTCTCTCTCCAAAGCATGGTGAACTCCCTTCTCTCTTGCTTCTCCCTTTTCCTCCAGGGACCCAGAAGACCAACTTGTACCTTCTGCCCAACAATTTGCCCATGGATTTCTTTACTGATAGGTCAAAAACCAATTGGGGAACAGGACCTTAACATCAAAACCACCCCTACAGTTGATAACCGTTTTTAAGATACCAGCAAATATTTGGTAGGTACCAAGATCCTTCCACCACTGAGAAAAGGTGGCTTTAGGCAATGATCTGTGATGCACATCAAAACCAGGCTAGAAACCTCAAAGGATGGCTCCATGATGTCCAGGAGATGTTGAGTAAAAACCCAGTACCACGTCATACTGAAGTAGCTAAATATGACCTCAAGGTGGGGAGACTGATGCAGTCACTTGCAGTGGCATTGTGATGGGTAGCTGGAGCTGAGAGTTGGTGGCAGGGGGCTTTTTCTTTTTAATCTTTATTTTTTAATTCACTTTATATCATGATCACAGCCCCCTCCCTCATCTCTTCCCATTTCTACCGTTCCAAATCCCTCCTGCCATTGCCCCCTCCCTTCTTTTCAGAGAAGGGGATTCTTCTCTTGAGTATTACCCCACTCTGGGGCAAGTAGTCCCAGAAGGTCTAGGCACATCCTCTCACAGTGAAGCCCAAGTAGGCAGTCCAGATAGTGGGGAAGGGATCCAATGGCAGGAAACAGAGAATGAGACAGCCCACACCCCTTGATACCCCCTACCCCAGCTCCACTGTTAGGGAACCCACAGGAAAACAAACCTGTACATTTGCTACAAATGTGTTTGGAGTCTAGGTCTATCTCCTGCATGCTCCCTGATTAGTAGCCCAGGCTCTATGAGCCTGTATGGTCCCAGGTTAGTTGACTCTGTAGGTCTTGTAGGTCTTTCTTGTGGTGTCCTTTACTTCTCTGACTTGCTCCCTTCTATCTCCCCACAAGACTCCCTAGTCTCTGCTTGATTTTTGACTGTGGGTCTATGCATCTTGCTTCATCTGCTGCTGGTTGAAGACTCCCAGGAGACACTTATGCTAGGTTCCTGTGTGCAAATATAGCAGAGTATCAAAAATAATGTATGATGGCTATTCCTGGTTGTCAACTTGACTACATTTGGAATGAACTAAAATCCAAAAATGGAGCACACCTGTGATCCAGATCTGAGGCTGGAAGATGCAGGCTTCTGACCCAGATCTTGACATGGAGATCTTGAGGCATAGTGGCCATGAAAATTTAGGCCTAGGCAAGGTAGTACACACCTTTAATCCCAGGAGACTGAAGCAAACAGATTTCTGAGTTCAAGGTCAACCTGGGACAAAGAAAATTCTAGGTCCAGGTGTGGTGGCACGCACCTTTTATCTGAGCCACATCTGCTGAAGGCCTACATAAGGACATTGGAAGAAAGAAGACTCATTATTCTTCACCTGCTTGCACTTACTTGTCAGCACATCTGTTGAAACCTACCTCTTCAGGATTCCAGGTTATACAGAAGATCAGGCGAAACAGCTAACCTCATGAACTGAACAATTACTAGATTTTTGGACTTGCATTCACAGCTGCCTATTGTTGGACTAGTTGGAATACAGACTGTGAACCATTACAATAAATTCCCTTAACATGTAGAAACACCCCATAAGTTCTGTGACTCTAGAGAACCCTGACTAATACTTAGCATCAGGGGATAGCTCTCTCTCATGGGATGGGTCTCATGTTGGGCCAGTCATTGGTTGGCTGTTCCCTCAGGCTCTGCTTTATCTATGTCTCTACACACCTTATAGGCAAGACCAATTTTGAGTTGAGGGTTTTGTGGGTGAGTTGATATTCCCCTCTCTCCTCTGAAAGTCCTTCGTGTCTACAGGTGGTGGCCACTTCAGTCTCTATATGACCTACTTGTAGGAATCTAAAGTAGGGTCACTCTCACAGACTCTCTGTAGCCTTTCCCATTCCAGGCCTCAAGCTAGTTGCCAGAGATGTCACCAACCTCCTAATGATTTTCATTCTCACTCCCAGCCTGCTCTCATCCCCACCTTTTGCACAACTGATTGCCATTCCAGTTCCCCTCCTCACCTCCTCTCTTATCCAGTTCCCTCTCTCCATCCACCTCTGATGACTATTTAGTTATAGAATCATTCTTAGTTGGGGTCTGTGGGAAGCACTGGATACAGAGTGTAGCCTGAGAGCCAGTGGGCTAATGCTAAATTCAAATACTAAGGGAAGTACTTGGAATTGTTAATGCTACATTCCATTCCACTGTAAGTTGCATGTAGCACATAATACTGTTTATGAATATTAGAGATATTTGCTAAACTGAGCTATTGTATTTGATAAGTCAAATACACAATACCTAGATTTTAACCATATTCTCATTTGTGTAAGTTTTAAATTTCTTTATACAGTTATGTACATGTTAACAATCCCAATTTCTATCTTTTGCTTCAAATTACTACTTGCAGCAGAAAAGGAAGTAAAACTAGGTCACCTGCAATGAGAGTTTGTTATGTGATTCTGCTGACTTGTTATGTAACATTATACAACATGAAAAACTTTTATTCCAGAAAATAAAGTTTAAAAGGAATGAAATGTTTTTGTTACAGAACAGGAAGGAAAACAGCATGTTCTAGAAGGCTTGTGCAAGCCAGATCATGCATTCTCATTCATTTATCTTTACAGTAGAATTCATACCTTGGTATACTATGAGCCTAGCACATCTAGAATTCAGGAAAAGTTTGTTTCAACTTTTAACAATACAGAAAAGAGATACTGTAATAACATCACACATTCATTAGCAGTCTCTGTATATGAGATGTCCAAGGAAAAGACTATAACTGATCCTAAATTATATAAAATGTTCATGTAAAAGATTAGAATATGTTTGAAATATGATGTCATCACTATTTTTGCCTCATAAATGACTTAACAAATATTAAACCTGAATCCCATGCAGATTTTGAGCCTCTTTTAAGTTCTTCCTCACATTTTCAACTCGATAATTATTTTTAAAACCAGTAAGTGGTTTTCCACACTCATTTAATTGAAAACACTATACTTCATTGTAAAGGATCTAGGGTGGGGGGGGAATTATTCTCTTTTCTGTTTTTAAAATCAAATTAGAACTTTGTATAAAGTCCAGATGATGATTTAATGTAAACATGTGGGGTGCAAAGCTTGTCATAAAGAGTTGTTTGTTTATTGGTTTCAATCTCTGGCTTAAGAGACATCTTTTTTCCCCAATTTCTTTTCTAACTCAAAAAGGCACTACATTGTTGTCAGCTCCTCCCTGGATAGCAGCATGAGGCCACTAAGGAGCTTCCACTTGGCAGTCTGGTTGCAAATGGCCCTTCCACCTCGAAGAGTGCTGCCAAGTCAACTCATTGTGACATAAGAAACAATTCTACTGAGCTACTGAATTAAAGCTCAGCTTCTTATGCTGGGAAACCTGTCCCAGTCTCCACGGCAAAACAGAGACTACCTTGCACAATTTCCCCACCTGCTGCCCACTTGTTGTTTTCTTTCTTTTACAACCAGATCTCCTAATTTCTGTTCATGTTGTCTTCATTGTGACAGCTCAAACTCACTCAGCACAGTGCAGCCCTGCTTTCCCTCCTGTCACTCTCTGAAAGGTCATCAGTGGCCTCCATGTCATTCATTTTAATGAATACTGTCCTTTCTACTGAATTTCTGATGTTGTCAACTTCTGCCTGAATTCTCTCCATTACCTTTTAGATGGCTCCTGATGTCTCCTGAAGATCTACTTTGCCCCAAACAATGACTGGTGCTCAGGAGCACTTTGTAGTTTGTTCTGGAATGATCTGGATATCTCTTCCTAGCAGAATCCTTCTTGCCTGTGACTCACAGAAATCATATGTGCAAGTGACATAATGACACATGACCCTGTCTTGTGAGTCAAATGATCAATTGACAACTAACTGTGGTATAGTTCCTGGGGATCAGATCCATTCTGCTAATACAGATAACTCTAAATTTTGCTTTTCAATCTTCTATCCCATTGATTTCCCACATACACTGTAACTTAATCACATTCAACCTCCCTCCCTTCTCTGAATATCTGTGTCACAAAATTTTGAACCCTTTCTACTTTTTTCTCTATTTACCTTCCCACAATGCTGAAATTGGAATTCTGTACATACTACCCAGGAGTTTGCCCATTGAGCCAAACCTCATTCTATTTTGAAGGCTGAGCTCTAGTTTTACTTCACTGTAATCGCTGAGGGAAGAAGGTCTGAGCGTGTGTCGATTGCCATTGTGTCTACTGAGCTTCATGAGAGCTGATAGAGAGCAGACCTTCACACACTACTCTTGATGAGGAAGAGAATATAAAACTGACTCTGTTTCCATCTGACTCAACCTTATTGGTCTCTTTTACTTCATAACCAGATCTCCCATGTCCTGTACTGAAATGTCGCCAGTGGCACTATGGGCCCAATTAGTATTAAGAAGATAATTAATAAAACAAACTGGTGGGGTAAAATTTAGATCGTCATTAAATTAAAGCAGTGTAGAGGGATGAAGAGATGACTCAGTGGTTAAGACCACTGTCTTTCTTTCCAGAGAATCTAGAGTTGATTGCCAACACCCACAAGGAGATTAATAACAATCTGTAGCTCTACTTTCAGGGGATCCCCTCTGGCTTCTATAGGCACCAGGCACACAGATAGTGTACAGATATACATGTAGGCAATACACTCATAGAAATAGAAAGAAAAAAATTAAAAAATTAAAAAAAAATAAAGCAGTTTTCTTCAAAATTGGTTTGAGTGTTTGGCTTTACATACATATAAAAATGTAAAATGCATGTATATTTGGAAAAAAATTCAAAATACCTAAGGGCAAACACTTTACATGCACAAAGCTCTTGCCCGGATGATTGGGAAACAATTTTATACCAAATTCGTAACGTGGATTTTTTTCACCTTCCAAATGCAGTGAAATGTGGGTCTTCTTTGAACGCTTTTGGCTCGTCATGAAATATTTTATTATTTTCATTTTTCCTATATTCTCTGATGCCCCCTGGACCCCCATATTAAAACTATTACATTAGCCTTCACTTTAAAATAACTTTGATGCTAAGTTTGGGTGACACAATGTGAGCATTAGAAACACACTCTAACTGCAGTAAGATTTTGCTCCATTAAGGACAAAAACCTATTGCTAACAATCTGCTTTTAGTGTGACTTAAAACAACCTTCTAGAATCACAACTAATAAAAATTCCGAGAGTTATTGCCAATTCAGTGTTACTGAAACTTCAGGGATAAGGCTAAAATCAAGTCCAATAACCACATAGCACACTACGTTCCTGAACCTGTTTAACACTTAACTTATGTTAAAATGCAACTCTAGAAGACTCAAGAAATACAGTGATTCCAACTAAGGGGAATAAGAACCCAAGGACTCAGACTTTCCTGAAAAGTATAGATTCACAAATTCTCTTATTAGCATGACTCAGCTTAGCAGGGGAACTCAGAAGTAGCCCTGTTTTTATACTTGCTATTGTTCTACATTTCTCCATTTCTGAACTAAATATGGATATTGTGAAGTGTTCTCTTCTTTGCCGTTGTTTTGTGCTTGTTTTAGAAATGAAAGAAATAGCCAGGCATGGTGGTTCAAGCCTTTAATACCAACACTTGGGAGGCACCCAGGTCTACAAAGGAGTTTCAGGACAGACAGGGCTACACAGAGGAAAGAAGGAGAGAAAGAAAGAGAGAAAGAAAGAAACAAAGAGATAAAAAAACAAAGAAAGAATTTACCATATGGTTTTGTTTGCTTGTTTGTTTGTTTGTTTTATCAAAGGGCTCCTTAACCCTTTGTGATAATGCCAAACATTCTTTACATAGCATGTAAAATTTCTGGCCCTAAAGCCCAGTTTTAATTCTACCTATCTTCTCATTAGTTCTGGTCATCTGTGCCTATTCCTTTAACCTAACACCCATTCATCTTCCAGAAAGCAGTTCTTCCTTTGCCTGTGGTTAGGGTTCAACTTTTCCCCGAGGAGTGCACACTTCATGCTCCTCAAGGCCAAACAGCAGCTGTCCAATCTACAGACCTTTCTATGTTTCAAAAGGAATGCAAGTCCTGTGCCTTCCTGTGTTCTGTTGTGGATTTTTTACTAACCAATATTGTATGGACTTGTCACCATATTAAATGCTATTTGTTGAATTTCATTTAAGTAGTGCTAAATTACCCTAACTTTCCCTGTTTGTTCTGTAGATTCCTTATAAAAAGAGAAACTGCTCTATTCATTTTATATCTAGCACATATTTTATGTCATAGAAAGAAACATCTTTTTAACCATGGATGTAGCTTAGTGAAAAACCATGTGCCTATCACACACAAGGCCCCAGCTATGATTCCTCAGACAGGCAAAAAAGTTAAAAACAATCACAGAGCCATTTTTTGTTGTTGTTGAGAGATATGGCAAGCAACAAGAAAAATTATAAACTTGGAATTGACACAAGTAAGTTGTACAAAGCTATTTATTGAATTTTGAGCATATGCTATTTTGGGGGAATTTGAAGAAAGATCAAGATGCACTGCTGCTTTGTTCAACTCCTAGCAGTTCTGCTGTTAGGAGAATCATTCTGCTTGGTGCTCTACAAGTCAACAGCATGATGGGATTTGTGCTTCCCTGTGCAGTTCTGGTCACATGAGAGCTGAATGAATATTAATTCAAATATGTTTGTCAAATATTCATTCAATAACTACAAATCTGGATTTTGTACATGGACTACTATATTTAACATACCTATTTCCAAAATAAAGTCCTAAGTAAAAGTAGACTATATTTGTATATTTAAGCAAAAAGTTAAGCTGAGTGTTTGAATTAAAAATAATAAATGAAATAATTACAACTGTATATTCATGATACCCACATCACACCTATCTACCTAAAAATGACATTACGTTTTACCTTATTGCATAACATCCTGATGGCATTTTATTGGTCATATTGGCCTTGGATATTCATGAGTGTATATTTTGTGTCTTCTGTCCTAGTGTTGTAGCAAATTTGTCTTCTAGTTGTTTATGTTGCCCAATTTGATCTTCACAATTTAGGTCCCCTCTTACTTTTTTGACAAAGAAATACAGTGGACACAAATGGACTTTGTTAATAATTATAGTTTATTCAAGAAAAATCTTTAATGTCTGCAATAATAATTGAACCAAATTATCTGTGCTCCTATATTTTGTCTATAAACAAAACACATCATTACCACTTTATTCCCTGTATAATATCTTTAATAAAAATTTTATTTTAAAATTATATATTGGTATAAATTTTACTTTAATAAAGGCTATAAAGCTACTTTACATCCAAACTGGGCTGTTCCCATCACAGTGGCAACAGTAGAAGTGATTTTTACTAATGACAGTGGATGTGGTATAGTTTTAAACTTAATCACTGTCTAGCTTACAAGTGAATGAGACTGTGGCTATTTTATTTGGCTTTGACAATTACTGGGAAGTAATCCCTAATTTACTTTTCTAACTTCTGGCCTGGCTTTCCCCAGTGGTATATTACTGGGTATAATACTTGCTGTTTCTCCTGACTGTGCTCATGGTCCATGTCCTCTCACACAGCCTTCCTCCTCTCTCCCATGTTCTTCTTTCCCTCCTCCTTTGCAACCCCAAACCTTAACTCCACACCTGCTGTGCTCCTTTGAATATGTTTGGCCCAGGGAGTGGCACTATTAGGAGGTGTGGCTTTGTACCTTGTTGGAAGAAGTGTGTCATTTTGGGCGTGGGCTTTAAGACCCTCCTACTAGCTGTCTGGAAACCAATATTTTTTCTAGCAGCCTTTAGATGAAGACGTTGAACTCTCAGCTCTTCCTGCATCATGCCTGAATGGACGCTGCCATGCTCCAGCCTTGATGATAATGGACTGAACTGGGGAGGTTTTAAGCCAGCCCCAGTTAAATGTTGTCCTTATAAGCTTTACCTTGGGGAGGCAGGGCTGGAGTGATGGCTCAGTGGTTAAGAACACTCCCAGAGGTCCTGAGTTCAATTACCAGCAACCACATGGTGGCTCACAACCATCTGTAATAGGATCTGATGCCCTCTTCTGGTGTGTCTGAAGAGAGCAACAGTGTACTCACATAAAATAAATGAATAAATCTTACAAAAAAGACTTGCCTTGGTCATGGTGTCTGTTCGCAGCAATGGGAACCCTAACTAAGACACCTGCCTATCTCTATTCCCTTCAGTGTTTAGCTGATAGTCTTAAACTAAGGAACAAGGTTTGCACAACAAAAGCTGGTAAAAGTGAAAATTCACTCATCGGCTACTAGACGGAGTGTTGCGTTACAAAATATAGCAACAGGCCAAACCTTAACAATTCCACCCCCCC
>JADRCH010000012.1:14900153-14924801 GCA_019843965.1 Rhynchomys soricoides
CTCCTGCCTCTTCTACTCAAATTCAGGGATTACAGGCGGGAGCCACTATATTCCTTTAACTGTTTTCCTCTTGGCAGTAGACCAGATGTCTAAAACTACACAGCACAAAGCTTCCCTCAAAGTTGCTCCTTCTTCCATCATCCTCTTTCCTCTTCCTCCTTGCCTTTGCTGCCTGAGGAACCCTGCCATCTACCATGGGGAATACAGTAGAGACAAGAGTCCCAGAAGATATCATAATCATTCGTTTCTAGTACCTTGCTCTGATGATGACAAATTTACCTCCAAATCCAATCAGTTCAAAAGCCTTGGTAGCTTGTCTCTGTATATTATGTCCTTTCCATCACCACTGCCATGGCCTTACCTGATCCTAGCCTGGATCTCTTCTATCTGCTTCTCTAGATCATTCCTCTACTTTGCAAGCAGTGCCAGTTTCTAGCTGATTTTGATCAGCTGGAAACAGTGATCAAAAGAAATGAAGAGAGTGGGGTCAGGTCACTTATGCCCTTAGTCCTCTGTAGACTTCTCAGAAGGCATTCGTGGCCATCAAAAACCAACAGCCTGCCTCAGAGAGCCATCTTCTGGCTCCACAAGCTTCTTTGCTTCTATTGAGAAACTCGAAAGGTTTTCTGAAGCTTCGCCCAAGAATTTATAAAACTCCTGTTGTTTATCTTTCTCTTTGCTGCCAGGTCTCTTACTAATATCCTGAGGCTATTCTGGGAATTCTGAAATTTTAAATTCCATGAATTCAGCCATTATCACCTGGCTTCAAGTCACTTTTGGAAATTGTAAGTCAGAATAGCTTTCCTCACACTTGTTCTAGCACACCCTTACTTTTCATTTTGCCTATCTCTAGAGCACTAAAAGGGGAAATATGGTGAAGGGTGACAACTTTGTCACTTTTCTCATCAAATGAGGTTTTCTGTTTTTTGGTCTCACCATGAAGATGGACAAGAGGTTTAAGGACATCAAATTAATACTTTTCCCCATCAATTGGTGTCAACACATGGTGCTTTGATCAGTACAACTAGCTCTTAAAGCAATTTCATCAGTCTTTAAAATGGCATTAATGTAGATTTACTTTTTTTTTTTTTTTTAAAGAATGAAACTACTGAAAGTTTGGAACACCCAAGAGTCATTTCACAGCAACCATTGGGCTGAGTGTGAGGTCCCAGATGGAGGAGTTGGAGAAGGGACTGAAGGAGCTGAGGGAGTTGGCAGCCCCAAGGAGGAAGCAACAGTGTCCACTGGCCCGACCCCCTGATGCTCCCGGAGACTGGACCACCAGCCAAAGAATACACATGGAGGGACCTATGGTGCTGGCCACATATGTGGCAGAGGAGGGTCTTGTTAGCCATCAGGGGAGGAGAGGCCCTTGGGCCTGAGGGTGTTAGATGCCCCAGTATAGGAGAATGCCAGGGAGGGAAGATGAGAGTGGGTGGGTGGGTGGGTGGGGGAATACCCCCATAGAGGCAGGGGGAGGGGGTAACAAATAGGGAGGTTCCAAAGGGGAGACCTGGAAAGGGGGAAACATTTGAAATGTAAATAAAGTATCAAAAAAATTGAAATCTTTAAAAAAAAGAATAAAATCTAAAATAAAATGAAAAAAAGAATGAAATTATGTAGGTAGTTTATTTGTTGTATATATGGGCATATCTGTGCTACTGCACAGATGTGGAGGTCAGAGGGCAATTTTTGGGAGAAGGTTCTGGGAATTAAACTCAGGTTGGACCTCGCTTTCTCAGTGCTATTCAGTTTTTTCCCTCATTGATGGTAGGAATTATTAAGGATGATTGTCTTAGTCAGGGTTTCTATTCCTGCACAAACATCATGACCAAGAAGCAAGCTGGGGAGGAAAGGGTAATTTATTCAGCTTACTCTTCCACATCACCATTAACCACGAAAGGAAGTCAGGACTGGAACTCAAGCAGGTCAGGAAGCAGGACCTGATGCAGAGGCCATGGAGGGATATTTCTTACTGGCTTGCTTCCTTCTCCTGGCTTGCTCGTCTTGCTTTCTTATAGAGCCCAAGACTACCAGCCCACAGATGGTACTACCCACAAGAGGCCCTCCCCCCTTGATCACTAATTGAGAAAATGTCTTACCGCTGGATCTCATGGAGGCATTTTCTCAACTGAAACTCCTTTCTCTGTGATAACTTCAGTTTGTGTCAAGCTGACACACAAAACTAGCCAGTACAATGATCCTGCCAGTTTTTGAATCTGCAGTGAATATATTTGTCCAAAAAATCCAGTGGCTCTTAAACTACTTAAATTATTTCTTCATGGTTTACTTTTGCTGATTTATAATTTTATGTTGGAAGTACTTCAGTGAAGATTTTTTTTTTATTTTTTTATTTTTTACCATCAATATTTTGTTAGAAATTCTTTTTTTTACTCTTCTTTTTTTTTAAATTTTCATATTTTATTTACATTTCAAATGTTTCCCCCTTTTCAGATATCCCCTTTGTAACCTCCCCATTCCCTCTGACCTCCCTCTGCCACAATGGGGATATTCTCCAACCCACCCTCCCACCCACCCACCCACTCTCATCTTCTCTCCTTATCATTCTCCTATACTGGGGAATCTAACACCCTCAGGCCCAAGGGCCTCTCCTCCCCCTGACGGATAACAAGACCTTCCTCTGCTGCATTTGTGGCCAGCACCATGGGTCTCTCCATGTGTATTCTTTAGTTGGTGGATCAGTCTCCAGAAGTATCGGGGGGGGGGGGGGTCAGGCCAGTTGCCACTGTTGTTACCTCCCTGGGGCTGCACACTCCATCAGCTCATTCAGTCCTTTCTCCAAGCCCTCGATCTGGGACCTCCCACTCAGCCCTACTGTTGCTTCGAAGTGACTCTTGGGTATTCCAAACTTTTGGGCTAATAACCACTTAACAGTGAGTACATACCATGTTCATTCTTTTTTTTTTTTTTTTTTTTTTTTTTTTTGGTTTTTCGAGACAGAGTTTCTCTGTGTAGCCCTGGCTGTCCTGGAACTCACTCTGTAGACCTGGCTGGCCTCAAACTCAGATATCCGCCTGCCTCTGCCTCCCGACTGCTGGGATTAAAGGCGTGTGCCACCACTGCCCGGGCCATGTTCATTCTTTTGTGACTGCGTTACCTCGCTCAGGATGATATTTTTAAGATCCATCCATTTGTCAACGAACTTCATGAAGTCATTGTTTTTATAGCTGAGTAGTATTCCATTGTGTAAATGTACCACATTTTCTGTATCCATTCCTCTGTGGAGGGACATCTGGGTTGATTCCAGCTTCTGGCTATTATAAATATGGCTGCTATGAACATAGTGGAACATGTGTCTTTATTACACGTTGGAGCATCTTCTGGGTATATGCCCAGGAGTGGAATAGCTGGGTCCTCAGGTAGTGTTATGTTCATTTTTCTGAGGGTCCGCCAAACTGATTTCCAGAGAGGTTGTATCAACTTGCATTCCCACCAGCAATGGAGGAGTGTTCCTCTTTCTCCACATCCTCACCAACATCTGCTGTCACCTGAGTTTTTGATCTTAGCCATTCTGACTGGTGTGAGGTGAAATCTCAGGGTTGTTTTCATTTGCATTTCTCTGATGACTAAGGATGTTGAACATTTCTTTAGGTGCTTCTCGGCCATTTGAGTTTCCTCAGTTGAGAATTCTCTGTTTAGTTCTCTTCCCCATTTTTTGATAGGGTTATTTGGATCTCCGGAGTCTAGCTTCTTGAGTTCTTTGCATACATTGGATATTAGCCTTCTGTTGGATGTAGGATTGGTAAAGATCTTTTCCCATTCTGTAGGTTGCCGTTTTGTCCTATTTACAGTGTCCTTTGCCTTACAGAAGCTTTGTAATTTTATGAGGTCCCATCTGTCAATTCTTGATCTTAGAGCACAAGCCACTGGTGTTCTGTTCAAGAACATTTCCCCTGTGCCCAAGTGTTCGAGACTCTTCCCCACTTTCTCTTCTATTAGATTCAGTGTATCTGGTTTTATGTGAAGGTCCTTGGTCCACTTGGACTTGAGCTGAGAGTTATACATCTTGACCATCAGGAAGCAGAAGGACTGCGTGCTACACTGAGCATAGCTTGAGTGTTGTAGAGCACAAATTCCACCTGCACAGTGACACACTTCCTCCAATAAGACCATATCTTCTACAACAAGGCCATACCTTTTATAGGTCAAGCATTCAAACACATGAGTCTATGGGAGCCATCACTATTCAAACCACCATAGTCCTACACATAAACACACATACCACACATACACACAGCAATTAATTTAAAAAATTCTTCTGGGCTCCAGATGCAGGGACTGAGGAAAAGCCAGGAGGCAAGAGCCTCCCTGCTTCCACCTGTGGCCAGAGACCCCTGCCTGGGCAACCAGGCCTCCATATACAAGCAGTGCAGGGAGAAAGCTACCAGCCCACTTGTGCTGAGGAGCCAGCAACAGGAGGACTCAAGACACAGGGTCTGAAGAACAGCTGGGAGAGAGAAACGGTCTCCCAGGAATATTGACATCTGAGCTTGAAGGAAAGACAAGCCACAGTCAGAGAGAGAAAGACCAGCTAACACCAGAGATAACCAGATGGCAAAAGGCAAGGGCAAGAACACAAGGAACAGAAACCAAGACTACTTGGCTTCATCAGAACCCAGCTCTCCCACCACAGCCAGACCTGGATACCCCAACACACCAGAAAATGAAGACTCAGACTTAAAATCACTTATCATGAGGATGATAGAAGATTTTAAGAAGGAAATAAATAACTCCCTTAAAGAAATACAAGAGAACACAGGTAAACAATGGGAAGCCCTTAAAGAGGACACACAAAAATCCCTTGAAGAATTACAGGAAAACACAGTCAAACAAATGAACAAAACCATTCAGGAATTAAAAACAGAAATAGAAATAATAAAGAAATCACAAAGGGAGACAACCCTGGAGTTAGAGAACATAGGAAAGAAATCAGGAGTCATAGATGCAAGCATCATCAACAGAATACAAGAGATGGAAGAGAGAATCTCAGGTGCTGAAGATACTATAGAAAACATGGACACAACAGTCAAAGAAAACACAAAATGCAAAAAGCTCCTAACCCAAAACATCCAAGATATCCAGGATGCAATGAGAAGACAGAACCTGAGGATAATAGGTATAGAAGAGAGTGAAGACTCCCAACTTAATGGTCCAGTAAATATCTTCAACAAAATTATAGAAGAAAACTTCCCTAACCTAAAGAAAGAGATGAACATAAATATACAAGAAGCCTACAGTATGTCAAATAGACTGGACCAGAAGAGAAATTCTTCCCGTCACATTATAGTCAAAACACCAAATACACAAAACAAGGAAAGAATATTAAAAGCAGTAAGGGAAAAGGGGCAAGTAACATATAAAGGCACAGAATTACACCAGACATCTCACCAGAGACTATGAAAGCTAGAAGATCCTGGGCAGATCTCATACAGACTCTAAAAGAACACAAATGCCAGCCAGGCTGCTATACCCAGCAAAACGTTCAATAATCACAGATGGTGAAACCAAAATATTCTACAAAAAAAAAAAAAACAAATTTGCACAGTATACTTCCACAAACCCAGCCCTATAAAGAATAATACATGGGAAATGCCAACTCAAGGAGGGAAATTACACTCAAGAAAAAGCAAGAAAGTAATCTTTCAACAAACTCAAAAGAAGATAGCCACACAAACAATATAAACAACATCAACAATAACAGGAAATAACAATCACTATTCTTTAATATCTGTTAACATCAATGGTCTCAACTCCCCAATAAAAAGACATAGACTGGCAGAGTGGATCAATAAACAGGACCCAGCATTCTGCTGCATCCAGGAAACGCACCTCCATGTTAAATACAAACACTACCTCAGAGTAAAGGGCTGGAAAACAATTTTCCAAGCAAATGGCCCCCAAGAAACAGGCTGGAGTAGCCATTCTAATATCGGATAAAATTGACTTTCAACCAACATTCATCAAAAAAGATCAGGAAGGACACTTCTTACTCATCAAAGGAAAAATCTACCAAGAAGAACTCTCAATTCTGAACATCTATGCCCTGAACACAAGAGTTCCCACTTTCATAAAAGAAACTCTACTAAAGCACCTCACACAATAATAGTGGCAGACTTCAATACCCCACTATCAAAAATGGACAGATCTTGGAAACATAAACGAAACAGAGACACAGTGAAACTAACAGATGCTATGAACCAAATGGATTTAACAGATATCTATAGAACATTTCATCCTGCATCAAAAGAATATACCTTCTTCTTAGCACCACATGGTACCTTCTCCAAAATTGATCATATAATTGGTCACAAAACAAACCTCAACAGATATAAGAAGATAGAAATAATTCCATGCCTCCTATCAGATCACTATGGATTAAGGTTGGTCTTCAATGACAACAACAACAACACAAAGCCCACATACACATGGAAGCTGAACAATGCTCTGCTCAATGATAACTTGGTCAAGGAAGAAATAAAGAAGGAAATTAAAGACTTCCTAGAATTTAATGAAAATGAAAGTACATCTTACCCAAACCTATGGGACACAATGAAAGCAGTGTTAAGAGGAAAACTCATAGCTCTGAATGCCTCCAAAAAAGAAACTGGAGAGAGCATATACTAACAGCCTAACAGCACACCTGAAAGTTCCAAGAGGAGTAGAAGGCAGGAAATAATCAAATTAAGGGCTGAAATCAACCAAGTGGAAACGAAAAGAACTATACAAAGAATCAACCAAACCAGGAGCTGGTTCTTGAGAAAATCAACAAGATAGATAAACCCTTAGCCAGACTAACCAAAGGGCACAGAGACAGTGTGCAAATTAATAAAATAAGAGATGAAAATGGAGACATAACAACAGACTCCGAGGAAATTAAAAATATTATCAGATCCTACTACAAAAGCCTATATGCAACAAAATTGGGAAATCTGGAGGAAATGGACACGTTTCTAGACAGATACCAATTACCAAAGTTAAATCAGGATCAGATAGGTCTTTGCCCCAGCTACCTCAAGAATGAAGACCATTCTCAGCAATCAGACTGTTGACATTCCAGAAAATGTTGACATCACTCTGAAGGGGTGCACAGTCATTGTGAAGGGCCCCAGCAGAACTCTGCGGAGGGACTTCAATCACATCAATGTAGAGCTGAGTCTTCTTGGAAAGAAAAAGAAAAGGCTCCGGGTTGACAAATGGTGGGGTAACAGAAAGGAACAGGCCACTGTCAGAACCATCTGCAGTCATGGTAAAAACATGATCAAGGGTGTTACAATGAGCTTCCGTTAAAAGATGAGTTCTGTGTATGCTCACTTCCCCATCAATGTCATTATTCAGGAAAATGGGTCTTTGGTTGATATCCGAAGTTTCTTGGGTGAAAAATACATCTACAGGGTTCAGATGAGGATGGGTGTTACTTGTTCTGTCTCTCAAGCCCAGAAGGATGAATTAATCCTTGAAAGAAATGATATTGAACTTGTCTCAAATTCAGCTGCTCTGATTCAGCAAGCCACAACATTTAAAAACAACGATATCAGAAAGTTTTTGGACGGCATCTATGTGTCTGAGAAGGGAACCATGCAGCAGGCTGATCAGTGAGAACTCAGTTTCCTAGCTCCAGAACAAGATCCTGATCACAAGTACAATTTGGGCTCTTTTGGAACAATAAAAGACTTATATATTGAAAAAAAAACCAGGATCAGATAAACCATCTAAACAGTCCCATAACCCCTAAAGAAATAGAAGCAGTCATTAAAAGTCTCTCAACTGAAAAAAGCCCAGGACCAGATGGGTTCAGTGCAGAATTCTATCAGACCTTCAAAGAAGACCTAATACCAATACTCTTCAAGCTATTCCATAAAATAGAAACGGAAGGAACACTGCCCAATTCATTCTATGAGGCTACTGTTACACTGATACCAAAACCTCACAAAGACCCAATAAACAAAGAAAACGTCAGACCAATTTCCCTTATGAATATTGATGCAAAAATACTCAATAAAATTCTTGCAAATCGAATCCAAGAACACAACACAACGATCATTCACCATGATCAAGTAGACTTCATCCCACGGATGCAAGGATGGTTCAATACCCGGAAATCCATCAATGTAATCCACTACATAAAAAAGTCAAAGAAAAAAAATCACATGGTCATTTCGTTAGATGCCAAAAAAGCATTTGACAAAGTTCAACATCCCTTCATGATAAAAATCTTGGAAAGATCAGGAATTCAAGGAGCATACCTAAACATAGTAAAAGCAATATATAGCAAACCAGTAGCCAACATCAAACTAAATGGAGAGAAACTCGAAGCAATCCTACTAAAATCAGGGTCTAGACAAGGCTGCCCTCTTTCTCCCTATCTATTCAATATAGTACTTGAAGTTCTAGCTAGAGCAATCAGACAACAAAAGGAGGTCAAAGGGATACAAATTGGAAAGGAAGGAATCAAAATATCACTATTTGCAGATGATATGATCATATACGTAAGTGACCTGAAAAACTCCACCAGAGAACTGCTACAGCTGATAAACAATTTCAGCAAAGTGGCTGGATACAAAATTAACTCAAGGAAATCAGTAGCCTTCCTATACTCGAAGGATAAACAGGCTGAGAAAGAAATTAGGGTAATAACACCCTTCACAATTGTCACAAAAAATGTAAAATATCTTGGTGTGACTCTAACCAAACAAGTGAAAGATCTGTATGACAAGAACTTCAAGTCTCCGAAGAAAGAAATTGAAGAAGACCTCAAAAGATGGAAAGATCTCCCATGCTCATGGATTGACAGGATTAATACAGTTAAAATGGCCATCCTGCCGAAAGCCATCTACAGATTCAATGCAATCCCCATCAAAATCCCAACTCAATTCTTCATAGACTTAGAAAGAGCAATTCTCAAATTCATATGGAATAACAAAAAACCCAGGATAGCAAAAACTATTCTCAACAATAAAAGGACTTCTGGAGGAATCAGCCTTCCTGACTTCAAGCTGTACTACAGAGTAGTAGTGATAAAAATTGCATGGTATTGGTACAGTGACAGGTAGGTAGATCAATGGAATAGAATCGAAGACCCAGAATTGAACCCACACACTTGATCTTTGTCAGAGGAGCTAAAACCATCCAGTGGAAAAAAGACAGCATCTTCAACAAATGGTGCTGGTTCAACTGGCAGTCTACATGTAGAAGATTGCAAGTTGATCCATTCCTATCTCCCTGTACAAAGCTCAAGTCCAAGTGGATCAAGGATCTCCACATAAATCCAGATACTCTGAATCTAATAGAAGATAAAATGGGGAAAAGTCTCGAACACATGGGCACAGGGGAAATGTTCTTGAACAGAACACCAGTGGCTTGTGCTCTAAGATCAAGAATTGACAGATGGGACCTCATAAAATTACAAAGCTTCTGTAAGGCAAAGGACACTGTAAATAGGACAAAACGGCAACCTACAGAATGGGAAAAGATCTTTACCAATCCTACATCCAACAGAAGGCTAATATCCAATGTATGCAAAGAACTCAAGAAGCTAGACTCCGGAGATCCAAATAACCCTATCAAAAAATGGGGAAGAGAACTAAACAGAATTCTCAACTGAGGAAACTCAAATGGCCGAGAAGCACCTAAAGAAATGTTCAACATCCTTAGTCATCAGAGAAATGCAAATGAAAACAACCCTGAGATTTCACCTCACACCAGTCAGAATGGCTAAGATCAAAAACTCAGGTGACAGCAGATGTTAGCGAGGATGTGGAGAAAGAGGAACACTCCTCCATTGCTGGTGGGAATGCAAGTTGATACAACCTCTCTGGAAATCAGTTTGGCGGACCCTCAGAAAAATGAACATAATACTACCTGAGGACCCAGCTATTCCACTCCTGGGCATATACCCAGAAGATGCTCCAACGTGTAATAAAGACACATGTTCCACTATGTTCATAGCAGCCATATTTATAATAGCCAGAAGCTGGAAACAACCCAGATGTCCCTCCACAGAGGAATGGATACAGAAAATGTGGTACATTTACACAATGGAATACTACTCAGCAATTAAAAACAATGACTTCATAAAATTTGTAGACAAATGGATGGATCTTGAAAATATCATCCTCAGCGAGTTAATACAGTCACAAAAGAATGAACATGGTATGTACTCACTGATAAGTGGTGATTAGCCCAAGAGTTCGAAATACCCAAGAGTCACTTCACAGCAACAGTAGGGCGGAGTGGGAGGTCCCAGACGGAGGACTTGGAGAAGCAACTGAAGTCGCTGAGGGAGTTTGCATCCCCAGAAAGGCAACAACAGTGGCTACTGGCCTGACCCCTGATACTCCTGGAGACTGATCCACCAACCGAAGTATACACATGGAATGACCCATGGTGCTGGCCACATATGCGGCAGAGGAGGGTCTTGTTAGAGAGGCCCTTGGGTCTGAGGGTATTAGATCCCCCAGTATAGGAGAATGCCAAGGAGGGAAGATGAGAGTGGGTGGGTAGGTGGGTGAGGGAATACCCCAATAGAGGCAGGGGAGGGGGGAGGAATAGGGAGGTTCCAAAGGGGAGATCTGGAAAGGGGAAAGCATTTGAAATGTAAAGAAAGTAGAAAATAAATAAATAAATAAATAAATAAATAAATAAATAAATAGAAACAAAGAAGGCACAGCTACTAGTTGTGCAGTTAGTGGAGACACGGACAGCATCGCTACCCAACACCGTACCTTTGTTTGGAACTCTGGATTTTAACACTAAAGCCGAATGGACTTGTTCTGCTGCCTGGCAAGGCTTGATAGTCTGTGTTTCCTAAAATTGTATCACCGAAGCTTTCTGCACTTGCCGTAATCTCATCCCTACCTTTAAGATGACTTTTTTATTCTTAAAATACATATCCAAGAGATGAGATTTGTGTTAGCTTTGAGATGCTTCTTCTAGAAGGAGGTTAATTCATAAATGGGAGATTCATGCACAAAGGAAAGCCATAGTTCTGGAATTTTAGAAGTGTTTGTATTCAGTGTATCCAATTAGACAGAATATTCAGGTCTACTTAATAAATAATTATTTCTCAATTACATTTAAATTTATGGAAGCAAGATTTCAATGAGCAAGAAATAACTGGTTATAGTAGTATATGCTTGTAATCGGCATGTAAACTTGAGACCAGCTGTCTTAAAATAAATACCCTTAAATTGTGGGTTAGGATAGGGTCTTGTTATGTAGCCCTGGCTAGATTGTAACTGGATGAATAAGCTAGACTGGCCTTGAACTTCTTTACTGCCTCAGACCTAGCTGACTTTGAACTCAAAGATCTTAGTGCCTTTGTCTCCTCAGTGCTGGGATTGAAGGGGTGTGACACCATGCCTGGAGCTAACATTTTCTTTAATTCCTTTTCACTAGATCGGGGCTTAGCTAGGTGGGGTCTATCACTGAGGTCAGCACAACCTTTATTCCATTTCTTAATCTGTTTATGTCCTTGAACACGGGACTTAACTGCATTGCTCTTCCTGGTGCCCCTTACCCCTCCATCTGTGTATTTTGTATTTGACCTTGCCCTGCTTACTTCTTTTCATCTCTTTAGCCTCAGGCAGACTCTTCTGAAAGGCAAAAAGTGCCCCATTCTTCACCAGAATCTCACGTGATAGTCTCTAAGCCATGTACTAACATTCTTCTCCTGGAGCCTCTTGATCCAGGACCCCACAGTACAAGTCACCCTCAGCACCACTGTCTTCCATATTCCTCCTAGGATGGCTCATTAAGTTTCACTTACAGCATTCCTTTGTTTTCCTATTTCAAAGTCCCCAAATCCACATTTCTCCAAGCAAAACATGGTTAGGCCTATCACAGCCATACCATAGTCCCTGGTCTTAATTTGGGTTTTATTGCTGGGAAGAGACACCATAACTATTATAAAGGACAACCTTTAGCTGGGGCAGGCTTATAATTGCAGGGATTTAGTCGATTGTTCTGATGGGAAGATGGCAGAGTACAGGGAAGCATGGTGCTGGAGAAGAAGTTGAGGGTTCTACATCTTGATCTTACGGCAGCAGGAGGAGACTGTGCCACATCAGGCATAGCTTGGGCATTGGAAACCTTACAGTGACACACTTCCTCCAAAAAGGCCACACCTGCACCAACAAGGCCACATCTCCCAGTTGTCCTCCTCCCTGTGGGCCAAGCATTCAAACACATGAATCTGTGGGGGCTATGCCCATTCAAATCACCACAGTACCTAACTCCTAAATTTTGATGGAAGAAAATTGTAACTGTAACTTGGCACAGATGTTTGTGGTCTTTTTCTGCTTAAATACTTGCTGAGATAAGTGTTCAAGTCTGTACTGGGTTGTTTGGGATTCTTGGAACCTAATACTGAAAAAACACTAGAAACTAAAACTGTTTTAGGCCACACTTTTCTTTCCTAAGTGTTTTCACTGGTCAAAGGGAGACAGCAAAGAAAATAACCTCCTAGTGGCAAGTAGGTGTCACTGTATCCTTTAGCATCTGATCTGATCATTGGCAGCCTCTCCAGTCCTGGGAGCCTCTGTTGCAGCAGAAGATGCGATGGCTTTGACTCTTTTCCTAGGATATGGGACTTTACTGATGGGCAAGCTGAATCCTGACTTCCTTAAGGAGAGGGGGAGAGTTTAAGTCTCAGGGTCTAGCTCATTCATTTTGGAAACTGAAAGGAGTCACTAGGTAGGTATTACGACTCATCTCTCTGATCTTTTCTTCTTGTTACGATCCTGTATTCTTTAGGTTCTCTAGTATTAGTTTTTATAAAGCACTTTCTCCTCTGGATGCCCTCCTCCTGGGTCATGAATAGATTTTTTTTTTAATGACCTGACCTGCTACTGTCACTTAGAAAGCTCATCTGTTTTTTGAGAGATAAGGTGCATGTCTGATATGGAGAGAAGGATAGAGGAACTTCCTTGGATATCTCAGACATTTTAAAAATGAGCTACATCTTTGCCTTTGTTCTTGACATGGCTGATCTAGGGTGATGTTGGCTCAGCTGCTGAAGGCACTGGCCATCAAGCCTGATGACCTGAGTTTGATTCCTGAAACCTATACAGAGGGAAGAGAGAACTGACTTCTACAAGTTGTCCTCTGACTGTGTGATGGTTTGTGTATGCTTGTCCCCAGGAGTGGCACTATTAGGAGGTGTAGCCTTGCTGGAGTAGTGTGGGATATAAAACCATGCCAGGAAGTTTGGTTAGGAAGAGCAGGTTGAGACCCGGAGACTTGGTGGGCACATACCCGAGGCTTGGGTGACTCCTGACTTGGAACACATGCCATGCTCCTCACATAAAAGAAACATGTCCTATGCTCACATAGGTCCAAAACAGGGTTCTCCATGCTAATGAGTTACCTAGAGGACCAGAGGGCTTAGCCAATAGGCTTTCCTTCCCAGACATTCCTCCCCATATAGATATTTAATCTCAGGCCTACCCTGAGAAGTGAATATGGTTTTATGCATCCATTTCCTGCCACGAACAACCAAAATAACTGTTTAGAACCATTGACTGTCTCTTTCATCACAGATCTGCTGTGAGGAGCCAGGAGAAGGCATTCAACTACAGAGCTGCAGCTTAATTCTCCCATAGAAGGCCTCTCTGTGCTCCTAAGCCACAACCGCCACCAAGCCTGCCTCCACCAAGCTGACGTTCACTGCTGGGACAAGCCAGAGCTCCCCTCTCTCCCAGCCCTGACTAGATACTGTCACCAGCCTGCACACCTCCAACTCTGTTCTCTGTTCTTCAGAACTCCCAGTGGAACCTGGATGTCCAAGAGTCTGAGAACCCCACGGTCCTGGCCTTGGAGCAGGCCCAGGGACCCCGGAACCAGCCCCTCTTTCCCTCATATCAGACTGTACTCCCCCACCCCCCTAACGGTGTCTCCTCACTTCCCTACAGCCAGGCACCCACACTGGCAGTGGAGTAGGATAAGCACAGTCAAGCTCCCCATGTTCCTCCTCTCCAAGAGGCCATGATAGGCAACAGAGTGGATGCAGACCAGAGTAGGTGTGTCACTGTGGGTGTGGGCTTTAAGACCCTCATCCTAGCTACCTGGAAGCCAGTATTCTGCTAGCAGTCTTCAGATGAAAATGTAGAACTCTCAGCTCCTCCTGCACCATGCCTGCCTGGATGCTGCCTTGTTCCCGCCTTGACGATAATGGACTGAACCTCCGAACCTGTAAGCCAGCTACAATTAAATGTTGTCCTTATAAGAGTTGCCTTGGTCATGGTGTCTGTTCATAGCAGTAAAACCCTGACTAAGACAGACCACCTATGTGTACACAAACACACAAATGTTTTAAAAAGAAAGCATTTCTTAAGCTCACTGCTATGTAAAAATCCTGGTTCATGGTACTCTAATTTGAAAATTTAAAAATAGAGACTTTGTCATGATTACTATAGCATCGGTAGTGCTTAGAACATTCTAGAATAGCACCGAAACTAATCACTAATACTCAAATGTCTATTAAGTAAGTAAAATGTAGTCCTTCTTTTCAAGGAATGTATGGTCCAGTAAGGAAACCAAAGTAAGTACATACAGACAAAAAAGAGTGAGGAACCAGTCCACCATAAAGCAGTACAGCGGTTATGAGTTTAGTCTCTGATGTCACAGGTCTCTGTTTAAGTACTTCTGCCCCTGACAATTCTTCTTCTTTTAACCCCCTGCCTCTCTTTCTCTGTCTCTCTCTCTGTCTCTCTCTCTGTCTCTCTGTCTCTCTCTCTCTGTCTCTCTCTCTCTGTCTCTCTCTCTCTCTCTCTCTCTCTCTCTCTCTCTCTCTCTCTGTGTATGTATGTATGTATGTATGTATGTATGTAGGTCAGAAGAAAACCTTAGGTGTTGTTCCTTGGGAGCCTTCTAGCTTGGCTTGGATCTTTCACTGAGAGTTGGGGCTTATCTGTTCAGCTAGGCTGTGTGACCAGCAAGGCCCAGGGATAATCCTGTCTCTGCCTCTCCTGTGCTCTGATTACAAACTCAAGTTAACCTGTCTGGTCTTCAGTGAGTTGCTAGGCACTGAACTCAGGACCTCAGGCTGGACCTACAAATGCCTTACTGACTGAGCCATCTCCCCGTCCTCCTTATTTTACCTTTTAAAGTCAGTTTTAGCATAATACTTGCTAATTTTATTTTATTTCAAATTGGATTTTTGTGCAGTCGTTTAGCTCATTTCACCTTTGTTTTCCGTCTTATTAACTGCTTAATCTTCTATTTATAAATTTTCTTTCAACTCCTAAGTTTATTTTTAAATACAGCTTTTACATATTCAATTTAATTTCACCAATTTTGTATGTACAGCAATATCTTCTCTGCTACAATGGTCATGCTTCCTGTATGAATACTTTGATTTTTACATATCTCTGTATTTCCCTGGAATTAATTTTCTTGTAAACTAAAATTTCTCTGACTGTATTTTAGGTCTGCTTATGCTGAGTAACTAGATTTTGTCTCAGATCATGTTACTCTATCACTGTAACATTTTGTTCTGAACATCAATCCCTGCTGGAAGATAGAAGCCATTCATCTGAAGACATCGTTGCCAAAACTTGAGGGCACTGTCCTGACATTTGCAATTAATTTCTGACGACTTAAAGCTTTTTAAGTGACACCACTATCCAACAATGGGCTAAATGAACTGTTAATTAAAAGAGAAAAGTTTCCCCTGCCTTTAAATCAGCAATACAGATAGTTTTCATGTGGAAAGCACATTTATTTTGACAAGTTATAAAATAACCTCAGTATGTTTTAAAGCAGTGGTTCTCAGCCTTCCTAATGCTGTGACCCTTTTATACATTTCCTCATGCTGTGTGGCTCCCAAACAAATTGTTTTGTTGCTACTTCATAACTGGGCTTGTTACTGTTATGACTCATAATGGAAATATCTGTGTTTTCTGATGGTTTTGGGCAACTCCTGTGAAAGGGTTATTCGATTCCCAGAGGGATCGTGACCCATATGGTGAGAACCACTGCTCTAAAGGATGGGAAACACAGCTTCCCACAGTTAACCCAATAAAACCAGTGTGGTGCCAGAGATTGGGGTATTGCTGTGATAAGCCTGACCATGCTTTTGCTTAGAGGAATGTAGACTTTGCCACCTTGGTTTAGGAAAGTAGTGGGATCCTGTGGAAGGAGGTGTGTCATGGGGGTGGCTTTGGAGGTTTCCGAAGCCCAAGCCAGGTTCAGTGTCACTCTCTTCCTGCTGTTTGCTGATTCAGATGTGGAATGCTTAGCTTCTTCTCCAGCCCCATGGCTGCCTGTGTGCTGCCATGGTTCCTGCCATGACAATAATGGCTAAACCGTTGAACCTGTAAGCCAGACCCAGTTAAATGCTTTTCTTTATAAGAGTTGCTGTGGTCATGGTGTTTCTTCACATTAGTAAGAGAGCCTGAGACAACCAGCAAAGGCAAAACTCCTATAAGAATCTCTTTTTATCAATTTTCAGAAAGAAAAATGTGTTTCTGTCTTTCTCACCTTCCCCCACTCCCACCCGGAAAAGTCTTGCTGTGTCTTACAGAACACCTGCATAAGACTTTGCAGGCTCCACAGACAAATGAGCAGCTTGGGTAGCACTTCCTAGTCACCGAGGTAGCTAGGTTTTGAAAAGTCTGTTGGCAGTTCCTGTCTTTACCTGGACAGTTTAGTGATTAGTACTCCCTGGAGCTTAGGATGTATGTGGGTCTCACTGCCTTTTATCTGCATGGTCCTCATTTCCTATCTCCTTCCATATTTGGAATGAGAATTTATTTCCCATTATTCATTTCATCCAGTTGTTTGAAGTTAGATTCCGTTTTCAAGGTTTTTTTGTTTGTTTGTTTATATTCAGTTTAGTGAAGGCTGACACCTTAATATCCTGCAGAACTGCCATCCCTTTGTCAAGTGGTTGTGACTGTTATTAGCTAGTATTTTCTTTTATCTTAAAAAAAAAAAAGTGCAAATTAAGGCTGAGCCTGGTGGTACAATCCATAATCCCAGTGTTTGGGGGCTGTGACAAACATGAGTTCAAGGTCAGGTGAGTCACATAGTGAGAATCTGTTTCAAAAATAAAACAAAGCAACGTGACCCAAATTAAACACAAGTATCATTATAGATAATACACTTCAATCATCAGGTTGGTAAGGTGTTAACAGTTCTTACTCTTTGAAGACAGTATTTGTTTTGCCTTTTTTCCCCCATGCCTGTTCTTGAGAAATGAACTCCTTTTTATTTTCTTTTAATTTTATAACATCATATGACTATGAACCTATTTTTAAGTGTCTTACTCCATTATTTCTTATATGTTTCATCTTGTCCATGAGTACTAAGACTACATTTTCTTCTGGTTGAAGTGATTCACCGTCAAGTTATTTCCTGAGGGGGGGGGGGTGATGGATGGATGGTCATATATATATATATATACATATATATGTTTAAAACCTTGGAGAGATGGCTTAGCGGTTGAGTATGTACTGCTCTCATAGAGGTTTCAAATTCTGTTTCAAGCATGGATGGTTCACAACTTCCTGTGAGTCTGGTTGATGGGATCCAACATCCTTTTCTGGCCTCTGCTGGCTGTCGATGGCATCTGCATAGATGTGCCATACACTTACACAGACAAACACATACACATAAATAAGATGTTTTTAGTGTTAGAAGTATCTTTGCCTTCTTTTGTGGCCTGAGCCATAAGCACAAGGCATTCAGACTTCTCACTGGCTTAGCCACAGAGTGGTGGAAAATCAAGAGGGAGGGAACTACCAATGGCAGGGCTCCTCAACAGCCACATACACTATATTTTGATGGGACACAGAATTCTTGGATCATAATTCTCTTCTCTCAAAAGTCTTTAATACTGCTAACTGGGTTCAGTGGATTCCTCTGGAGGAGTTCCAGGTTCTTGTGTCCTGGAGTAAGAAACTGGACAGAGATACTAGGGTAGAAATGGAAGCAGGAACATGTTACTAGAAGAAGATTCACTTCCAAGGCAAGAAGCAGGCCGGAGCATGGCAAGGGTCAACAGCTCACAGGGCAAAGCTGTGCAAAGGATCACACTTCCTGATCCATTTGCATGGTGCACTCTTTCTTGCATGGTCATGTGCAGTATGTGTTGGTTGTGTCATTCCATCTTACAGCTTCCCCAAGGTACATGTTTTAGTAACAGGAGTCATAGGTCCCCTTCAGGCACTGCAGTGTCTCTGCACACTCTCTGCCCAGTCCTCTGGCCTCAGTGTCATTCCCTTTCCTTCCTCTGGTTTCTGATGCTACCAGTGAGAAATATGAGAGCCGTTCTGATTCTCTTTCCTTTTTCCATCTATTTTTGACTATTTTGTATGTGTTTATGTGTACATACAGGACTGTGTGTGTGTGTGTGCGTGTGTGTGTGTGTATGTGTGTGTGTATGAAAGGGTTTCTAGGTTGCCTATGCTTGCTGTGTAGACTAGGTTGGCTTTGTACTCACAGAGATCCTTCTGGCTCTTCCTCCTGAGTACTAGGATTAAAGGCACGAACCACTATGATGAATAATATTAGGTTTTGATGTGACACACAAAGTGTCAGCATGAAAAGGTGAGCCTGGAATTGTGTTGATGGGGAAAGTCTGGCTAAGGTGATGTAGAAATAGAGGCAAGAGTTTAGGAGAACTGGAGGCACATTTTCACTCATTTATTCATTCACCAGATACCAAGGATTGAACATAAATATCTAAGATTCTGAAGACATCTGTAACTGGGGGAGGAGAGGGCAAAATAAAAATGGATCAAGAATATATATTTAATTTTTAATTTTATTTTTAATTATCTGTGTGTGTGTGTGTGTGTGTGTGTGTGTGTGTGTGTGTGTGTGTGTGCATGAGTGCTGTGAGTGCTGGTGCCCTCAGAAGTCATCAAATGCCCTGGAACTAGAGTTACAGGCTATTGTGAGCTTCTTGATATGGGTTGTGGAAACACACTAGAGTCCTCTGCAAAAGCAGCAAGTGTTCTTCACCACTGAGCTATCTCTCCAGCCTCTGAGTAAAGAATATTTTAAATACAAAATAGTTCCTCAAGGATCAGAAATGTAAAAGTGCTTCATATGTTTGGGCCACAGAACAGTTCAGAGCTCTGGGCTCCTTTGGAGGGACAGTGGGGAACTACACAAGCAGGTTGGACCAGATTGCAAAGGGATTTCATGACATCATTTCCAACAATCTTCAACTGTGTGGCAGAAGTAGTGCTGAGTTGTAACAATGCAAGTTGCAGAAGGCAGCATTCCTGCCTTCCAGACACTGTAGGCATTGAGGGCTGTCACATCCGGCTATATGCTTTCTTGTGTGACCTAAAGAGGATGTGTGTTGGAGTGCTTGTTTCTAGAGACAGTGGGAGAAAGGAAAGGAGGAGGGGCAGGACATTCATATTCCTACTCTCCTTGGGTATGCCAGGCTCAGGCAGATTAGATTGTTTCTGTATCATAATTGGCTTGTTGGAAATGCTCCTGTGGAGGGATCATTTTCTAAGCTTATGTGCAAACAGAGTTTCTCTGGGGCTGTTTAGTAAATTGCTCCATGAGTTCTGTGACAATAAGACATCCGTGCATCCTTCAATTAAAAATTATATAATGTGAAATATTTAGGGATTATTAATTTTTGTCACCACCATTGTCTTTTAATAGCTTAGAAATTAGGTTAATAGCAATGGCTGTTTTAACAAAGGCATTTTCCCTGATTTTTCTACTCCCTTGTTAAAAGCCATTTCTTACACTATGCAACAAAGGACTTATTCCCTTGACAATATATTTAATAACAGGCAATTTAGCAGACAGCATCAATACCTTCTGCATCTATTTCTCTAGTTTTCCTAAGCAAATAAATGTTATGGACATTTTGATATATTATATTTTTCTCAGCTTATGGCTCCCAGGTTAGCCATGTATGTAAACTATACACTACAGCTATTTCTGTGAGCCTCTGTGACAGCAGCTCATGATTTTTGCTGCCTTGAAAATGGACATAGAATTGCATATCACTGCCCCCTTCTAGTTTGTATCAATCATAACTCAACACAAACTTGGTGAATCTCTAATGGAATTGAACATCAGGTACCAGAGAGACAAGATGACTGTAGTGCAAGGGCTATTAGTCTAATTGGAAAGACAAAATGTAACCAACTGTGGGATGTGACTGTCCAGCAGCCATGGATGACCTGGGTCTACCTGAAAGGAAGACTGGAAATGAAAAAGGACTGAGTGTGAGAAAAGAATGAAGCCAAGACAAAGCTTCTGATCAAGGTTCAAGTTTAATATTTCACACTGCATTAATATTGGGAAAGCCCACAGACCCCTTCCTTTGTTTGAGCTGGATTGAGTTGCAAAACAAGCTCCTCAAGGCTCCTGTAGGAAATAACAAATGTGGTGAGGCCAGACTACTCCAGCTAGGTTGTAAAACCAACGTGGGTTTGTTTATCCTACTCAAGGCTGGGAGAAGGGCACCAAGGGAAGGCAGATATCTCAAAAGGTGTGGTAGAACATCCCAGAAGCTGTAACATTGTTTGGTTCATATATTTAATCCCTTCTAATTATACTCCAGTATTGATCCCAGTTCCTGTCATTGACCAAGTGTGGCCTACACCCATGTGTAAAAAGAAAATTTTGAAAATCAACAATATGCCTTCTCATTTTGGAAGTGAAATTAGGCCTTTCAGAGAGAAATAGAATCTTAATTACCATTTTAAGAAAGTGAGGGGGTGCTGAAGAGATAGATAGCTCAGCTGTTTGGAACACTTGTTCCTCTTTACTTCCCAGCATTGACATGGCAATTCACAACCAACTGTAACTACAGTGTCAGAAGGCGCAAAGCCCCTTCCTGAACTTAGTGGGCAGCAGACAAAACACTCATACACACAAAATAGAACAAAGAAGTCTAAAAATAGATTCGTAAAAGATACAACAGGGAGCAAAAATATTTATGAAATTCTTTCTGATAGACTGAATAGTAACCAGCAGTAAGTAAAATAAAACAAAACAACAACAACAAAACAAAAGAACAAGAAAACCAAGCCTTCCTTGTTTTTGTATTAGTCAGACTTCTATCACTGTAACTGCATACTAGGGGCTCTGGAATGTATAAAGAATAAAGGTTTATTTAGCTCCCAGTTTTGGAAATTCAAGAACACAGTGCTATAAATATTCAGCTTCAGTAAATATTTCACCCTCCAGCTGATCATTATCACAATAGGTGACATCATGGTAGCTCATGTAAGAGGGGATAGCCTATGGTGAGAGAGGAAGTCACAGAGAAGAAAAGACAGACTTACTCTTTCACAGTAGTCTTCTTGAGAGAACTCTCTAGATGGGGAAAACTACACTAATAATTCAAAGAGCAGCACAGTTGGTCAGTAACCCAGTAGTCCTCCATCAGGCTCCAAATCTTGACAGCCATGCTGGCTCAGGAAGATGGTGCTAGGAGCCAAGCTTCCAAAGTACCAAGACACAGGGCACACTGAGCCATCTCCAACCACCACAAATTGCTGCCTTCATGTTAAGTTTCCACCAAGAAAATCTTGAGTACGAGGGTTTAATTGGCCAGTCTAAGTTGTCACCTCAGATGGCTGAGATGCTGCCCTCTGGTGTAAAGACAGAGGCTCCAGCTTCACTTGGAAATCAAGTCTTCATTACAATTTCTAACTGAGGTCTGTGCCTTGTTCTACCAGCAGCAGAAATGGGCTAGAGCAGTAGGGCCTGGGAGTTCTCAAGAGTATTTCTCAACTCTGCCATTTGCCTTCCCTTCTCTTTGGGTCCTCTCACCTTTGGGATCTTCTCAGGGAAGTCTCAGACCATTTTGGAGATTCCCTAGGCTGATTGCCTCAGGCTGCCTCCAGCCTGAGGTCCTCTCAGATCTCACTGTGCTCCTGGACTCATTCCTCATGTCTTTTCGCCGAATTTAGGCACAGCTTATAAATCAAGCATATTAATGCTTAGTATGACCAAATTATAAAATGTAGTAGATTATTATTTTAGAATGTGAGACAAATGAAGAGTAACCATTATAATTTAAAATGTAAATCTCTTCCCAGCAGAGCTGAAGTCAGAAACACTTAGGATTTTGGCGGTGGTAGTAAGGTAAGGTCTAGAAATACAACTTTGGGGTTTGTTGTTTTAAAATGCTCAAAACTTTCCTAAGATTCTCTAATAAATGTCAAATTCTCCCAGACATATCACGACTATGTCTCCCTGTTCCCTTCTCCCATCTCTCTCTCTTCCCCCTTTCATTGCAACAGAGTAGATGGAAAATGAAGTTTCAATGTCTCAGAGCCCTGAAAACTGTCTCTGTTGAGAATCCAAGCTCCAATATGGGATGTCCAGGTAGGAAATGTTCATGAACTTAACCAGACTACCAGTTAGCCACTAAGGAGAGGATATAAGATACCAACCAACCTCTACCCAACATCACAGTCCCTGCTGTGCAAGAGTGCTAGCCTTCAGGGGCAGCTCAGCCCATTCTGGTTCTTTGTAGTCTTTGGGTTTATAGTTTCCAAATCTGCAGACATTAGAAATATTATTTAGTAATTACAGGTTAACCCAAGTCTTAAATAGCTTCCTTAGTAATGTGTTAATGTATTTCTACAATCTTCTGGAATCAGCACTTTCTGGAAAGGAAACCTTTCAAGTGTCTGGTCTGTGAGTGTGTCTGTTTGAGTAGTCAAAATAGTGTGGCAAGTGAACAAGAATAGTCAAAAACAAAAATTCAGGTTAAAAAGAACTGGGAAGATGTCATGGAGATCTACGTTTTTAAATGTTGATGCTGAAGGTGCAAATAAGGCTGAGAAACAGAAGTGTATCCTGGAGAATTATGGTTACTCGAACCAAAGATACTACACCTCAGAGCAGATGGAACAGTCTTAAAGGAAAATGATGAGGGTTGCTTTGGAAATAATGCAGGAAATGATTCAGAAGCTTGCCAGGAAAGTGTCATTTTTGAATGTTTATAAATCCCATTCACATGCATTAGTCTGATGCGATTCTTTGATGGCTTATCATTTATGACTTATATAAATTGTCATGGTATAAACAGAGGAAATCTGTGCCCAGAATTATATATACATGGCATGCAGTTTTCAGGTTTGAGTGTAGATGAGAATCAATGCCCATACTTTTTTTTTTTTTACTGACTTTTTATTGATTATTTTGAATTTAATATCATGCACCCCAAAACCATTTGTCTCCCCATCCCTTCATGCCTACCCTCCACCCTTGCAACCTGCCTCCCAAAATTAAAAAAAAAACTCATTGTAGAAGCTGTAGGACAGTGTACCCCACAGTATACCCTTTTGTCCTATGTTGCAGTAAATCTCCAACCCCAATAAGCCCATGCAAAATCCACACAACTCAGTTACAGTATTTATAAGCTACACACCTAGATTGGGCAGATATACCACTACACTAATCTATTTCCCAACTATGGGATCCTTTGCTTCTTGAGGCTTCTCCAAGCCATGTGGTTCTGCTCCATCTTCCTTCCACCTCTCTCCTCCATCTTTCTTCCTCCACTCTCTTAAACCCTCTAGTCTCACCTTTCCCCTCTGCTGCCCAATCACAGGCTCTAGCCTTTATTTAACCAGTTAAAATAGGGAGAAAGTTCACATGAAATCACCTGAGTATGTGATCCACTCCTTGCTGGGGGGCAGGCCCTCTTGAGGAAGCAGAATTAACATCAGAATACAAACAGCACCCTTGCAACCCATAACAGCCTTTGCTTTCTAATGTTCATTACAATGAGTCATTGGTCTGATTCGAAGCCTCAGCTTCTGCTAATCTATCAACACTGAATCTTCACTGGGACTCCTCTTGGATCTCCTATTGTGTCATGGAGACCCTGTAGCTTTGGAACTGTACGATGGACCCCTTCTAAGAGTCCAACAGATTGTACATGAGGTAGATGTTGGACCTGGCCAACACAAAACCCTGGATCTTGTTCTTGGCTGTAGCTGAGCTGGTTAGCCTGACAACTCTCTTACACTGTCCCTGATAGCTAATGCCATAGTTGACAAGGAGCAAAGCCAGCTCTTATGCCCTCAGGGTAGGCTCACCAGCAGCCATGCTAGCAAGGCATTGCAGAACTGCTCTTCCAAATGTTGCTGCTGGTTAGGAACAGAGTCAGTTCTCCCAGTCTCGTGACCTCAGAGCCAGTTCTCCTGCCTGCCATAGGTAGTGAGGTGGGGCATCTCTCTTATCCACACTACCACATGACTGTCTGTACTTTAAACAAAAATTGGACATATTCCCATTCCAAATGTCTGCAGTTAATTCTTCCAAATGAATGAATGGATGGGCCAGTCAGGTGGTTCATGAGTAAAAGCATTTGCCATACAAGCATGAAGACTTGAGTTCAGATCCTCAGAACTTGTGTAACACAAACATCATAGTATTCCATGGGTAGATGGGAGATGGAGATGGGAGAATCCTCAGAATCTTACAGGCTTCTGTTAACCTATAATCCAAGAAACCCTGTCCCAAAAACCCTGTCTCAAGGGCTGATACTCAAGATTATCTTCTAACCTGTATGTATGCACCATGGAATGTATATACCCACATTCACACATACAAATGTGCATGATCTCTCCCTCTCTTCCTCTCTCTCTCTCTCTCTCTCTCTCTCTCTCTCTCTCTCTCTCTCTC
>JADRCH010000012.1:14924811-15049956 GCA_019843965.1 Rhynchomys soricoides
CTCTCTCTCTCTCTCTCTCTCTCTCTCTCTCTCTCTCTCTCTCTCTCACACACACACACACACACACACACACACAAGAGCTGGGTATGATTGTGCATGCCTGTAATCCCAGTACTGGAAAGCCAAGACAGGGACAGGAGGATATACAACAAAATCCCCTCAAATAAAACAAAATGCACATTCTTTGACAATTCATACATAGCAGTACTGAGTGCTGAGTGTAAGTGTTACAGTTCTAAGAGGAAAGGTATCTTGGCTATTGAAAGTCATATATACCACAAAGTCACATGGCATAATAAAACTTACACAAGAGCTTTATATGGAAAGACATATGGGTGACTGCCTCTGCTTCAAACAGAAACAGCAATGAACTGAGCAGAAGGCAGGGTTTCTTTTGTGTGGAGTTCAGGGGGTGGGAGGGGTGGCTGGGGGGGGTGGCTTTCCAAGGT
This sequence comes from Rhynchomys soricoides, assembly GCA_019843965.1. Classification (NCBI taxonomy): domain Eukaryota; kingdom Metazoa; phylum Chordata; class Mammalia; order Rodentia; family Muridae; genus Rhynchomys; species Rhynchomys soricoides. The sequence continues at coordinate 14,925,261 of JADRCH010000012.1, forward strand.
GACCTGGGATTAGTGAGATTTTTTTTTTTTTTGGCTTAATCTTGGGGCAAGCTCCGGGATTGGTGGGATTCAGTGGCTTGATCTTGAGGCTTTTATTTTTAATTTTCTCTGTAGGTCAGAGCTTGGCTGCCTGCTTCTGAAGATGTGGAAATGGACCCTTACTGCTAAGAGTGTTTGCTAAGAGTGTGTGCCTCTAGTGGCTTGCACTTAATCCTATGCTAGGCTTGGGAGAAACAGGATGATGTGATTAATGTGACCTGTATCTTCATACTACGCCATGGGTTTGGAAAAGGATATTTTTGTTTGTCATTATGGTTAGTACAGCTATTACATATTGTAAATAGTAAATAGTTATGAACTTATTGACCTTGTATATGTTCAATGGTTCTTGGAAAAATGTGTCAATGGATTTTAGAATTTGGAATCAAATTAAGGGTCTTCTGCATCCTAGGTGGGTGTTCTATAATCGACTACTCCCAAACCAATAAAAATATTTTGAGTGCTGGAGTGATGGCTCAGAAGACCCAGGTTTGATTCCCAGCACCTACATGGTAGCTCACAATCTTTTGTAACTCAAATTCCAGGAGATCCAATGCCATCCTCTGGAATACCCAAGTACCATGAAAGCAGTGCAAAGACATGAATATAAGCAAAACAATCATATATGTAAATTAGTAAGATAATAATTTAAATTTTTAAAAATATCTCAAGTAAATAGAAATTCTATAAAGTTATGAATCAAGCCTTTCTTGTTCATTGTTGTATTTATTTCAAATAGGATAGTGCTTAGATTTTATTTTTCTATTAATGTATTTCTATGTGTGAATATGTATGTATACATTCTCCCTCTCTCTCTCTCTCTCCCTAATACCTCCTGAGTCCATTTTATGTTGCTTGTGCTTACCTGACCACTTGGGATTGGATAACCTATAGGAGCTCATCCCTGGGGAAAAAAAGATTCTCTCTTTCCTCAAAAGCCATTGATTATGTATAGCTAGGCATGGAGCCTTGTGAAATTCCCCCCATTTGTGGTGGCATGTTGACAAGTGTGGTCATTATGCAGGTCTTGTTTAGGTAACAATACTGTTGAGAATTCAAATAAGATTTCTAGGGTCCACAATCTCACCAGCCATGGATAGCTGTCTAGACTTATAACATCCAACATGAATTCTATCCTACTGAGTGAGGCTTAAGTCCAATTAGATTGCTATTGGATACCACCAAGATAGAAGTGTCACAATTGCACCACTGGGGTTAAGTTGCTGGCTGGCTCTCATAGTATTATCATTCTACATAAGCTTCCATGGGGGAAAACAATCCATCATCCTACTTAGCTGTAAAACATCCTATAAACTACAACAATGGCTCTCCTGCACACTTGGGTTTTTTATGTGGGTGACAGGGCTTGGACTCAAGTCCTCATTGCCTGGCAAGCACTTTACTGACTACTCTGTCTCCTAAGCCAGCCAATAGGTTTTAAATCAATAATGATGGCATAATTCATTCTAATGACAGAACCAGACATTAATACCTATGTATAATGAGTGGAAAAACCAAGGCATTTAAGAAAAGTCAGAAAGCAGTGGCCAAGCCCAGAATAGAACCAAGGTCTCCTGATCTACAATATGATGCTTTGTGCCCTCGCTAACACTAGTGCATAAATTTAGAACCGAGGTCCCACCTTTCTGCGAAAGATGTGAACTTTAATTAGATGCAGTCACACATGGTATAGAAAAGGCTTAAGACTATTAAATTTCCTGAAAATGATAATGAATCAGATTCTAAAATAAGTTTGTTAAATGCTGTCCTTAAATTAAAAAAATAGTAACATATGATGTGTTGCTTTTCTGCCGTGAGAGGGAGGCCTCTCCAGGCCATGTCTGACTTCACATCATGTCATTCCTCTGCTCACTTCAACTCCATCGTGGGAATTGGAAATGATATCTTTTTTTTTTGTTTGTTTGTTTTTTGTTTTTTGAGACAGGATTTTTCTCTTATAACCCTGGCTGTCATGGAACTCACTCTGTACACCAGGCTGGCCTTGAACTCAGAAATCCACCTGCCTCTGCCTCCCAAGTGCTGGGATTAAAGGCATGCGCCACCACGGCCTGGCCTTGGAATAATATCTACTTCTCAATTCTCAATGAATTATTTTGGCTTTTTATAGATTTTTGAACAAGCTTATTTGAAAACATATAATCCTATGATATACAAATGAACAATTAAAATACTTGATTTCATAAGAAATACTGGTTAAGTTTTTCATGAGTGAGAGGTTGATGCCATTTATTATTTAAAAGGTTCCTTTTATTGCCTATGGGTCTTAAAGGCAAACTTTTCCAAAAATTTCAGATTTTTTGACTTCCATAAGGTCTTTACTATTTGAAATATTTAAAATCATTTCATAATATACTAAAACCTAAATAGATTACAACAGAGAGACCCAGGAAGGCATAGGCTTGATCTGTGCCTTTTCACAGTTGGTCAAGTCTTGGATTCCTTGTTGATCCATTGATGGCACAAAGAAAGATGTCTTCAGTACATAAAGAAATAGACATGAAGAGTCTGACATTTTAAGAACTTGTCAAAATCAAGGCAGGCTCTTCCCAGTTCTGCCAGTACTCACCCCAAAGCTTTAAAAGATTGGAGGTAGCTGGACAGAGAATAAGATAAGGGTCAAATGGGCTTATAGTGCTTGTTAGTTTTGTCTCCACAGATGAGAAGTATGAGTTTGTCAATGTGACTGTAGGAACCGTTAAGAAGCCCTCAGACATAACATAGCACAAGTATGAAGATAATACATCACTTTTGTTGTTAGTGAGTTTTCCCATTTTTTAGTATCAGAAGTAGGAAGGCAAAATGGTCACGTCATAGCCATGACATTTTTTCTACTAGTAATTTTATGTGATCTTCATGAAACAAACTTGTGCGCATATATCGGGGAAGCAAGGAGGGGACAAATGATAAAGTCAAAGACATGAGAATAGACATGAGCCTACTGTGTTGTCTTGGTGATAGAGTCAGCCATGATATGTTGCTTTCACTACCTGTATTTCAAAGAAACATCTGGAGCTAGGTGATGGCAGCATACACCTTTAATTCCAGCACTCTGAAGGCAGAGGCGGGCAGATTTCTAAATTTAAGGCCAGTTTAAGGCCTGGTTTACAGACTGAGTTCCAGGACATCCAAGGATACACAGAGAAACCCTATCTCATATTCAGGAGGAAGGGGGTGGCTGGAGCTAGAGCTGGTCCTACCTCATTCTATCCTTTCTCCATACCCAACTACATGAAGTAGATTGTCTTAGTAAGGGGTTTTTATTGCTGCAATGAACCACCATGACCAAAAAAGCAAGTCAGGGAGGAAAGGTTTATTCTTCTCATATTTCCATATCACTGTTCAGCATCTAAAGAAGTCAAGACAGGACCTCAAACAAGGCAGGGACCTGGAGCAGGAGCTGATACAGAAGACAAGGAGGGGTGCTGCTTTCTGGCTTGCACTACATGACTTGATCAGTATGCTTTCTTATAGAAACCAGGACCACCCGCCAAAGGTGGCACCACCCACAATGGGCTAGGCCTTCTTTGATCAAACACTCATTAAGAAAAAGCCCCACAAGCTTGCCTGTATCCCAATCTTACAGAAACATTTCCTCACATGAGTCTCCCTCTGCTCTGATGACTCTAGCTTGTGTCAAATAAACATAAAAGTAAAACATAAGACTTTTATGTTTTATCTTCTAGCTCTACTTTTTAGATAAGAAAAGCCAAGTTTGAATCATGGTGCAGGCCTTGAATACCAGAACTTGGGAGACAGAGGCAGGCAGATTTCTGTGAGTTTGAGGCCAGCCTCAGCTACATAGTTTTAGGACAACCTAAAAAAGAAAGAGTTGGAGAAGGGCAAGATCAACATAGAGTAACTTTTTTATGATATTGCATCAACAAAGAGGAGAAAACAAACATTAATCCTAGGTGTGGTGTCATAGTTACTATTCTGCTTTGAAGAGACACCATGACCAAGGAAACTGTTATATAAGATAGCATTTAAGCCTTGCTTATAGTTTCAGAGGGTTAATTCATGTTCATCACAGCAGGAAGCAGACAGATATAGTGCTGGAGCAGTGCAGACAGGAGGCAGAGACACAGACACACACACACACACACACACACACACACACACACACACACATCAGACAGAGAGAAACACAGAGACAAAAACATTGGACCTGGCATGGGTCTTTGAAAACTCCCAGTTGCATACTTCCTCCAAAAGATCATACCTACTTCAATTAGTCTTCTAATACTTTTCAAACAGTTCTATTTCCTGATGACTAAGCATTCAATATATGACCCTATGGAGGCCATTCTTATCCAAACTATCATATGTGGCTTGATTCCTAAACTATGATGTCATTGTACATTTCCATGATGAATAGATAGACCCCTTTCCCAAAGCCAGGCTCTGTTGGAGAAAGTCCCCTCTTCTGGATGGCTTCTCTAAGACAAATGACCATTGTCACAACTTGGATATAAAATAGTACAAAACCTCATGTACTGAAGGTTGATTCACAAATGATGATATAGCTGACAGGTTATTGAATCATAAGAATGCTGATCTCATGTGTAGTTTAATACATTGATGAGTTTCCAGATGAATGAGCTCTTAGTGGAGTTTTGATGGCAGAAAGATGGCATTTGGGGTCATGTCTTTGAAGGTCTTTTCTATGCCCCAGCCCCATCCTGACACACACTCTCTCAGCCTTTTAGTTGGCCTAAGACAAGCAGTTTTCCTCTACCATGTCTTCCCACCATGATGTTTCTGACTCATCACAGGAATAAAAGCAGGGAGTGGGGCAGCCAACCATGACTGAAACTCCTGAACTATAGGCCAAAAATAGACCTCCTTTATTTATTATGTGTAGCTTGTCACAATGACAAAAAGGTGACTAGTATAGCCAGCTAGAGCCTCAACCCATTCTCATGCCTCCATGTTTGGCAGAAGAGATAGTTAGGTATGGCTTCTGAATTTATGTCATGCCATTGGAACTAGTTTACAGAATTAGGATGCCTTGCCCAGAGTAGTTTGTGCCACAGTTATAAAATTGCCTGATTTTTTCACACCAACAGATAGTTTTATGCAGTTGTCATCAAGTTGTTACTTTAATATCACAGTCAATCATATTTAATGGCACAGCCAAACACACCTGACATGCTCATTAAAACAAATATCACATTTGCATAATCACTGCCAATAGAAAGATCCACATACCAGGCATATAGAAAGCTAATGAAGTTTGTTCAGGCAACAGTGCCCTCTTCACTGTGCATCTGTCCCAGGAATCTTCATGGAGACTCTACAACCTCAATCTAATCTCCTTGCCTAACCTGTAAGAGGCAGCTTTTATGTTACATGGGAAGATTATAAGCCAAGATGGAAGGAGCAATCAGGAAACACTGAAGCTGGTTGTGTGGGAGAGTGCCATCACTGAAACAAAAAAGCACTTAAGAGGCAGTGTTACTAACTATGGAGACCAGAGACCATCTCCAGGAAGGACTGTTACATGATACGACAGGATGATCATGTGTTTGTAGAAGGGGTAATTTATTTAATGCTACATTTGAGGGCAGAGTAGAGCCTACAATTCAAGGCTCATTATAGCAGAACAGGTAGAATGTCCAGGGCCCACGGTCTGAGGAATGGGTATTGGTAGATCAGGAGAGACCAGGAAATGTTCCTTGTTTCTCAAACTGTTCTCAGTGTATCATATTTGATCATTCCCATCTACTTTGAGATGGATGAAATCATCCCTCTCTTTGTAGATGAGGATATAAAGACTGCAGTAACTAACCTATTCAGTGAGCACAATGAGGGAGTATCAAAATGGACAATTGAATTCAAGACTCACTTCTTAAAACCAAATAGGCTGACACTTTAACAGTATATAGAACATGGTCCTGTTATGTGGGAACAGGGAGACTTCAACAGCTAAGTGGGTAGGGTTTTTTGGTAGGACTTGAGTATCAAATGGTAGCAAATAAGTATCCCAAGACTTTCGTAGTCAGAAGAATCCCAGGTACAGGTCAAGGAGAACAGGAACTAAGCTAGTTTTCTGAGCACTTTTAAACTATCTAGTGAAGGTATGGTTTTTCATTTTAAGAGTTTGGCCTACCCTGGGGCAAGGCTGTACGTGCTGTGGGTAGAGACACGGTCTACAACAGGGTCAAGAGCATAAACAGATCATCCAGAGTCAAGGAGAGTGGTATGGTGAGAACTATGCATCTCAATAGTGCTGTTCATTGGTAAAACCAACTACCTTGTAAAACAGGCCAAATGCAGGTCTACAGTAGAGGGCAGCCTGTTCTGGCAGGGCAACAGAGTACATGGCCTCAGAGGTCCAGTGTGAGTTGCACTGTCTTTATCTTAACCCTAGAGAGCTGCATGCGATTTCTTTCTGGGTGGCTTTATTTGTCACTTACCAGATGATGTAACATACCTCCTGACACTTCTGCTGCACACAGATCATCTCTGGGCTTCTCAGAGGCTTGCTTCTTCTTCTCCCAAACAGTTCTACCTGAGAAATAATAGTTCTTAATCAGTTGAGGTTTTTGACCTCTTAGGTTTGTGGAAGTGAAAATGTCACAAATGGAAAGAGGCACTCTTAAGGGCAATGGCCATTCCCTTCCAGCTTACTGATAGATTTCTATCACTAATTACAGTCAGCCTGTTATGTAAGTGAATGACTATGCTAATGAATGAGTGAGTGAATAAATGAATGCTAAGCAGAAAACTTGGGAAGGAGGGTGGTATCATTTCCAAGGTAATTTCATCACATTCAAGCATCTGCTAAACAAAACCCCCTCGCCTCCAGCAGCCATGGTCATTAACCATTTGATCCATATTATGAACTGGAGAAGAGAAAGCATAAGCCATGTTAATGAAAGACTCCCAGTCTCTCCACTGTTTGAATGAATCTACTGGCGTTTTCTTAGTGAACTTAACATAGTCCCTGGAACATAGAACGTGTCCTATAAATATGACTAAGTAGTAAACATCCTTGTGGTAGGGAAGTTTTATGTAGTTAGTGTTTTGTTTCATTTTGTTGGCACAGTATATAAAAAGTCCTAGATTGGTTGAGACTATGAATCACGGCAATCTACCAAGTATAAAGTCTTTACTGAAGGTTATTGCCTCAAGGGAGTGGTATTGAAATCTGGTATAGCTTATAGCTCTTTACCTTTTTTTTCCCCTACAAATTTTCTTTAGGAGATAGGACAGCCAGATGCCATGATAAGGAGAAAAGACCAGGGCATTATCAAACACTGAAATTTCTGGTGCCTTGGTCTTACACACAGCCCCCAGATCTGTGAGAAGTAAAGCTTTCCTCTTTATACACAGTCCTGGGTATTCTGTAGCAGTAGCACAAATAGCCCAAACTGTCACCCGAAATGCCACTTAAACCCACCCTATTCTTTGCATCGCCCTTGTTATTACTGCTGCAAGCATCAGGGCCATGGCAGTTGTCTCTTTCATGGTCTTCAAGCTTCTGCTTTAATTTACTGTCTGATGAACTTTTCAAATTATACTACTGATGACTTTACTAACTTCTTTCAGTGGGCTAGCTCCATCTAGCCTTACAGTGAGTCCTTGAGAGATTTACAAACAATGATTTGGCTGGTCTTACTTTGTCCAACTTCATTGGGTCTTTTCCATTGACTTGAGCCACATGTCTTCCTGCAGTTCAGTCTTCTTATAAAGCAACATAATGGGGATGTGGTATGCTGCAGATCCTGTCCTTCAGTGCAGTACATTTTCTACAATGCTGCCTTTTCTGCATTACTTTCTGGTATCTTATTCTGACATGGCCAAAGAGGCCCTTATAAAGGGGTGAAACAAATGGTATCTGACTGCTCACTCAACTCTAACAAAACTACTTATTTTAATTAATTAAGTTCCTTCAAAAATGCTAGGATATAGTCAGAGTCTGATAAAGCAAACAATGCCTTTCTTTAGATAAAATGTCTTTTCATCGTCTTTGCTGCTTGAAATCATATTTGAGAAATGCTTGTGTATTATCTTTGGCTAATGATAGATAAGATGATGTTGTGTAGTAAAGATTAAAGGTCAATTGTCAAATGTATGTGTTTGCTAAAAAGTCTTCTGACTGTCTGAAGTCTGTCTTTGAACCCTGACATGGTTGATGAGTAGAGTTAGTGCTGTGAGTCATTAGACCCTCCTGTTGGCTGTGTCTTCCTTGGGGTAGCAGCCTGAATGTAGTGAATTCTGAGTTGTTACTTTCCTTTGTTAAACTGTCTCTGAGAGAACTTTGCCACTATTATGATGGCTGGTCAGAATGACAGTGTTCATTGTGAAAAGCTTTGGGGATGATTATGAGAAAGTGCTTGTCTCATGTCTTATTCACTGCCAAGAACACCCGGGTTACTGCTTTCACTCAGGTGGGCAGGTCTGCATATGAAAATGATTATAGGATAGGAGATGAAGAAGAGGCCTTTGACAGAAAGGTAATGGATGTCGCATTGTGAAGAGATTGACTGCAGTCCCTGAGCCTGAGGTTATGCATGGAACAGGAAAGCATGTTCACCTTCTTTGTCCTTCAGGACTTTCTAAAGTTCTAGAATCTTAGAAACAATTGTTAGAAATGACCCATCCAAAGTATTTTTCAAGTTTCCCAAAGATTACCATGGCAACTAAATTACTTCATGACTAAATGAAATGTGTTTAACGAAGTTTCCCTCCATCATTTGCAAGTTGCTGTTTATTAAAGAGGAAATGTCAGAGGTTGGGACTCTCACGCTCTTTGAAAGGGAAGAGCATGAACAGTCTCTCTGGAGAGGGTGGATGCTCTGAGCAATATGAAGGAAGTTTTTCAAAAACCTCCATGTACTTCTATAAGCTAAGTGCCTGGTGATGACAATGAAATCATTCAAAAGGACACTGTTGCTCTCTGTGAAAGGAATGCAAAAAAACAGTTTTACTATGGGTTTAGTTTGGGAATAATTTGGAGATAGCTTTATTGTTGATTAGAAAAATTTGAGTCCACTTATTCTATATCCTTGAATTTTATGTTCCACCAGGCAATATTTTTCATGATCTGAAAGGGGAAGTAGCAATCAAAGTTATGCTTTGCCATTTTTTTAAAGATGGTGTTATATACACCCTGATGTTCTGCTTGGAGCTTCTTGTTGCTGTTGTTGTTTAGTGAGGATCATTTGCCTTTGACATTTTATTTGTGCATTCTTAGAAAACCTGTTCTTTTGGTAATGAATCAAAGGTCTCCAGTGATAAGCAGAGTGCAACACTACATGAATGACATTTATGAAGTTTGCTTTCCTCTTCTAGATTAACTGTTTATAACAAGTGTGGGTATGTACAGTTTCTACCTTGAGCCATTGTTTTACACACCTGGGTAAATCTTCCATTGGTACCATGTGAAGTCTCCACTCAGTTATGTACGCAGTGCTTCTTGACCCTTCCATATTCCCCAGGTTCAACTTGGATACGTTCACTACCAACCCTTTCCCCAGAGGCAGCCTAATGCATTAGATAGCAAGAATGGGCTTCCTTCTCATTAAAGTAAAGCTGTTATCACAGAACTTTTACCCATGGATTCCTACTTGACTCTTTGGATCAACTGAGATGCCAGCAATCACAAAAATGGATAGATTTCTACTGGACTATTCTCTGTCACTGGATCAGAGGTTGAAGCCTAACAAAGATGGAGTGAGTTTAAGAGTTTTTTGGTGTCAAGTGACTGACTTGTGTATGGGTTACTTAAGTCTATGTCGTGATGTTTACATAACTACAAAACTGCTTCAAGGGGAATCGTCTAATGTGCCTACCAGTCCACAAATCACAACTGTATAGATATACTCCATATGACAAATGTTGAACAGTAATTTCCCAAGATCTTCAACATATAAAATAGCTATATATCAGTTCCACCTCCACCCCAAGGCCTTTCCCCTTTTCCCAAGGCAGCATATATCCTTAACTGAGGAGCCATCTCTGTAAGCTCTTGGCTGCTTTTTACCTCTTATTTCTTTCTTACTGATTAGGAAGTATTTTACCTTTAAAAATATGTTAGCTATGTTTTGTATCCCACTGCATTTTTTTGTAGTGTTACTATTTAACTTTTTTTTGTTGTTGTTGTTTTTGAGACAGGGTTTCTCTGTGTAGCCCTGGCTGTCCTAGAACTCAATCTGTAGACCAGACTGGCCTCAAACTCAGAAATCTGCCTGCCTCTGCCTCCCAAGTGCTGGGATTAAAGGCGTGCGCCACCACTGCCCAGCCTACTATTTAATTCTTGACCCATGAGATTAAGACATGAAGCTCTGAGCTGCTGGGCCTTACGACGCTCTGGGCATGGACTCATCCCTTTCTCATAAAGTATCCACTGTGAGCTTCTCAGTAAGGAGACATAATCAGAAGTGACTTGTGAATACTCTTGTTGAACCATAATCGATATTTGCTATTTGTATGATTAGTTTAAAAATAGAAATCTAGTCTAAAGTGCATGTGCATGTATAGGTAAGGATTTTTGGAGATCTCATCAGTATATACTTCTCCTTAACTGTGAGTCTGTGCTCATCTGATGGACCATTATAAGCTGGGTGGCCTTGTTAGTGCTTTGCCTACAAGTTGGTAATACTGGCAGAACTCTCCAGAAACTTCTGAGCTGTGTGCATCCTCTTAATGTTCACTTCTAAAATGTTTCTTATATGTATTGTAAGAAATCTGAGAGTGATAAGCTCACTGTTGTATTCTTTTAAATGTTGTATTTCCTACAAAAAATCTAAAAATGTAAAGTTACTTGAGAGAGGACACCAAGTGTGCAGCAGCCATTAGAGTGAAAGGAGACCCTACAGTACATCAGCATGATGTAGTTTCCCAAGCATAGTGATGGCCTTACTCACCTCACAGTGGCAGCCTGCATGTACTCAGTATAGTGACGGCCTCACTCACCTCACAGTAGCAGTGTGCATATTCTCAGGCCTTCTTTTAAGCAGTAGGTAGTTTTACATGAACGGGAAGAAAGAAAAGCATATGGGCTGAGAGTAGATTAGAGAATTAAGAATAATAAGTACATATCTCAGTGTCCAAAAACAAAAACTGTACTGAAGAGGGTGACATACAAATTAGCAAGGAGCTGAGGTCTTTCTTCCCTTCAGAATTTGGGCCAAAGCATGAACAACATGAAAGCTTGTGCTTAACTGTTAGGAAATGTTCAGTATAAGAAGCAGAAGTAATTACTTAAGATGCATCTTTAGAGCAATGTGTAGAGTCTTCCATCAACTGTTCTATCTGTAAAAAGAACAGAGTTACCAATGAAGCATATGGTGTCCGACAGCTTGGTTCCAATCCCACTGTCAGAGCCTAGGGTCTCAGAGGCAGAGTTCTTTCATAGTTTCCAGACAAATCATGTAATGTAGCACAGGCTGGCCTGGGCTTATTATCCTTTTGTCTCAGCTTCCTCATACCTAAGACATCAGGACAGACCTGGGCATGCGGAGAATCTATAAGCATCAACCTTGTGGACAGGAGAGGCAGGAGAGGCTTGGAAGAGGTGAGACAAGGGAACTGAAGTATAGAATCAGAGATCCAAGAAAGCCATGACATACTCTTTGGGGAACCCTAGAATATATATAACACATTGCAACTGTCCCTTGGAGAGACCTAAAATCTAAACTCTTACAGCTTTTCTCTCATCATCCACTTGTCCTGGGAAAGGTGTGTTGTCTGCGCAGTCTCTCTGTGGCCAACAGTGACCAAAGCAGCATTTACAGCAGCTGGCATGAGGCCATCCTCATAGGGGGCCTGCAAGGCACACTTTCATGTTCATCACACCCAGGTCCCCTCAGCGTCTAGGGAACCTTAGATGCCTGTTTGTTACTTCACTTCAATGGAGGCTCAATTTTCTCATTAGTAATTTAAACTTTTTCCAAACTCTTTTGGGTGTGTGTGTGTGTGTGTGTGTGTGTGTGAAGGTTTTGCAAACTACAGTAAAGGCTTTAGTACTGTGCCTAGCATACTGCAAATGTTAATTATTCCCTTTAGGTAAGCCCCAATAACTGTAGTAGCTCATTTAGTGAAAAAGGAGGCTAACATCTCCAGACTTGATAGGATAGTTCTCACTCTAGGCAGAAGGTCATGGCAGCCCTTGTCAAAGGACATCATAATTGAGGTATTCATGTTCTCTCCTTGTCACTTGGTATTATGTGATCTATATTTCTCAAAAAGTGTGCTAATGACCTCTGAGTAACAGGATAATAGCAGCCCCTAATAAGCTGAAATCACGGGGAGCTATTATGAAGTAATTTGTAAATGACATGATTATGTTCTTACTGTTTGTGCACCCCTCATAAGATAATATTTAAGAATGACAATTAAGGAAGTTGGTCTTCAACCGCCTAGTGATTCATAAATGTTCATCTCTGCTGTTCAGTGGAATTTTAGGGCCCACTGGAGTATTCAGTTTCAATAGTTTTGAATTTTTCAAGTTTTCTTTGAAAACCATTGAATATATCAAATAAAAGCCCTTTTAAATTCCATTCATGACTGAATATGAAAGGATTATGCTCTCATCCAAGAAGTGGCAAATTACCAATGCTGATACCACTTCTGCCGAATTATCACCTAGGGAGGGATACTGAAGAGGATAGATGTGGGGGAGGGAGTTGAGAGGATGGAAAAAGGAGAGCCTGCTAGAAACAAGACTGATTACTCCTGTTTGCTCACTGGGAAGACAGTAATCTCCTTGGTACCTACTGGGCCTGAAGGAGAATGCCAGTCCTGAGATGAATTACCGGACATCTTTGTTCTGAGGAGCTTATGGCCTACTGGGGTGTGGATAGGCAGAGGTGGAGTGTGGGGAGACACAAATGAGCATCAGAATTATGTTACAGGTAATAGAGATGTGGGATGCCTCCAACACAGAAGCCCTGCTCGTACTAGCAGTGGGAAGCAACATAGAAGGAGTCCATGGCCACGGGTTATAGAGACTACTAAGAACTCTACAAGAGTGAATGCAAATGCACTCAGTGAGGGGGATGGGGCTATCCTTGGAAACCCAGGTGTCTTATGTGATGCTGATTTATGGCTGAACACCTTGGGACTCCTGGGAGGAAATGCCAATCAAGTGTCCAGATTTGTGAGCTAATTCATGAACCAGAACAGGAGTGATAACTAAGGGTATATTGATAAAGGGGAAACCCAGTATGTATTTATGAAGAATAATTTGAGATCCAATAAATAGCACAAGCCTCAAAGAAAATGTTTATGGTTCTCTTATTTATTACATTGGATTATTTTTATTCACTGTACATCCCAATTACTGCCCTTCGTCTAAGTCCTCCTCCCCATATACAGTCCCTCTTCCCATCCCCCATCCTCTTCTCCTCTGAGAGGGTGGAGGCACCCCTGGGTATCGCCCCACCCTGGCACATTACATTGGATTTTATTCTGCTATAAGAGCTAAAGGGAGACATAAAATTTTGTGTTTAAAGTTTCACTTGCTAGAGTGTCTATGTCTGGTTTCCTTAATTTTTCTGTAAGAGAAACATTTCAAAAGTATAATGCCAACTAGTCTTAAAAACTGTAAATACCACATGCTTCCATTAAAGCTTTCATCAAAGAGAACCATATAGTAAAGAGTGAGGGGCTGTTCTGTACCATTTCCAACCCCAGCCCATTCTCCAGAGCAGCCTGATAGACATCATTCCCTGTCTTTTACATGCAAATATAGTTGTGTATCTCTACATTTTATATAAGTGGGAGCATCCCATACACATTGCCTTGTATGCTGTAGGGGAGGTGGGGTTTTTTTGTTTGTTTGTTTGTTTTTATGTTTGCTTTCAGACAGGGTGTCTCTATTATGTAGTCCTGGATGTTCTTGGACTTTGTAGGCCAGGCCGTCCTCAGACTCAAAGCTGGGACTAGTGGTGTGTGTCACATGCTAGGCAGCATAGCAGTGTTTTCAGACCTTTTTCCCCAATGGCATGTTCCCCATGCTCTTTGCATACTAAAAAATATGCTCCTCTGTGTAGATGAATTGTAATTTATTTAGACATTTCTCTATTGATAAATGTTTACTTGGGCATTTTTCAGGCTACATATTTTAAATTACAAAGTGTGTATGGAATTATACCTGTAGATCTATTTCACCACTGTGTAGTAAGTGCCCTAGAAAGGAAATTGCTAGGTCAAAAGGGATCTACATTTTAAGTTTTGGTGCTTTAACCAAAGAGCATCTGAAGACTACATAGCAGTTTACATCTTCTTACAGGTTTCTTTGAAATTGGACTGTCATTTTCTAACTGTCTATTACTCTCCAGGGTATCCTGTTTTGGACTGCTTGAGAAAGCCACATTAAAGACCCTCTACTGAGTCATTTTCCTAACAAAGCAAGTTCCTCTGAAGGCAAGAGCTTAGGCCATTGTTGACTTCCCTGACAGTCTTTGGCATCTGCTGACATGGCACCGTTTGTGGCCGTTACACGAATGTGACAGATAATCTGCACAAGATGGGCAGAGGAGAGAAAGAGGGCAGACCTAGCAGTTCTCTTGAGAATACTTAAAGTCCATTTAAATCGGTTTCTTTTTATCTCCTCTTCCTGTTGATGACAGCAGTGAAACCGGTTGTCTTATTTTCCAGTCAAACTTTCTTAAGTAAAATAGCCATATACTTTGGTATGTAAGTGCCAGCACTTCCTTTAGCCTATTGGGTAGTTGTTTTATCTGGGATCGATGGTTAGTGTTAATGGACCAGTTGACTCTAGAATAATCTGAAAGATGGGGATTGTCTGGACAATCTTAACTGAGTTGGACAAACCTGCTTACTGTGGGGAGCATCATTTCCAGGTTGGACCATATAAAAAGAGAAGGAATTAAATATTGGCGTCCTTTCATTTCTCTCTGTTTTCTGAATGTGATTGTGATGTGACCGTCTACTTCTAGCTCTGCCCCTGGGACATCCCCACCACGATGGGCTCTACTGTGGAACTACGAGCTAGAATAAGCCCTTCTTCTCTTAAGTTATTGTTTTCAGAATACTTTTACAACATCTGGAAAGTAAGAGCTAAGGGGATGCAGAGCCTGCCAGGCATGGCCACACAGCCACATTGTGTTGATAGGCTTTAGGAGGTTGAAGCTTGGGTTGTGGTGGGTACAGAGACGATATAGGGCAGTCCCTGTAAAGACCTCCAAAGACCTCTTTCATACAGCCATGCCTCATCTACCTTAGCCCCATAGAACTTGAGCAAGTTACTTTTCCTTACATGATTGTATTTCTAGAAATAATACAGTAGTAAGAAAAAGTTTCTCTTCTGTGTACGGTTGCTGTAAGGACGAGTGGTACATTTGATATCTCACAGACTTTACAGTTTCCTTCCTCACTCCAGTACTCATCGGCTTCCCTCAATGGCAGCGCTGTGGGTTGTGGATTTTGCTTGTTTTCCCATTGCTGCTCTGTCACTTATAGCAGTAAACGGGGCTCTTATACTTACTTAGTGTTTGTTGACAGACTAAAGGAAAGATGCACAAGAAACATAACGAGCTTTCCATAATTGCGATCTACTTAGAAATAACTATGAGGAAACAATGTATACAGAATCATTATTTGTGGCATATATTGGTTTATTTACAGTTATCCAGGCAGCTGGGAGAGGTCCCTCTCTCTGGAGGCTTGAGATGACCTACCAACTTTGATCAAGGAATCATCAAGGACAAATACAAAGTATACACAACGCACACAAAGATATCTCAGCACAAGCAAATTAAGCCAACTGCCATGGTTTGTTCTTGCTGAGACTCATGTTTAACTTTGATCCATTATAAGGTTGGAATAAATGGGTCAAGTGAGACCTTTAAGAGACAACAGAGCTCTGTCCTTGTGAATAGACTAAGCACTCATTTGCCTAGTAGCTGAATGAACCAACAGGTTATCTTAAAAGTGGAGCTACTGTAATCTAGTTTAACTAGGTTTCCATGGCACTTTGCCTCTTGCTGTGTAATGCTCTCTGCTACTGCAGAATGCCACCAACAGCAAGTATATGAACAGAGGTGGCCCTTCAATTTTGGACTGGAACCTTGAGATAGAATAAAACTTTTATTTATAACGTACCCAGTCTATGGTATTGTGTTGTCAACAATGACGCAAGGGGCTGTGGCTATGGTGGAAGCACAGCAGCTGGACTGGGAAGAACACAAAGACACCTCATAGGGAGGTGGCATCAGGCAAACCCCAAGGAGCCACTGTCTTGAGTCCAGTCTTACCAGGATTTTGCTAGTCACTTTCTTCCTGAACAATCACCCAGACCTTGAATGGGGCTAAGAAGTGTGGAAGACACAGAGGTCTTTGTGGTCTCAGATAAGCACTGGGATAACCAAGAACGTTAAACATGGAGGGCTGTCTCCTCAAAGGGTGAGTTGTGTAATCAGTTTTCTGCCCAGAATGTTGGGAGCCAGGGTAGCTAATAGCATGATAACCTTTGTGTTATCTGAAGGGCTCCGACCACACTGGAACTAATCCCCAAACCCTTACCATGAACTTGTTTTTAACCTCTATCTACAGAGCCCATCTTTGTGGAAGATATCACATGTACTTTACAAAGAGTTTCAATGGAGTCATGTTTTCGACTTTATTGCATACACAGAACTGAGTTAATATCAGGAAAGTTTTTCATCAAGTTGTGCTGTGCTTAAATATACCTAAAATAAACTATTCAGTTAAGAGCCCCACTACCAACATTTTAATGAAAGTTCTCAATTGTTTATTAAAGTATAAACTCTGTTTTTGCAAGTAAGGTTTTGTTTTTGTTTTTGTTTTTTGGGAGAGGGCTGGATAGAAAACAATGACAAAATGTATAAGATTTGTTACATTGCTTTTGTAAAAGAAAAAGGAAAAAAGAAAAGAAGAGTCATGTTCACTGAGCAGGCTCCTATGATCATGCTTGTATAATCACAATTATTCAATTGTAGGACATGGGATAGCAGGGTTTGTAGTTCCATTAAGGGTTGGATTCTTTTGTTGCCCTGTGTAATCTACTATTTTTCTCAGCTGGCTAGTTCCCATCTGCTCCTAAGCCTCCAGTTCTAGCACCTTCCTGAACCTGCTTGCTATGCAGTGTTTCCATTTTAGTAGGTAGCAGTTGTACATGTCAGAAAGCCAGTTGTCAACCTCAAGGTCCTTCTTCCTTCCACCTTCAATCCATTATCAGAGTCTGTGGCCTTATTTGTAAAATGTAATCTTGATTCTTCTCATTTTTCCTACCTCCACTGTTACTGTTCTAGAGTAAGACACTCTGTGATGGTTTGTATATACTTGGCCCAGGAACTATTAGGAGTTGTGGCCCTGTTGGAGTAGGTGTGTCACTGTGGGCATGGGCTTTAAGACCCTCATCCTAGCTTCCTGGAAGCCAGTCTTCTCCTAGAAGCCTTCATATGAAGATGTAGAACTCTCAGCTCCTCCTGTACCACGCCTGCCTGGGCACTGCCATGCTCCTACCTTGATGATAATGGACTGGTCTTCTGAACCTGTAAGAAGCCCCAGTTAAATGTTGTCCTTAGAAGAGTTGCCTTGGTCATGATGTCTGTTCGCAGCAGTAAAGTCTAACTAAGACACACTCATTATATACTTGTATATGGGAATATCCTTAGATTAACTTTATCCACTTTCCACATAATGACCAGAGCAGTATTAAGAAAGAAAAGAAGAAAGGAAAGAATGGAGAAGAGAAGAGAGGAGAAAAGAAAAGGAAAAGAAAAACTCCTGTCTTTCCTCTCCATGGCCTTAACAGGGCTGACGAGTGTTCTCAGGTTGGTGCCTTCCACACCCCTGAGTTTCTTCATCTGCTTTATCCCTTTAGTCATTACGTCCCCTTCCCTCCCCTAGATCCATGAACACCTATGTTTCCTTTTTTTTGCAGGTAAAACTTCACCAGGGCAGAGTTTACAACTCTTTTCTTGCTGATGAATCTTTGGTGTCTGTCTCAATTCCTGAAGCATAATAGATACATGGTTTTAGTAACTATGACAAAAACAAAACAAAACAAACAAACAAAAAAAACCTGAAAGTTTAAGAGCAAACATGGCAAACTTCTAAACAGCGGCTTGAGTGGAGGTTTATGGGAGTTCATGGGGACATGGGCTAGCGGGGTTGTGACTCCGTGTGAGGAAGCTTTTGAACCCTCACTGGGAAATGGCTTTTAGAGCCATGTATTAAGAGACATAAACTTTTAGCTGGAGTATGGGAGCAGTGTCCCACAAGATTGACCAGCCTTCTAGTAAAGCTGATGGAATGCATATGTCACTGAGCTTTACAAAGTAGGGCTGGAGAAGTAATTATTGGTTTGATTGTGATGAGTCTGTGATGCTAATAGAAGATGTTAGACAGCTTCCATCTGACAAGGGAAGCAAGTTCCTGGCCCCCACTCCAGAAGCAAGAAGAATACCTCCATTGGTGGTCAACAATGGAAACGAATGGAGATATAAGGATTATTCTGGAACCATTATGGATGGGAATTGAAGACCACTGGGAAGAAACTGAGCATAAAATGAACCAAATGCATATTTGAGTGTATTGGATTGAGAAAATGGCGTCATCATTAGCAGAGAAAATAATGAAAAAAAGATATTTTGAGGGTGATGATGGGTTTGGTTTATAACTTGTGAAAAGTGAAGCTACCAAAAAGGAATGTCCAATTTGTGGTGAAATTGGAGACTAGGAATAGGATTAGAAGTACTTATACCTTCTTCTGTTTATCCTCTCAATAGTAACTAGTGCCAGGCATTGTATCAGGCACTGAGAATGAATGTAAGAGAAGCATAAACCTGTGTCTGTGAATTCCCTTTTGCTCTATGTAGGTTTTTGGCCCATGAAGGCATTCAATTATTGAAACATAATTTCAAAGGATCAATAACTGCAGTGTAATTATTTTAATATACATCCACTTTTAAGCTTTTTTTACCTTCATGTGACAGAACTAAATCAGGAGTTTTAGTATACACACATAGTCAATTAAAATTTATAAATCACAGTTGAAGGGAATCCCAGTGATCATCCAAGCAAATTTGAAGATCTTTGTGCCTTTTGGTTTTGAGCCACAGCAGTTTGCAGTTTGTCTGGCAATTTCAGGACAAAAGAAATGACACTGAAAGAAGATGAAGAACACCAATCCCAATGTTGTGGGATGTGGGAGCTTTATGCTTCTCACTGAATCTTTTAGAGTTTGTAAATTCGGAAGATAGTTTTAGCTAGAATGTCAACCTGGATCTGTTTTAAAAGTGGAAACAATAGTGCATTCAGCCTATAAAGAAGCAGAGATGACCATTTAATGAAATTCATACTATTATCATTCTGTTGGAAGACAATGGAACATGGAGTGCAAGCTGAGGACTGTGAGACAGTCTAGAGGCAGGAATACAGAGTGAGCAGGGAGAAGAACCTTGATAAAAGTAGCCATTATTATTTGGTATGCCCTTTCATTTGGTATTCTATTTTGTTGGCACTATGATATATATATCAGAACAATAATCATCCTTCCATTCTACAGAAGGACACTGGAGCACAGGGAGGTGACTAAGGTTACATGATGGAAAGCTAGCAAAGCTGGGGACTGACCATGGTGTATGCTCTGGTGTCCTGTCCTACACCACAGTGTCTTTGCATAAGGCTGCAGCTTTATGTGGCCTTCTAGCTCTTATCCAAAGCCTACTTATCCTCAAATTTATCTTTGTGAAACTTGGTCAGATCCCATCAGCTAGAACTTGCCAGCTCCTTCTCTTTACCTCTCTAGGAAGGCTCTCTTTCTCTATGGGTTGTGTCCCACTTTCTCTTTGTCTTGTCATAACTAACACTTGTATTTCATCTCTACTGGTAGACAGCTAACCTGGGTAAACCCTGGATCTAAATCTCCTTTATTCCCCACAGCATGAGGTACACTAAATGTATATGTATCGGATGGATGAGCAAGTGCATCTTCCCCAGCTCCCCTGCTCTGAGACAGCTGAGAAACTGCATCCTGCCTGCTTTCTTAATTTAGGACAAGACTGCTGCCTCTTGGGTATCTTAAAGGAGAAATCCAGAGGAAAACAGGAGGGAAGACAATATTCTATTTTATGAAGATGGAGACAAGAAGAAGTACGCATAATGAAAGGGGGCAGGGGGCTTAGGGCTGAAATACAGTAGCTATGGTTACACAAGACTCTTAGTGAAAATGTTCATGTAAATTGAAATAATCAGCTCTCCTGTGTTATGCAGCACGAAGAGAACAAGAATCTCAAGGCAGGTGTTACAGGGACATCATCAAAGGCCACTGATAAAGTGAGACTGTGGCCTTTCAGTCATTTTCCCTCTGGGCACACACCATAGAGGGCTGATGTCCTAAATTATCTATCCTCTGGTCACACGTTTTTGTCTGCTGCCAGACTGCATGCTGTATTTGGAGCGATGAAATTACTTCAGCAGCTTCAAGATTCTCTCTCTGGAGGACTGCACTGAAGAAGTTTGGCATAGCAGTGAGAGAGTGTTGAAGATTAAAGAGCAGGAAGTAAAGAAAAGTTGTCATATGCCTGGATTAAATCGTTCCTGTCCCAAGGGTATGAGCACTTGCTCACTTGTCAGGAGAGCAAGTCACGCGAAAGACTGTCTTACTTTGAACCTTGGAGTCAGGTGATGTGGGTATAAAGTCTGAGAACTTGGGCTATGCTCTTAAGAAGGAGTATGTATGTGTGCTACAGAAAACAGGTCTTGTGTTCACATTCACTGATAGTTTTTCAGGGAACCACAACTCCCTTTTGCAGTGAATGCAAACGGGAAAAAAAAACCCCACAAAATTCAGAGCGATGTGCATTAACATGATTTTGAGCCAGAAAAATGAAAAACCAATTGAATTTAGAATTTAAAAGTCTACCCCAACAGGATGGCCCAGCAGAGAAAGACACTTGATGCTGTTCTGTAGCTTGAGTTTGACCCTCAGGACAAAGAATTCCTGAAATGTGTTTTCTTACCTCAACATGTATAGTATGACATGTGGACACACAGAGAGACACACATCATAAATAGATAGAAGCAATTAAAACATTTAAAAAGCAGTTATTTGAAAGGTGTTGTTTTTGTTTTTCTCTCCTTCAAAGTATTTTTGCAAATAGCATTGCAGAAAGATTGTTGTCGATGTCAACTGAGTACCAATTTAAAATAAAACCAACATTGTACCTGTTTTTTAATAAACAAGATCATAGAAGCTAAAGTAATACAATAACTGACTACACATACCTTGTAGTCCTGGTTAGAGCACCTGGAATGGTCAACTAGAATTATAATTTCAAAAAAGTTTTAAAACTATGAAATAGTATATAATTAGTAGTTATTAGAAAAATGAAAATACTGGGGTATGAATTTATATTAAAGAGGGTTGCCTCAAATAGATATTTTTGGTGGGGGAAGGTGGCTGAGGCAGGGTTTCTCTGTGTACCCCTAACTGTCCTAAATCTCATTTCGTATACTAGGCTGGCATCACATTTAGAGAAATCAACTAATATTCATTATATACATGCATATAATGAATAACTGTCAAATAATAATAAACCAGAAGAAACAAGTGTCATGTTTATGTGGCTACTTTTAACAGTTTTCAGGAATAAAGGATGACTGGCTGCCCACTAACATTGTGATATATTGAAATGTATAGGTATTAGCCATATTAGAATGTCAGAGGCCATTGGTTAGCTTAAAAAAATATGAAAGAGTCCACAGAATAAATGAGAGGATAACAAATGAGCTGTTGGAGATCTAAAAATCTACTATAAAAATTGAAATAACTTCAATAGCAGCAAGAACAGAACATGGTCAAGGACATGTAGTCTTAAAAAAAAAATCTCACAAGGAAAACATCCCAGTGAAATTTTATTGAGTATAGGCCAAATGGTAGCCAAGGAAGACACGTAATATGATGCAGCTGAAGCATGACATAGTTTGCTTGAATAAATAATAACACAGAAAAAAACCCTACAAGAAGTAGAGTAAAAGAAAAATTTCCTGAAATTTACAAAACATGTTTTACAGAAAACAATGAGTATGCAGTAGCAACACCGAATATCCTAGTAAAGTTGGGGAAAGTGTTTAGCAGCTAAAGAGCGAGGAAAGAAGTCATCACCAATAAGAAAATATATTTGGTCTCAGGCTCATTCACTGAAACATTAAATACTAGAAAAGTGAAGTACTATTTACAGAGTTTGAAGATAAGAATCGTATAACCAGCCAGTCAATTTTCTTGAGAAAGTCAATGCATACAGATGCCAGCATGTTCTATCTCAGCACGTTCACAAATCCTACCTGGGAAACCTTGATGGAGGTGGATACGGACAGCTAACTGATTGTTTTTTCTTAAATAGTAGGAATAGGAAAGGCATGCTATGAATTGACTCAATGAGAAGCACAAGTATATTTAAAATGGTTACCAAGGCATTAAGAGGTACATCCAACCCCTTTGGAAATGCAACGAGAGTAACCATTTTCTGAAGCAAATTAAAATTTTATAATCTAGTTACACTTTTAAATTATTTTGAAAATAAAACAACCGCACAGGTTGAGCACCCCGAATTTTGCAATTGAAAATCTGAACTGCTCTGATCTGAGCCTTGAATACCAACAAGATGCCAGGGCAAGAAACTCCACTCCTGGTCACATGACAAGTTACTGTGAAAAATGCAAACTCACTAAATCATTGCATGAATTACCTTCAGGTTATTTTAAAAAAGAGATATATAAAATATAAGATAAGTTTTATCTTCAGACGTAGGATCCTCAAGTTACCTCAGTATATGCATTTTTTAAAGCTCCAGATCTGGGACTGAGGACATGATTCAGGGGTAAAGTGGTTACTGTACGAGTGCCTGATCCATTGTAAAAGCCAGGTCTGGTGTGGCAGAGTATGGCATGTGTCTTTAGCCCCAACACTGGGGTAGAGAAGAGACCCTGCATCTGCTGTAGCCATTCTAGCCAAAATGCTCCTAGTTCAGGGATACTCCATCTCAAAATATATATGGTAGAGGGCAATTAAGGAAGACACTTGATGTCAAATTCTGGCCTCTACAAACACACAAATGATTGTATATACATACCACAGACACACCTACCACAAATACATACATACACAGACACACACATGTCTACATACACACAAATCAAACCATTTCTATGCCCAAGCACTCAGATAGGTTATGTTCAACCTATGCAGCAAAAATCCCTAAACAATGAGAAACTGAGACCAGTGAAAGTTTTATATTCACTAGATATGTTGTGGTCATGGTGGTCCATGCCTCTAATCCCAGCACACAAGTCTGAAGACCTCAAGATTGTGAGCAGCCTGAGCTATAGAGCAAGACCACTTCTAAGAGCCAAATTCCTAAAAGAGTGGCTTTGTTTACATACTACCACTCAGTCCTGTCCCTTTGTAGGGACACCAGTCCTGGAAAAGCTTTTCTCAGGGCACAGACCCATGAGCACATCCTTGAGACCACTTCTGAGAGCTGTAAATCTTCCCATTTCTTGAATTCTCTAGAAAGCCCCTTCTAAGTAAAGTGGATATATCAACTAGGGTGCTTTCAGTCCAAGTGGTACTTAAAACTATGACATAAAAACGTAACAGAAAGATTTATTATTTCACAACATAAGATCCAGAGTTTGAATGATGGAGAGTCCCAAGCAGCTCTTCGATGTGTGCCCTGTTCAGGTCTATTTCACTTGGCTCCAGGGTGGCTGGTACAGATTTGGGCTTTACAACATTCTATGACCAGACCAAAATGGAAGACAGCCCATCACTTTATTTTGATTCTTTAGAGAGAGAAGAAGAAACTGTTGGAACCTGAGACACTTCACATGAGCAGGTCCCACAGACCTGACTTGTTACAGGCTATTTTGTAAAACACACATCTGAAAATGGAAAGAGGGGCTCTTCTGAAGTCATAGTTCTGTGAGCAGAATGGTGGTGTGCTACCAGCATTGTTTGTAGGAGTAACTTTCAGTTCTCTGTAATTCAATTTTCTACAATCATGGTTGCTATAGCAGGAGTCAGTGATGAGAGATAACCATAGTAGCTGTAACTTGAAGAAGTGGGTATTTGTGTAACCTGAGAGTACTTGACAAAGTTTTTTCTCATTATCATGGTGTTTTTTGACATACAACCACTGATTCCTCTGCCAGAAAGCCCAGCTTTTTCTTTCTGATTTTGAGTTTGACTTAGAAAGATCCCTCTAAAGAATAGACTATGGAAAAGAGGAGAAAAAGTCACTTTACATTGGAGAAAAAAATGATCAAGGTTAACATCACCAGAATGAGTCACAGCACCTAGTCATGATGGGATGAGCAAGATGACGACATCACCCCTGTGGATGCTCCTTTAAAGTCAGTGTGGCCACGAGTGTCAGACAAGTCGGATGCAAAGACCTTCATAAAATATTTGATCTGTATTCTCCAAAAGTGCCAAGGTCATGAAAAGAAAATGGGTACACTGAGAAATTTGCATATTAGTGAAGGTTAAGAAAGTGTGATAACCAAGTATGACACAGTACCCTGCAACAGATCCTGGAAGGGAAAGGAAACAGTGCTGCAGGACCAAAGCCTATCATTCCATGAGTAGTGCAGTCAATGTTCATTTCTATTTTTTTTTCATATTTTATTTACATTTCAAACGTTTCCCCCTTTCCAGATCTCCCCTTTGGAACCTCCCCATTCCCTCGGCACACCCCCTGCCACTATGGGGGTATTCACCCACACACCCACCCACTCACCCACTCACCCACTCACCCACTATCATCTTCCTTCCTTGGCATTCACCTATACTGGGGAATCTAACACCCTCAGGAACAAGGGCCTCTTCTACCCCTGATGGATAACAAGACCCTTCTCTGCCACATTTGTGGCCAGCACCATGGGTCCCTCCATGTGTATTCTTTGGTTGGTGGATCAGTCTCCAGGAGTATCGGGGGATCAGGCCAGTTGCCACTGTTGCTGCCTTCCTGGGGATGCAAACTCCCTCAGCTCCTTCAGTCCTTTCTCTGAGTCCTCCATCTGTGACCTCACACTAAGCCCTACTGTTACTGTGAAGTGACTCTTGGGTATTTCAAACTTTTGGGCTAATAACCACTTAACAGTACATACCGTGTATATTCTTTTGTGACTGCATTACCGCGCTCAGGATGATATTTTCAAGTTCCATCCATTTGTTTGCAAATTTCATAAAGTCATTGTTTTTAATAGCTGAGTAGTATTCCATTGTGTAAATGTACCACATTTTCTGTATCCATTCCTCTGTGGAGGGACATCTGGGTTGTTTCCAGCTTCTGGCTATTATAAATATGGCTGCTATGAACATAGTGGAACATGTGTCTTTATTACATGATGGAACTTCTTCTGGGTATATGCCCAGGAGTGGAATAGATGGGTCCTCAGGTAGTATTATGTTCATTTTTCTGAGGGTCTGCCAAATTGATTTCCAGAGAGGTTGTATCAACTTGCATTCCCACCAGCAATGGAGGAGTGTTCCTCTTTCTCCACATCCTTGCCAACATCTGCGGTCACCTGAGTTTTTGATCTTAGCCATTCTGACTGGTGTGAGGTGAAATCTCAGGGTTGTTTTGATTTGCAATTCCCTGATGACCAAGGATGTTGAACATTTCTTTAGGTGCTTCTCGGCCATTTGAGTTTCCTCAGTTGAGAATTCTCTGTTTAGCTCACTTCCCCATTTTTTGATAGGGTTATTTGGATCTCTGGAGTCTAGCTTCTTGAGTTCTTTGTATACATTGGATATTAGCCCTCTATCGGATGTAGGATTGGTAAAGATCTTTTCCCAATCTGTAGGTTGCTGTTTTGCACTATTCACAGTGTCCTTTGCCTTACAGAAGCTTTGTAATTTTATGAGGTCCCATCTGTCGATTCTTGATCTTACAGCACAAGCCATTGGTGTTCTGTTCAAGAACTTTTCCCCTGTGCCCATGTGTTCGAAGCTTTTCCCCACTTTCTCTTCGATTAGATTCAGTGTATCTGGATTTATGTGGAGATCCTTGATCCACTTGGACTTGAGCTTTGTACAGGGAGATAGGAATGGATCAACACGCAATCTTCTACGTGTAGACTGCCAGTTGAACCAGCACCATTTGTTGAAGATGCTCTCTTTTTTCCACTGGATGGTTTTAGCTCCTTTGTCGAAGATCAAGTGACCATATGTGTGTGGATTCATTTCTGGGTCTTCGATTCTATTACATTGATCGACCAGCCTGACACTGTACCAATACCATGCAGTTTTTATCACTACTGCTCTGTAGTACAGCTTGAAGTCAGGGAGGCTGATTCTCCCAGAAGTCCTTTTATTGTTAAGAATAGTTTTTGCTATCCTGGGTTTTTTGTTATTCCATATGAATTTGAGAATTGCTCTTTCTAAGTCTATGAAGAATTGAGTTGGGATTTTGATGGGGACTGCATTGAATCTGTACATTGCTTTCGGCAGGATGGCCATTTTAACTATATTAATCCTGCCAATCCATGGGCATGGGAGATCTTTCCATTTTCTGAGGTCTTCTTCGATTTCTCTCTTCAGAGACTTGAAGTTCTTGTCATACAGATCTTTCACTTGTTTGGTTAGAGTCACACCAAGATATTTTATATTGTTTGTGACAATTGTGAAGGATGTTATTTCCCTAATTTCTTCCTCAGCCTGTTTATCCTTTGAGTGTAGGAAGGCTACTGATTTGCTTGAGTTTTTTTGTATCCAGCCACTTTGCTGAAATTGTTTATCAGCTGTAGCAGATCTCTGGTGGAGTTTTTCGGGTCACTTATGTATAACATCATATCATCTGCAAATAGTGATATTTTGATTTCTTCCTTTCCAATATATATCCCTTTGACCTCCTTTTGTTGTCTGATTGCTTTAGCTTGAACTTGAAGTACTATATTGAATAGATAGGGAGAGAGAGGGCATCCTTGCCTAGTCCCTGATTTTAGTGGGATTGCTTCGAGTTTCTCTCCATTTAGTTTGATGTTGGCCACTGGTTTGCTGTATATTACTTTTACTATGTTTAAGTATGCTCCTTGAATTCCTGATCTTTCCAAGACTTTTATCATGAAGAGATGTTGAACTTTGTCAAATGTTTTTTCAGCATCTAATGAAATGACCATGTGGTTTTTTTCTTTGAGTTTGTTTATGTAGTGGATTACTTTGATGGATTTCCGGGTATTGAACCATCCCCGCATCCCTGGGATGAAGCCAACTTGATCATGGTGAATGATCGTTGTGATGTGTTCTTGGATTCGGTTTGCAAGAATTTTATTGAGTATTTTTGCATCGATATTCATAAGGGAAATTGGTCTGAAGTTTTCTTTTATTGTTGGGTCTTTGTGGGGCTTTGGTGTCAGTGTAACTGTGGCCTCATACAATGAATTGGGTAATATTCCTTCCGTTTCTGTTTTGTGGGATAGACTGAAGAGTATTGGTATTAGGTCTTTGAAGATCTGATAGAATTCTGCACTGAACCCATCTGGTCCTGGGCTTTTTTTGGTTGGGAGACTGTTAATGACTGCTTCTATTTCTTTAGGGGTTATGGGACTGTTTAGATGGTTTATCTGATCCTGATTTAACTTCGGTAATTGGTATCTGTCTAGAAACTTGCCCATTTCCTCCAGATTTTCCAATTTTGTTGCATGTAGGCTTTTGTAGTAGCCTACAAAATGTATGTATGTAGGATCTGATGATTTTTTAAATTTCCTCAGGGTCTCACTTTTCATTTCTAATTTTGTTAACTTGGATACTGTCTCTGTACCCTCTGGTTAGTCTGGCTAAGGGTTTATCTCTCTTGTTGATTTTCTCAAAGAACCAGCTCTTGGTTTTGTTGATTCTTTGCATAGTTCTTTTAGTTTCCACTTGGTTGATTTCAGCCCTTAATTTGATTATTTCCCGCGTTGTCCTCCTCTTGGGTGTATTAGCTTCTTTTTGTTCTAGAACTTTCAGATGTGCTGTTAATCTTTTAGTGTATCCTCTCTCCAGTTTCTTTTTGGAGGCATTCAGAGCTATGAGTTTTCCTCTTAACACTGCTTTCATTGTGTCCCAAAGGTTTGGGTATGTTGTACTTTCGTTTTCATTAAATTCTAGGAAGTCTTTAATTTCCTTCTTCATTTCTTCCTTGACCAAGTTATCATTGAGCAGAGCATTGTTCAGCTTCCATGTGTATGTGGGCTTTGTGTTGTTGTTGTTGCCATTGAAGACCAACCTTAATCCATAGTGATCTGATAGGAGGCATGGGATTATTTCAATCTTCTTATATCTGTTGAGGTTTGTTTTGTGACCACTTATATGATCAGTTTTGGAGATGATACCATGAGGTGCTTAGAAGAAGGTATATTCCTTTGAAGCAAGATGAAATGTTCTATAGATATCTGTTAAACCCATTTGGTTCATAGCATCTGTTAGTTTCACTGTGTCTCTGTTTAGTTTATGTTTCCAAGATCAGTCCATTGTTGATAGTAGGGTGTTGAAGTCTCTCACTATTATTGTGTGAGGTGCAATGTGTGCTTTGAGCTGTAGTAGAGTTTCTTTTACGAAAGTGGGAGCTCTTGCATTCGGGGCATAGATGTTCAGTATTGAGAGTTCTTCTTGGTAGATTTTTCCTTTGATGAGTATGAAGTGTCTTTCCTTAGCTTTTTTGATGACTTTTGGTTAAAAGTCTATTTTGTCCAATATTAGAATGGCTATTCCAGCCTGCTTCTTGGGGCCATTTGCCGGGAAAATTGTTTTCCAGCCCTTTACTCTGAGGTAGTTTTTGTCTTTATCATGGAGGTGTGTTTCCTGGATGCAGCAAAGTGCTGGGTCCTGTTTATGGATCCAGTCTGTCAGTCTATGTCTTTTTATTGGGGAGTTGAGACTGTTGGTGTTAAGAGATATTAAAGAATGGTGATTGTTATTTCCTGTTATTTTTGATGTTGTTTATATTGTTTGTGTGGCTATCTTCTTTTGAGTTTGTTGAAAGATTACTTTCTTGCTTTTTCTTGAGTGTAGTTTCCCTCCTTGAGTTGGCATTTCCCATGTATTATTCTTTGTAGCACTGTGTTTGTGGAAACATACTGTGCAAATTTGGATTTGTCATAGAATATTTTGGTTTCACCATCTATGATTATTGAGAGTTTTGCTGGGTATAGCAGCCCTAGCTGGCATTTGTGTTCTTTCAGAGTCTGTATGAGATCTGCCCAGGATCTTCTTGCTTTCATAGTCTCTGGTGAGAAGTCTGGTGTAATTCTGATAGGTCTGCCTTTATATGTTACTTGCCTGTTTTCCCTTACTGCTTTTAATATTCTTCCCTTGTTTTGTGTATTTGGTGTTTTCACTATAATGTGATGGGAGGAATTTCTTTTCTGTTTCAGTCTATTTGTCGTTCTGTAGGCTTCTTGTATATTTATGTTCATATCTTTCTTTAGGTTAGGGAAGTTTTCATCTATAATTTTGTTGAAGATATTT
Organism: Rhynchomys soricoides; assembly: GCA_019843965.1. NCBI lineage: Eukaryota > Metazoa > Chordata > Mammalia > Rodentia > Muridae > Rhynchomys > Rhynchomys soricoides. The sequence goes on from JADRCH010000012.1 coordinate 14,954,773, forward strand.
TCTGGTCCTTTAAATTGAGAGTCTTCACTCTCTTCTATACCTATTATCCTCAGGTTCTGTCTTCTCATTGCATCCTGGATATCTTGGATATTTTGGGTTAGGAGCGTTTTGGATTTTGTGTTTTCTTTGACTGTTGTGTCCATGTTTTCTATGGTATCTTCAGCACCTGAGATTCTCTCTTCCATCTCTTGTATTCTGTTGGTGATGCTTGCATCTATGACTCCTGATTTCTTTCCTATGTTCTCTAACTCCAAGGTTGTTCCCTTTATGATTTCTTTATTGTTTCTATTTCTGTTTTTAATTCCTGAATGGTTTTGTTCATTTGTTTGATTGTGTTTTCCTGTAATTCTGCCTGTTTGACTGTGTTTTCCTGTAATTCTTTAAGGGATTTCTGTGTGTCTTCTTTAAGGGTTTCCAGTTGTTTACCTGTGTTCTCTTGTATTTCTTTAAGGGAGTTATTTATTTCCTTCTTAAAATCTTCTATCATCCTCTCGATAAGTGATTTTAAGTCTGAGTCTTCCTTTTCTGGTGTGTTGGGGTATCCAGGGCTGGCTGTGGTGAGAGAGCTGGGTTCTGATGAAGCCAAGTAGTTTTGGTATCTGTTCCTTGTGTTCTTGCCCTTGCCTTTCGCCATCTGGTTATCTCTGGTGTTAGCTGGTCTTTCTCTGACTGTGGCTTGTCTCTCTGACTGTGGCAAGCCCAGATATCAATATTCCTGGCAGACCAGTTCTCTCTCCCGGCTGTTCTTCAGACCCTGTGTCTGGAGCCCTCATGTTCCTGGCTTTTCCACACATGTGGGTGGCTCGCTTTCTCCCTGGGCTGTTTGGCTATGGAGGCCTGGTGGTCCAGGCAGAGGTCTCCTGCCACAGGTGGAAGCCTGCAGGCTCTTACCTCCCAGCTTTTTCTCAGTCCCTGCATCTCCAATGTTCATTTCTTAGTTTGGTAAATAGAATGTGATTAGGTAACATGTTATCATCAGGAGAAATAGAGGGAACAGTATACAGAAACTCTCTCTGTTATTTTTTTATTTTCTTCTAGCAATCTAAAAGTGTGTTAAGACAAACATTTTAAAACAATTGAAAGTAAAAAGCTTGCTTTATTACCAAGACCAATTAACACATCTCCGCAAACATTGTGGTTTTCATAACTCATTTGTTCGAGAATGAAGGTTACTTCTATTCATGACATATGTGTGAATTGAGTCTGAGTGCACTAGAACGTGCCTAAAATCCCAACATTCTGAAGCTGAGGCAGGAGGACTTTAAATTTCCAGGTCAGCCTGGGCTGTTATAGTGAGATATTGTCTCAGAAAACTAACCAAAAAACCAACTAAACTAAAGTGTAACTAGCCACTTACTAGGACCAGGCCTGATGCTAGCCAGGAATAGAATAATGGAGCAGTCAGGCACTGCCTTTTCTTCCTCTCTCTCTCCCTATCAACTAATTCCAACTAAAAAACAAATGTGTTTAGTTTTCTTTTCGTTTCTCTATTCAACTTGATAATGCTCTGCAGGGGATTTTGAACTTTGAGGATTTTGAAATGATTTACAATCTTTATACAGATATTTTTGTTTTTAAAGAAACTTTGATTAAAAGTGAGGAGTATGTGCCTTTCATTGTTAAAGATTGTGGAGTAGAATTAGTCTATTCAGCTTTTGAAAAAGAAATGACAGAGCTTGCCCTGTGCCAGAACAACAAGGTTTTCTGCTTTTGTCCAAGACTGAGCATGAAGCATCTCAGCTGATGAAGCTGCTGCTTTTGAAAACATGGTTGGAAGGTTTCAATGAAAAGCCTTATACTCTTTGACTGCCTATCTGAAAAAACTCATTGTAATAAGTATGAGGATGAGTTTTTAACAGGTGATTGTGAAATTTAATAAAGAGGGCATAGAAAAGACTTAACAATACTGGAGTACAAAATAAAGTCCAAACTGAGGCTTGTTTAATGGGAGTACAGAGAGTCATGTCTGTCTTGTACTTTACCTCATGTATGCTGGGTTTTTTTTTTTTTTTTTGGCCTACAATTTCCTGAAAGAAAGACAATCTTAAGCTAAATGAACACTATATTAATATGCCCACAGGAGGTTATAATAGGTGGCAGAGTGAATTTTAATTTAACTTGTACTTAAAAGTATTATTTTTATAAACAATGCTTATAAAGTCTTTCCAGGTGATGTTTTGGTTATTTTAGAAAACTGTGAGTCATGCATGTCCACAACAACAGTAATAACACCAGGAAGTAAAATTATGGAAGATGAGTTTGTCTCAAAAGCATAATTTTGGGGCTGATAAGATGTCTCCATTGGCAAAGCCTAGTAACTAAATATGGTCCTTGGAATCCACAGAAAGGTTGAAGGCATAGCTGACCCCAAAGAGTTTTCCTGTGACCACCACACTCACACCATGCCATGGATGCCCCCACCGCACCCATGTAAGAATGCACACACAATGATAATTTAAAAGTTTGAAAGCCTTGCTTGTTGTCTAGATTTATTCTGTATAAGAAGGGGGATAATTTCTGGGGTGAAGTGATTGCTGGAGCTGCATGAAAACAAAGGTTAATGCGGCACCATCTCTGGGCGAATAATACGTCTGTGAAGAGGTGAATTTCGTGTAGATATTGATTTTCTTCATCGTTGCTTTTGTTCTTCAAACTCCATCACTTTTCCTTGAATATCCATCTTCCTACGGAGGATATTATCCTTTTAGGCTGGGGCAAACACTTGTGCCCATATAAAAGAAATTTCTAAACTCTCTTACAAAACAACTTCGAGAGTAGACTTGAAGGCCTAGGATTATCTGCTGCAGGCTTCCTCTGTGAGTCAAAGCAGTGTGAGGCCTTCTCCACCGATGTGTACTTCGAATTTCCAGTCATCAGAAATGGACCAAAGCAAAGCCAACTCAGGAACTCAAGACAGGATCTTGGACTTCGAAATTGAACCAGAGACCAACTGAGAATCAGGGATGGGAGACTGCTGGCTGGCAGCCTCCTCTTCTGGCTGCTTGGCTAGCATTCATCTGCCTTCCTTGTACAGCTCAGGCCCATCCACCCAGGCATTGTACCATCTACAGTGAGCTACCCCAATCCCATACCAATTAAAACAAAACATGCCCCCATAAACATGCCCACAGGCCAGTCTGTGTGGCAATTCTTTACTGGAGGGTCCCTCTTCCCAGCTGTGTCATGTTCACAACCAAGGTTAGTCATAAGAATTCCACAAATATTTGAGGAAAAAAAAGACTACTCAATTTCTTATCCGTAACTAATTCTGTGGAGAAAAATAAAGATGAAATCCACCTACTACCACGTCAAAGGTAAACCCCACATTGATTATACAGCTGCCTGGGAGAGGTATGCTACCAGGAGTAGAGTATCTTTGTGTTCTAAGTAGAAAAGTATAGTTTTGGTTACTTTAAAATTAATCACTAAATTAGATACATGTTGCATGAATAAAGTTAGCAAGTTACAAATGAGATTAAAATATTTCCTGTGTCTTAGGTGATAAGTAACTAGTATATATACAGGAAACTCTTGCAAACCAAGAAGAAAAAATAAGACAATAAGAACTGCCAGCACAGCGTACGTGCAGGCAATTTACAAAAGAAAGAATTGAAGATTCTGGGTTGTCCAAAAAAGTCTTCCAGTTTGTTGGTAATGAGACAAATATAATATGAAACAGCAAGCATGCTAAATTCGCCCCAGTTGATTAGTAATGTGTTTAAAGCTGGATTATATAAATGCTTGTATGAATATTCACTCCTAGTATGGACTGCTGTTCAAAGTGTACATGTATCCGAGAACCCAGATGTTCCCAAGGAATATGTCCCAGAGCAATCCAAAGCAGAGACATTCCCACAGAGGTTTATGAAGGCAAAATTCAGTATAATGGCAAGCACCAATTCCAGTATGACACAACCAACATACACCTTACAGTATCAAACTTAGTATAATGTCTATCACATTGGAATAGAATTACTTAAAAGGCATTTGGGACTGAATGGTCTTCAATCTTACCAATCTTTAAGAAGGACAAAATTGAATGGCACATGCTGTTTAATTTCAAAATCAGAAAAGTGACATAGCTGTCCATGGTTCACTCTTTTCAATACAGAACTTGAAGTCTGTACCAGAGAAACAAGGGAAGAGCCTAGACTAAATGAGATATATTTGGAAAAGAAAGCATCCAATTATCTCTATTTGTCAATGATATCCTATATTTAAAAGACTGTAAAAAAAACTTTGAGAACCAAGGCAAAGCAAAAAATACCAATCCAGCCGTTTTCATGGACACCTATAACAAACATTATGGGAAATAAGACAGAACCTTCAAACTTATAACCCCCAAACAAACAAACAAATAAACCTCTGGATAAACCAAACCAAGGGGTCATGCAAACTACAATACACCAAAGGAATAAACTGAAGAAAGCATTAGATGGATAGAATCCCCATATTCATGGATCTGAAATTAGTTTCTGGTCATATTACTAAAGGTAATATCTACTGATTTTGTATAGACTCCATCAAAACTTCAATGTCATTTGCACAGAACTAGAAAAAGATTCACATAAAGGTGCAAATGACTTCAAATAGTCAAAGCAATCATTAGAAGAACAATAATGATGGAGGCTTGACTATACCTGACTTCATATTACATACAAAGTCAAAGCAATAAACACACTGTGGCGTAAAAGCAGACACGTAGATATACAGAATAAGAGAAATAAATCCACACTGCTTCAGCCATATGATTTATGAAAAATTGGATGCCAAAAGAATGTTGTAAAAAAGAGCCCCAAGCAAATGATGTTCAGAAAACTAAACAACCACCTATAGAGGAATGAAACAAGATCTAAATAAACCCATCCTCTGCCCAGGTTGTTTTTGGACAGTGTTTTATCACAGCAACATGGACCTAACCTAAACTAAACCAAGATAGGTGGCATCTTTACTGTATGCTGCCTCCCCAATTCTGAGTTTCCTATTCTACTACATTAATTTACATGTGTCTCTGACAGATCTACTGTATTTCATGAATATCATCCTTCTGTTTTTCAATTGACTTAGCTATTTTTGAACTTCTATATTTTTGTATAAGCTTTGAAAAAGTTCCCTTTTGGTGGGGGAGGTTGCAGGGTGGATATGGAGGCATGGGCAGATGGGCGGGATTGGCATGCCAGATGTGAAATTCAAAAAGAATTAATAATGTTTAAAACAATAAATTTAATTAAAAAAAAAACATTGATCTTGAGACTCAAAGATTGGCATCTAGCCCGATTGTCATCAGAGAGGCTTCAACTAGTAACTGGTGGAAACAGATGTACAGACCCACAACCAAGCAGTCAGTAGAGCTTGGGGAATCCTGCAGATGATGGGGAGGAAGGACTTTAGGAGCCAGAGGGATCAAGGACACCACAAGAAAAACCACAGAATCAACTAACTTGGGTCCATGGGCTTCACAGAGACTGAATCGCTAACCAGGGAGCCTGCATGGGCCTGACCTAGGCTCTCACATATGTTACAGTTGTGTAGTTTGATCTTCATGTGGGACTCTTAACAGAGGGAGCAGGAACTTTCTCCATTGCTTGTGTTTAGGATCCTTTTCCCCTACTGGGTTGCCTTTTCTAGCCTTAATACCAGAGAAAGTGCCTAGTCTTACTGCAACTTTGATATGCCATGGCTGGTTGATATCCACTGGAGTCCTACCCTCTGTAGAGAAACAGAGGAGGAGTGGATTGGGTTGGGGAGGGGGAGTGGGAGAGGAACTGGAAGAAGAGGAACTGGATGGAAAGGAGGGAGAGGAAACTGTGGTTGGGATGTAAAATAAAAAGTTTTAAAAGGCTATGTAGCTTGAAGTTTCATTGGGATTTTATAGTTTGCATATACCTTTTCTTACAAATATTAAATATTAAGGCTTCATATTCAGGTATGTTTTAAAACTCTATACATTTGACTTTCTTTTTCCTTTGCTAGAGTTTTACAGTTTTCTTCATAATATTTGTGTATATTTTTGGTAAGGGAAATCCCAGATATTTTAGAGTTTTACTGCCCTGCTGAATGGTATCTTATTTTCAGTAGATTTTTTAAAAATAGTTATTGTCAGTGTGAGGAACACCATTGGTTTCTACTCAAGCCTTTTGCATTATTTTGGTATATTTATTATCTTAGATCTTCTCATCTACTATCTGTTAATAGGTTTGCATTTTCTGGATGGATTCTATTTTCAGATAATATTTTTATTTCCTCCCAAGTTTTCACTTGTTATTCCATGCAACAGAATTCCATTGTGTTTTATAACAGATGGATAGTATTCATAGGTGTATGTGTATCTCCACACATTTTTTACGTCTCAAAATAGAGCGTTTTTAAAATTTACCTAACAAGCTGCACAATGCAACATTTCCAAGTATAATCTGTGAAATCTTAAGTGCTACACCACAGAAGCACAAGTGTCTGACATGTATTCTGAACTACAGTTGGCACATTGTATGATCAATGTGCACCTGGCCAAGAGTCCCTGGAGGCTTTGGATCATCACCTTAGACAGTTCAAGGCTCTGCTCTGCTCTGCTTCCTTCATCCCTCTCATCTCAGTTCTTCCAAGGAGACAATATGAAGAGGAGAAAAAAACAACTTTCAAGAATTGAGGAGCTATGTAAGTTCAGTCTATCTTCTTGGAGTTACTAAGTTATTTTAAAATGATATTAAAGTCAATTTGTAAATCAAAGTTAATCTCATTGGCCTTTATCCCCCCCCCCCAACACATCCCTCTTTGATTGGATTCTATCACAGTCCTTTAGTCACATACCATCAGAGTAGCCTTAGATCTTAGAGAACACCAGAACTGATGATGGGTGACACTGGAAAGTCATTACTTTTCACAACCTAAAACTCTTATATCAGTGAGAACAGGAGTCCAGTTCATTGGTTGATGAGGTAGATGGGAGAAGCTTCGATCAAAGACTAGGTCTCTAGGATAGTTTGTCTGGTAAAAGCTGAGTCACCATCACAGTGGGCTCTGGATGGTCAGTGAGCTGGAATGAGCTGTTGTCCCACTGTGCAGGAAGAAGGCAGGGCCCAATAACTACATCTTACTTCCTTTCTGTCCTTAAGTTGAGTTCAGTATCTCTTTGTGGTATACATCACTGTTTTTACCAGCTGTGAGGATGAGAAGAATACAATGAAGAGTATTACTAATCACCAGGCCCCTATGGAGAGGGGTTAAGCACTGGTGGATGTGGGCAGAGCAGCAGAAAATCTGTCACTAATTTAGTTACAAAAAGTAGCACCACTTCCTAGCGCTATATTTGGATTTTTTTTTTTTTTTTTTTTTTGCTTTAAATATCCTTACTGAAGGTGAACATCCCAGGGATAATGATGAAGAGGCCTTCCTTTGAGTTTCTGAATTGTCTCAGTTCTAATAATATTTGAACTTGGCAAGTTTTGAGTGCTTTTTGGGAGGACGAAGCAAGAACAGATTGGAAAAATATCCTGTGCCTTGACAGAAGGGAAGTGATTGGGTTATTACATCTATACAGTAATTTCCTGAATTTAACAGAATTAATGTAGAAATCAAAAAAAATGTTTTGTATAATTAATTGTGTGATGTAATAAACTGTTTGTGAGCATTATGTTCACTTAATAGGGTCGGTATTGCTCAAAAGATTGAAGTGAACAGTGATTCTTTTAGCGACTACCAATTCTCCACTCCAGAATTCCACACAGACTGCAGCTGGCCATTCCTCTGAGTAGTGGGATGCAGTTTATTGGAGATTTTTCTTTCATGGTTCTTACCAATTCACCCACTCCATCCATTTGATCCTCAAAGCCCAAATAAGAATTCTGAGTGTGGTAGCACGTGTTTGACATTCCAGCCCTGGGCAGATGGCTCCACTGGCCAGCAGAGCCTAACTGATAAGCTTCAGGCCAAAGAGAGACCTGTCTCAAAGGAGTTTAAATCCTTGTCCTTTAGACTAATATCTGAGGTTCTACCAGCTTCCACACACATGTGTGTACATGGACCTGCACATACATGTACCTCCCATGAACATGTGCACAGAAATATACATTAAAAAGTAAAAGAGAAGAAAACCAAACTGCTTCCCAGAAAGGAAAAGGTGTCAGCAGTCTGTCCAGGTAAAACTCCAAAATTTGAAGGGTAAATAAACATGTCCAAGTCTGGGCATACCTGGATTAATACTCTCTTTGCATAGCTTCCCAAACAATTTTTTGTTGTTGTTCAATACCCTGATCATGTAGGACCAAGCAAAAAGATTCATAGGAAAGATTATCTATGTTTCCTAAGATAATTAAAAGTATGATATGATAGGGCAGAAAAGCATCTGGTTACCTAAGTCCATGGTTGAGTTGTGTACAGTAAACGACATTAGCAAGAGAAAAGCATATACATTTATGAAGTGAGTTTTATGGATCTGGGAATTTTCACTGCTATAGAAAAATACCAGAGACTAAGTGGTTTAAGAAAATAAATTTATTTTGAATCTAGCCTTAGATTTGGGGCATGCATGAAATCTGAAGAGACTGAAGCAGAAGAATCATAATTTTAAGGCACATCAAGGCTGCAAAGTAGGATCCTGCAAAAAATAGAACAACAACAACAATAAAGCAAAACAAAAAACAACCACAGAAAGCAAACTAACAGAAAATCCCCCAAAACCCCACATAAAACAAATTTGCTTTGGCCCAAGGTTCTGATGACTGGAAAGTTCAACTACACAGAGCTAGGGAAAGCCTCACACTGCTTTGACTCACAGAGGAAGCCTGCGGCAGATAATCCTAGACCTTCAAGTCTACACTTAAAGATGTTTTGTAAGAGAGTTTATATGGGCCCAAGTGTTGCCCTGACAAATGACCACAAACTCAAAGGCTAAACAACAGGAACTGATTCTAGGGTTCCTACATGGGTCTCACTGGGCTCAACATAAGGTGTTGGTAGAAGCCTTATTCTTGGGGGCAGATGTTTATTTTTTCCATGTATTCATCCATGGTTCTGTCCTCTCCTCCATGCCTGTCTGGCCAGAGACGCCTTCCTCCTGTTTCATTCTGTGAGCTTCTTTCCTGTCATCTTTTCTCTTTACTTTTTAGAGTCTGGGTGGATAATCCAGGAGACTGTCTCTAGATAGAGCCTTAATTTAGCCACACCTGCAAAGTCCTTTATCCCTGCAAGGTAAGCTAGTCACAGGTTTCAGAGTTAGGATGTGAACATTTAAGAGGCGGGTGAATGTACACATTCAGTTTACCACAGGGATGAGACTCAGAATTGGATGCCTGTGTTACCAGCTTATAGAGTGTTATCTGTGGGCATCTCAGTGCTGCCTAGAGCTTGTAAGTCTGGGGGCCCCCAACTAGGCTTTTTAGCATGGGACTGTGTCTGATGTGGGGGATGGGAGCAGGTCCTCCTATGGTTAACCTGTAATCCCCAGGGATTCAGGAAAAGCTCTTAAAATTAAACTCTACTGGAGAGCCAGGCACTGAGGAAACAGGACAGAGCCTGTTTCTGGGAGAAGAAGAAGGAAAGAGAAACAGATGAAGGAGCTGAAGTGATGGGTTAGGGTTAAGGGCACTGGCTGCTCTTCCAGAAAATTCAGGTTCAATTTCCAGCACTCACATTAGTAAGTGTTGCCTTGCAGAGAGGAATGTGGACAGTACCCTGAGCATCCTGGAGTATCATTTATGAGGCTTTGAATGCTGCCAAACACAAGACTTCTTCCCACAGGGTTGGGGAGCACAGTGCTCTCTTCATCCATAGAGTACCATGTCAAACAGTCTTAGGACCCCAATGAAATGTCCTTCATGGATTGACAGGTACTTCTCAGCAGTGAGATGCTTGCAAAGCCTGGTGAGTTTCCTTTGAATTCTCCAGGACACACAACACAAATGGGGGATGTGAGAGCTTACCTTCACCCCACCTACAGTACGTGATTTTTAAAGGACAAAGAAAAGGAGTTGGGGTTCTTGGTTCCTTCCCATGAATCCCCTTGGCTTCTGATCCAAATCTTCATGCTTGGTGTGTAGTAGGGTGGGAATGGCCGAGGAGCTGAGTTCCATCTTAATGACATTCAAGAAGAGTAGGTTTCTAAGGCAGCACAGTGTCATCACTATTAGAAACCAGGTAAGTACCAACTGAACACCAGCACCAGGAGTCTGAGTGTGGCAGTTATGAGCTAGATGCTTCTGTGGACTATATAGCAAGATCGGTCTCAAACAACAATGTAAATCACATCACTTACAGTTCCATTTTATCCACTTCATTAGGACAGCCATTCGGTTTGTCTTGAGGCTCCTCGGTACTTGTTGATTCTCCCTACCCCCCCCCCCCGTATGTGTGGGGGCTTCATGTGCATGTGTATATGCATGTGTGCAGGTGCACAGACACATTTGTGTATGTGTGTGGAGGCCAGAGATCCATGTCTAACACCTTCTTCCATTGCTCTATGTCTTACTTTGTAGGAAGGGTCTCTCACTGAACCTGGAGCTCTCCAACTTGTTTGAACTGGCTATCTATCTAGCACCAGGGATCCTACTGTCTCTGCCTCCCACAGCTGAGATCACAGGTGCATGCTGCCAACCCCATTTTCTTCTTCTTCTTCTTCTTCTTCCTCTTCTTCTTCTTCTTCTTCTTCTTCTTCTTCTTCTTATTATTATTATTATTATTATTATTATTATTAAATTCAAGTTCTTTTGCCTGCATGACAAACACTTTTACCAACTGAACCATCTTCCCAGCTCCGAATCTCCTTGTTTTTGATGTAATGTGTATTAATCATGATAGAAATTATGACTGATGTTAAATGTTAAAGTTACACATTCATTTCAGCATAATAATAAATTTGTCATGTATTAATATTTCAATGAGTATTTTCCAAAATATCAAAAAGTCACACTGTTTTATATCTTTTTTGGTTACTTTTGTGTTTGGTACTCAGTACAGGGTTTTTCATATTGCAGTTGCCTTCAGCTGCCAGTACAGTCATGCTCTTAAAAAGCTGCCCTGGTGTTACTTTAAATGCTCTGTGTAAATGACCTAGAGATTTCAAGGCCCCATCAAAATGATGGCTATGGAATCATGGCTTTCCTCATCACATTCCTATCCTGCACACCTAGTCTACCCTGACACAAGGTATTTGCTTCCTCACAGAGAGCTTCAGAAATAGCCTTCTCATGGAAACCTAAAGGAGACAAATTAAAACAAACCCAACTTCATCTATGACAATAAAACCCCAAGCTACAATTAGAAGCATTATGGGTAAATTTCTACTATGTTAAAATAATTTTTATTTCTATAAATTTTTATTTCTAATTTTTTCATTCATGATATTGTGTATGTATTACACTACATTTTGATTCTTGTCTTTCTCTCCTCCCTTTATCTTCCTTTCATCTCCATCAAATTTTCTCTTCCCTTTCTCAGATTCATGGTTTTGGTTGTGTTTTGTGAACCATTTTGCTTTACCTACAGTCTTTTAGCACACTCCTGGTAGGTATTTTAATGATAGAAACTTACATTAAATTTACATTAGTTCTTAGAAACTAATAAACAGACAATTGTCAATACCACTCAGATCTGGTAAGTAATGAGACTGGTGATCCAGCCTGAGTTTACTGACCAAATGTAGTAGCTTTGCAAGTGTGTCTCTGTGGTGAGTTGTTACTTTGTTGACTAGAAACTTATAAAGTTAGTTCACCATTAGATGCCTTTATATGAAGACACAAGCAAAACTAAAGGTTATTCCTTTATGCTGAAAGTGTCACCCCAAGGTCACGAGTCAGTCTATTCATGGAATTATCATCCAAGTTCAGAACAGTGACAGTCACAAAGGATTGCTTGCTGCGTTTTATATTTCTTCTCAATTGGTTCTCTGACAATTTCCTTAAAAGCCTTCCAAAGCAATGTGCCATCACCAGATGCATTAATGCCTTCCTAGGCATTATCTGAATTGACCTGTGTGGAATAAAACTGTGTAAAAGCCAGCTTTGCTCTGGCTTCCCTTGGATTTCATGAGACCCATTGCCTGGACCTTTCCCTCCCTCTCTGATGACCATTCTCTGGCTGTTTGTTTTGTAGGCTATTGTTCTTGTCCCTTTGCCAGGATCATTCTCCTTGGTTAAGACATCAACTTTGTTGCCTTCTACATCTACTACAAAGCCCACTGGCTGTCACAGGATTCTGAAGATAGGCTGCCTGGTTAGAATATAAGCTCTGCTTATTAGCTGTATGATCTAGGGCATATCTTAGATCTTTGGTGGCTTCTGGTTTGGTCTCTTACAAAATGACAATAGAAATAGTTGCTATGGCTCATTGCTGTTTTGCCTGGAAAGTGTTAAGGACATTGCAAATGAATTGTAAATAAAAGATAAAGTGTGCACATATCTGATACTGTGTAACCATCAGTGACAGCAGATAGAGCAGGGCTTCTCCTTGGACTGTGACTCTCAATAAAACTACAAAGCATATCAACGTTTAAGCTCATTTATAAGGTGTTGAAACTGTTATAAAATAGTTTCCAAGATCCAGATTCTCAGTGGAATGCAGCTTGCTCTCTAAGGAGGGACTGCATGGTTCTGAGGACTTTCAGGCCTAGATCACATGATTGCTAGAATTTTCAAGGCATTTAATGTGAGTAATGGCAGCTGGCACAAGAGAGTGGATATGTTTGACGGGGCCAACCCACATGGGTCTTCAGCAGATGTGAGCTCTGTGTCTACAGGTTGACACACTTTCTGATCTGTTCTGACAGGAGGAAGAACAACTGACCTTTGCCTAAATTCTTGTCATACTAAGTCTGAAGAAAATAATGACATGCTTAATAACTCAGTTCATTTACTTTGGAAGCACAAATGTTTGTAATTATCTCCCAATTATTCAACATGCGGCTTCTCTTCCTTTTTCCCTCCTACTGTTTGATTTTTGATAGCTTTATGCCATGTTGCCAAAATCAAACACATCTGTCTGCGTTAGTCACCTTGTCTGATGTGCAAAAGGCCAGAAAAATAGCTTAAATGGAGGAATTGTTTGCTCTGACTCATGGATTTACAGGTTTGTTTCCAGCCTTCAGCTATGCTGATTCTGAGCACATGATGAGGCAAAACATCATGGTGCTGGGAGCATGTGGTTGAGGCTACCAAACTCAAGGATGATGAGAACAGAGTGAAAAAAAAGTGACTGGATTGAGGATAGCATTCAAAGGCACTGTAAGTGATCTACATTCCCCAAGGAAGCTGCAGTTCCCAAATTATCCACCCTAGATAGTGTTTCTAGCTGAAGATAAAGCATTAAAACAGAGTCTATGGGAAACACTTCATATTTAAGCTAAAATACTACATCACTACACCCAGAAAGTGTTTTAAGAAAAGAAACTATAACCACTGAACAAAATACAGAGTCTAAGTTGTGTCACTTGTGTTGTAGGTTGACCACCACCTTATCTAAGCCCCATCTTGATAGGTAGAAAAGCATCTTAACGTGATATTGTGCAGTGGAAGGTAACATGGGATTGATTGGCTCTGTAAAGGCAATAAGACTTTAACATGAGGGGGCAGTGTAGGGAATCAGTGACAGAAAAATTAGTAAGGGAAGCACCTGGTATAAGGAGGGATTCTGAATAAACTGAGATGAGGGAATTCTTGTTAAAGATAGATCATAGAGATCCTGGGGTATGAGAGAGAGCAAAGAATACATGACCACACCCCGAGAACAGCTAGCATCAATGGAACAGGACTTTTTGGTATACTTGGATGTTATAGGGAAGTACACAGTTTTGCTCAGGAAAAGGTTTAGTAGGAGGACCACAGGTAGGAAGACAGTCTTATTGTCCATCCTCCCAAGACCATTTCCAATATGGTGGAGTCCTAATCTTCAATCTATGAAATATAAACTTTATTGAAGTTTGAGTTGTCTCAAACATAGTCAAATTAAAATAATTCTTCCAGTATGGCAGGAGTCCTTAAAGCAGAGCTTCCTGGGCTGGTATGATGCTTTCCTGGAATCCTGAGTCTCTTCAGGTGCCTGGCAACATAGAGGAATCTTAGGCCAGCTACTTGTTATCTTGACATATTCTTCATGGTGATTCTATTGGACTAACTTGTTGCTTTTCTTTTGTGACAGGATTTTCCCTGTCCTATCTCACTAAAATATTAGTGCAGCAGGAGACCTGAAAAGGGAGGCAGAGCTAAGAGTTGCAGAGACAGAGAACATCTTGGGAGAAAGACAGCCAAGATGGAAGCAGACAGACAGGATGATCCTGAACCAGAGTGGCTTTAACTAGCCACAGGTAGTTATGATATTATAAAGGATAGAATAATTGGAATAACTTGTCTAATCCAGGTGGGCAGCTTGTATCATTATCAATTGGTTCTGAAATTATTGTATTGACATCTTGTGATTTAAGAACTTATTGATACATAAATCTGACTTGTTAATTACAAGCTTCTAGAGTTTTGTTTCTACCGGGTAAATGGGTGTTGCGGTGGCTGACCATGGGGTGAACAGTCATTGTGTGGGGCTGGCATGACAGTGAAAGGAACTCAGGAGCTCCCCAGCCATACTGGAGAGTTGATGGGCAGAGAGTAGCCCGACAGGACCGCACCCCTGCACCCGGGCCAAGAGTTGCTGGAAGTAGCACAGGAATATGCCGGGCTGGTTTTTAATATTTCCCTCAACTAATGAACTTTCTTTCTTTCTTTCTTTCTTTCTTTCTTTCTTCCTTCCTTCCTTCCTTCCTTCCTTCCTTCCTTCCTCCTCCTTCTCTTTCTTTCTTTCTTTCTTTCTTTCTTTCTTTCTTTCTTTCTTTCTTTCTTTCTTTCTTTCTTTCATTATTTTATTTATTTACATTCCAGCCATTGCCACCTCCCACAGTTCCTCATCCCATTCCTCCTCCCCCTTGTCTCAGAGAGGTGCTCCCCCTTCTACCCACCAGGCCTCCTCCTTCCCTGGAACCTCAAATCTCTCAAGAATTAGGCACATTTTCTCCCACTGAGGCCTGACCAGGCAGTCAGGCCAGGGTGTTCAGATCAGCCCATGTACACTGCCTGGTTGGTGGCCCATTCTCTGGGAGTTCCCAGGGGTCCAGGTAGGTTGAGACTGCTGGTCTTCCTATGGAGTGCCCCCCCATTTAGCTTTTTCAATCCTTCCCCTAATTCAACCATAGGGGTCCCTGGCTTTAGTCCAATGGCTGGGAGTAAACATCTGCGTCTGTCTCAGTGAGCTGCTGGTAAGGCCTTCAGACCACAGCCATGCTAGGCTCCTGTCTGTAAGTACATCATGGCATCAGTAATAGTGCCAGGCCTTGGTCCCCCCTACCCCCATGAAATGGATCACTGGACCTCCTTTCCTTTAGTCTTTTCTCCATTTTTGTCCTTGCAGTTCTTTTAGACAGAACAATTCTGAGTCAGAAATTTTGATTGTGGGTTGGTAACCTCGCCCTTCCACTTGAGGCCATGTCTATCTACTGGAGGTGAATTCTTCTACTTTTCTCTCCCCATTTGGGCATTTTGGCTAAGGTCATCCCCACTGAGTCCTGAGAGTCCCTCACCTCCCAGGTTTCTGGCACTTTCTAGATGGCCTGCCCACCTCCCACTCCTATAGACTGCATATTTCCACTGCATATTTCCACTCATTCTCCTGACCCTCTGGGCTTCTCTCCTGCTGCCCATACCTAATTCTGTTCCCCTTTCCCCCAGTCTCACCTCTCCCACCCAGATCCCTCCCTCCCTCTGCCTCCTGTGATTATTTTGTTCTCCCTTCTAAGTGGGATTTGAAGCATTCTCACCTGGGCTTTCCAGCTTGTTAAACTTCTTACAGTCTGTAGGTTGTATTCTAGGTATTCTGTACTTTTTGGCTAATGTCCACTTTTCAGTGAATACATACCATGTATGTCCTTTGGGGTCTGGGTTACTTCACTCAGGATTATATTTTCTAGTTGCATCCATTTGCCTGAAAAATTCATGAAGTCCTAATTTTTAATTCCTGAGTAGTATTCCATTGTATAAATGAACCATATTTTCTATATCCATTTTTTGGCTTAGGGACATCTGAGTTATTTCTAGTTTCTGGCTATAAATAATAAGGCTACTATGAACATGTCCTTGTGGTGTGTGAAGCAACTTTTGGGTATATGCCAGGAGTGGTATAGTTCGATCGTCAGGTAGAACTATTTCCAATTTTCTGAAGAACCACAAGATTGATTTGCAGAGTGGTTGTACCAGTTTGTAATCCCACTAGCAATGGAGGAGTGTTCTTATTTTTCCTCATCCTCACTAGCATGTGCTGTCACTTGAGTTTTTGTTCTTAGCCATTCTGATTGGTATAAGGTGGACTTTCAGGGTTGTACTGATTTGCATTTCCCTGGTGACTAAGAACTTTGAACATTTCTTTAAGTGATTCTCGGCCATTCAAGATTTTTCAGTTGAGAATTCTTCATTTAGCTCTGTACCCCATTTTTAATTGGATTGTTTGATTTTTTTTTTGAAGCTAGCTTCTTGAGTTCTTTATATATATTGTATATTAGCCCTCTATTGGATGTAGGGTTAGTGAAGATCTTTTCCTAAGCTGTAGGTTGCCATTTTGTTCTATTAACAGTGTCCTTTGCCTTAAAGAAGCTTTTCAGTTTCATGAGATACAGTTTATCAACTGTTGATCTTAGGGCCTGAGCCATTAGTGTTCTGTTCAGGAAATTTCCAATGTTCCTCTGTGTTCAAGACTCTTTCCCACTTTCTCTTCTATTAGATTTCGTGTATCTGATTTGTTGTTGAGGTCCTTGATCCATTTGGACTTGAACTTTGTGTCAGATGATAAAAATGGATCTATTTTCATTCTCCTACATACAAACTGCCAGTTAGACCAGCACCATTTATTGAAGATACTTTCTTTTTTCCACTGTATGATTTTGGCTTCTTTGTCAATGATCAAGTGTCCATAGGTGTGTGGGTTTATTTCTAGGTCTTTGATTCTATTCCATTTGCTTTTCTATGTTGGTGAAGAGTTGTGTTGGAATTTTGATGAGGATTGCATTGAAACTATAGATTGCTTTTTGTAAGGTGGCCATTTTCATTGGGTTAATCCTACCAATCCATAGCATGCGAGATCTTTCCCTCCTCTGAGGTCTTTGATATCTTCCTTTAGAAACTTGAAGTTCTTGTCATACTAATGTTTTACTTGCTTGGTAAGAGTTATACCAAGATATTTTATAATATTTTTGGCTATTGTGAAGGGTGCTGTTTCACTAATTTCTTTTTCAGGCTGTTTATGATGTATATAAAGGAAGACTACTGATTTGTTTGAGTTAATTTTCTATCTCATCACTTTGCTGAAGTAGTTTATCTGCTATAGGAATTCTCTGGTGGAATTTTGGGGGTTGCTTATGTATACTATCATATCATCTGCAAATAGTGATACTTTGACATCTTCCTTTTCAATTTCTATCCTGTTGATGTCCTTTTGTTGTCTAATTGCTCTACATAGAACTTCAAGTACTATATTGAATACATAGGGAAAGAGTCGGCAGCCTTGTCTTGTCCCTGATTTTAGTGGGGTTGCTTCTATTTTTGTTCATTTAATTTGATGTTGGCTGTTGGTTTGCTGTATATTGCTTTTATAATGTTTAGACATGAGCCATGAATTCTTAATCTCTCCAAGACTTTTAACACGAAGGGGCGTTGTAGTTTGTCAAAGGCCTTTTCAGCATCTAATGAGATGATTATATGACTTTTCCCTTGAGGTTGTTTATATTGTGTATTATATTGATAGATTTTTGCATATTGAATCATCCCTGTACCCTAGGGATGAAGCCTACTTGATCTTGGTGAATGATAGTTTTGATGTGTTCCTGGATTCTGTTTGTGAGGATTTTATTTAGTATTTTTCGCATCAATATTCATAAATAAAATTGGCCTTAAGTTCTCTTTGTTTGGTTTTTGTATGGTTTAGGTATCAGAGTAACTGTGGCTTCATATAATGAGTTAGGCAGTATTTCTTCTCTTTCTATTTGGTAGAATAGTTTGAGGAGTATTGGTATTAGCTCTTATTTGAAGGTCTAGTAGAAGGTGCTTACATTTTTCACAGCATTTATGACCTATAATCATATTTGTTGATTATTTTTTGCCACTACATTTCCTATGCCGTGTTTTAGCTCTATAATATAATTATAATTATAGTCTTAAATCTTTACTGCTTTCTCAGTATCTGGACACAGTAGTTTTGACTTCCACCCAAGTCCTAACACACTGCTGGCTCATCATTACATGACTCATACCTGTTTTCTCTGTCTCTTGTCTTTATATGTGTTCTCCTAAGATGACCTTATTTTGATCATATTTTTAAGAATACGTTTGTTTTTATTTATGTGTGTATATGGTGGTTTGAATAAGAACTGCTCCCATAGGACCAGGGAGTGGCCTGAAAGGATTAGAAAGATTAGGAGATATGTGTTGGGTCTGTCCTGTGCACTCCTCCAGGCAATGATTGGCAGGAGGCCAACAAGGCCCAGGGCGAGTCACTGTCTGGACCTTGGCCCTCCGTTTTGGCAGCAGCGCCCGATTCCTTGCTGACTTGCCCATCCTCCCTCCTGCACTGGGCACCATGTTGCCAAGCCAAGCTGGGGCTGTGGCAGCTCTGGGCCAGGGTTCAGAATCAGATCCCGATGGGTGTGGTGCTGGGTGTGTTCTCCCCCTCCCACTGTCCCAAGGGAGAGAGGGTGGGGTCCTGGGCAGTGGTAGTGTTGGGCCTCATTTTGACCCTGGTTTGGGCCTTGAGGACAAACCCGAGACTGGCTCAAGTTCTGAGCCCTGTCTCAGTCACTTCCATATAGTGGTGACTCAGCAAGACCTGTTTGGCCCTCCCTCTGCCTTGCCATTGCTGATGTGGAGCTTTGTTATTGGCCCTGTCAGTTATCCCTTCCCCTTCCCCGCCTCCTATGTCATCTCTCCCCATACCTAAGTGCCCATTCCCCTTTGCTTTCTCTATATAAGCGAGGGGTTGATACAATAAAGTTGAGTTCCTGCTTCGACTAGACTCCGGGCCTGATGCGTTTCTTTTGGGCTGTCGACACTTGACATCCCGCTCAGTCCTGGACAGACTGGGCTGGACTGGGTTCCCTCCTCTAGCCTGGACCTGCTGGAAAGGAGCCGACAGGTGTGGCCTTGGTGGAGGAAGCATGTCACTGGAAGTGCACTTTGAGGTTTCAAAAGCCCATGCCAGGCCCAGGCTCTCTCTCCCTGCTGCCTGTGTATCAGGATGTAGAACTCTCATCAACTTCTCCAGCACCATGTCTACCTGTGTGTTGTCATGCTTCCTGCCATGATGATAATGGACTAAACCTCTGAAACTGTAACAAAGTCCCAGTTAAATGCTTTCGTTTTATAAGAGTTGTCTTTTTACAGAACTAGAATGACAACTAAGACAATATGCATGAATGTGCTTGTCAGAATGTACAACACATTTTACATAGCCTAGGAAGACAAAAAAGGTCATTAGATCTCTAGAAAGAGAGTTACAGGTGGTTATGAGCCACCATGTGGGTGCTGGAAATGAACATCCATCTCTTCAAGAACAAATGCTTTTAACTGGTGAACATCTCTTCAGCACCATGATCCGGTTTTGAATTATGATTTGGCTATTATGACTCAAATGGAAAACCACTTCATCCAGGAAGCCTTCCCTAGCTTTTCAGGACAGAGTCATGAATCCTCCTGTATTTTCAGAATGCCTAGTACTTAATTCTTAGAAGTTGTCATCCATATGATTCATTTTGAGTCTCAGACAGAGTAGCACAAGTGACTCATTCCACTTGGTTGGAGTCCAGTAGGGGAAGCAAATGGATACTTTATGGACATGGGGTGCTGGTTCTAGGTATTAAGACAGAAGGCATCAAAGGTACTTTCCAATACTGTGTGAATTTGCATTGTTCCTGAAGATATGTTTGGTAACTGAGTTCCTGAACACTGGTCTGCAGTGTGGTATCAATCTCTAAATACTATTGGGAATCCATCACTGGCTGTTTGCACAAGTGAAGGGTTCCTTCCTTCAGTCTTAAAGATAGAGGTTTATTCTGGGTAACATTTATTGTCTTTTGATAAAATGTTTTTACTTTACCTTTTAAACCCACAAGATCCCAATGACAGAAAAAAAAAATGTTGATTCATTTTAACCAGTAGCTTTTAAAATTATTATTAAGCTTTGAAAGTCTTTGAGACTTTCTGGATCAGCTCATCTCCTCTATCTGTTCCCCTGAAGAAGGGATGCTAGACAATGTCAGAGATATGAGGACCTCAGACCAATGTGGCCAGAATCTAAACCCAGTAATTACAAGGCCAAGGGTCCCTGAGCTTGCTGGAACGCAGAATATAAAGAGAAAACAGAAGTTCCTAGAGTCAAGGTGAAAGGTATCTAACTCATACTGAATGCCTTGGGTAGACAGGCCACTGTGGGAATGGAAAATACTGCTGTAATTCTACCCCATCTGCTGAACATTGTTTGAGAAGTGCATCTAAATTACGTATGAAAAGTGGAGGGAGAAAAGAAACTGACAGTCAAGGAACTTTGTGATTAAGTGCATCTTATCAGGCACACTGTAAATCCCAGGGCAGTTCAAAGTGCCATTAAATGAGCATCAGTTTCCCTGGAGAGAGGAATATTTTTCATCAAGCTCACTACTCCTTCAGGGCTTGAATGGATTTGGTTTTATGAACAGTTATGACTTTTTCATAAGGTATGCTTTGCTTTCACCCAGGAAGGCATAAGTCACAAATGAAGGCATAATTACCTTTTCCAGGAACAAACCCCTTTCCTGGCAGCTGTAAGTCCCACTGAAACCAGATAAGTCCTTGTGCATAGCTCATCCAATTGATTATTTTCTCTATCCATGGTAAATACCAACAATTCCTTTCATGGGAGGTAAAAGAGAAGAAGTATGCAAAAGGAATGACTAGAGGACTCAGTGACTTTTAGTAGAACTCTCTAAGGCTGTATCTCTAATGCATTGATGTCTTGGGGAGGAATGGAGGATGTGGCCCATCTTTTTCACTAGCCAGCCATCTCTACAGAAGTAGCCTTGTCTATAGACATTCTGACGTTTGGTCAGAATGGTAAAAGCCCTTGTTCTAGTGTCGATCAGTGGTCTTTCCTCATTCCTCCTTGCACCTTCTCCCTCATTTCTCCCACCCACCAAAACTCATTGATCCATCTTTATCCATTGTCATTTGCAGTGCTGGACTCTTTCCATAGCTTGTTAGAAACGTTGAGTGCTGGAGTTGCCTGCCTGACACCAACCTGCAGGCTTCTGGGTTGAAACACTTTGGTAGCACTTTCCTCTACGACAAGGATGCAGGTATCCAGAGATCTCATTTACCTTCTTCTTCTTCCTTCTGAGGTCTGTGGTTAGCTTACAGGGGAGACTACACATTCTTTGGCATGGGATATAAGCAGGCCACATTAATCGAATAATTTGGGGGAATAATAATCTGGCAGCAAGAACTGAAGGCAGGGAGCGAATTAGCAGCTGATTAGAGCAATTTAGTCCTCTACTGGCCTCAACTGGGAAGGCATTTTGCCAAGACTATTATGCTGAGACACTGGATGAGAAATGTGCAGTGACCTTATTGGGAGGCAAGCTCTATGCCAGATGCTTTACGGAACCAAGGTAAGTTAGGAATAAAGTAATTCTTGTTCCAGGTGCCTCTTGTGAAACCTGTACTTTTATATGTTGGCAATTTCCACAGCTGCTCATATTATGTATTTATTCATGAAGACTGAGACTGGGATTCCAAAATGGTGTGTACACACATTAATCATTCCAACACTCTCTAATGGTGAGAGGCATTTGGATTACCTTCCAGCATTCATGCTTCCCTCTCCACCCATGGAGAAGAGACCTGTATTACTTACTCTCAGGTATACATACTATTCTTTGTTGTCTGTTTGTTTTTGCTTGAGAGAAGGTCTTGCAATGAAAATACCAGGAGTGTCTGGAAACCAGGTTGGCCTTAAACTCATAATCCTGTTTTCTTTACTCTCCCAAGTGCTAGGATTATAGGCATCTGACATCACATGCCAATACAAGATCAGTTATTTTCCTGTTAGCCTCTATCTCCCAGATGCTTGGACTTCATAGTCAAATGTTTGTTAAATAAACAAATCTTCTGGTGAGGACACGTATGGGACCTATATGAATAAAAGGACAACTCACAGAACTGTAGAAGCATTACAATACAAGAAAGAGTCAAGCAGGTTGGTTCTGGGATCCTTAGCAGCACATTGTCACTTGGAAATTTATTTTTTAATGAGCATCAGTTCTTCATAATTCTGAGCTAAAGTGTCTACAGAAGTTTTGATTGGCCCTTTGGATTGGGCATCTAGTCATGAGTAGATCAGCTATATCCAGAAGATAGTAGTAGTATTTATCTATATAGGAATCTTCCCTGAGGCAAAAAATGTTTTTATACACTGTGTAAGATTTATCCTTGTGTTATGAAAATGCTGACTTCTCTACCCTCATCTCTTGTTTTAATCCAGAATCTCCTGTCTCAAGTTTGTGCAAATAGTTCTTACCATTTACTCTCTGCCTTGTCATAAATGCTGATCACCAAGTAGCTGGGCAGAGTAGAGAATAGTGCAGGATGTCCACCAACCAGAGGAAGGAGAAAGAGAAAAAGGGAAATGCAAATCAGTGGGGAAGATGGAAGATTTGGAGCCATGAGGAAGAGGTCTGGAGAGAGAGTACAAAATCACACTGGAAGCCCCAAAAACCACCAGGTCTATAATAATATGCAAATATCATGGGATGGGGCTGGGAGGTAGTCAGATTAGCATAGAAAGTAAAGATAGATCATTTAACTGCTAAATTATTGAGGTGAAGTATTGAATAAATACTGTTTTTTTCTGTGTGATTATAGGGGGGTAGTGTAAGGTAAAGAAATACAACTGCTAGATTCATTGTTAAATTTATATTAAGAAATTTTCATTTACAGGGCAGTAACGAGGGCAGTGTTCAGCAAAAGCCATTACTGGAAGGTAACCTAAATGGTGCTCACCATGATACATTATTGGAAGGGTTAATGTGTGTAGACATATTTTGGAATCCCAGACTCAGCACTGATAAATCTATGTGATCCTGGGCAAATTAATCTCTCTGTACTTCAATGACCTCATTTGAAGAGATAGGACCATAACCATTTAAATGTATAGTGTTTAATGTTGCAATGTATGTAAGACACTTAACACAGCCTGACACCTGAAGCTCTCATGGTAGTTAGCTTGTAGTGGGAAACAGAGAGCAGTTGCCAGGTCTTGATTTTTTTCCCTCCGAATAGAAATAAAGAACCCCATAAAGATTCTCAGGGTAACTAATTTCTGAGAGAAAGCAGGACTGATTATAATAGAGAATTTCAAATTTAGGAAGTCATAATTTTAGTAAATCCAATGTGTTAATGAGGTCATTTGACCCCTACTTTTAATATATTATTGAGTCTAAAGCAAATTTAACATAAGTATTCATTTAGACATTAAAGAAAAATCACTTTTCTGTACTTGTTAGTTGTACTGTGTGTGATGCAGCAAGAGAATCCATTTCAAGGTCAGAGTCTCCTTACTCCACCAAGTTCTGGAGCCTGGTGTCCACTGGTCTATGCTAATTAAACAGCAGTGAGTCAAACTATTCAGCTGTTGAAGGGTGCTGACCCAATTACTACTAATGCTTTTGAGGGATAAGGCAAAACTCTTCTAACCCTTAGGCAGATCCAGCAATTATCTATACTTACGAATCTGCTTAAACCAAAATATCAATTTCTAAGCATACCTCCCTTTAAAGAAAAGTGGAAGTTCTGAGTGGTCCAGTCCTTTGACATGGACATTAGGAAGTATTTTTATTTTTATTTTATTTTATTTTATTTTATTTTATTTTATTTTATTTTATTTTATTTTTGGTTTCTTGAGACAGGGTTTCTCTGTATAGCCCTGGCTGTCCTGGAACTCACTCTGTAGACCAGGCTGGTCTTGAACTCAGAAATCCACCAGGAAGTGGTTTTAGAGGTTTGGTCTAGTTTGTATGTTCGGTTCTCTCAAACATTCTGTAAGTGAGCAATTGTTGGATGACCCTGCTATTAAGGTAGCAGTCCACCATATCTGAATAGCTATCTGATCTAGGTGCAAAATGGAGGATTCCCTTTCTCAGTGGGGCTTCTCCTTCTCCACTGAGGATGACCCTGTACAGTGCTTCCTGAAATCGCTGCAGGATTCAGCACATATGTCCTTCAGGACAGCCTTTCCCACTGTATGATAATTAGGTACTGTGTTATGATCAATCATTCCTTTCCACCCATATACCTCAAAGCCCATATATACCCTACCTCTGGAACAATAAAGTAGATCTGTCTCACTGTCCTTCCATCATACCCATGACCATCCAAACTCTGCTCACTGCTTCTGCTCCCTCTGCCCTTGTGGGCCAGATGCCAAGGACCACCAAGAAGAAGGGAGACCCACAAACAATAACCTCTGTACACTATATTTTACTTTACTGAGGTCAAAAGAACACAATTGAAAATCTTACCTGCAGGGTTTACTCTAAAGCTATAATAAATACGATCATGTATTAATATGAGGACAGAAAAATACAACTGGTTAAAATAAGGAAGTCCAAACAAAGCAAGACAGATGTGGCGGTTCAGGGGAAAGGTATATACAACAGAGGGGGAAACAGTAAATGGATTAATTAATTATACACACAGAGAAAAAGAATCTTGATCACTGTCTGAAGCCAACCTAAAACCAGATGAGCCACCCAAGTAAATAGAAAGGTAATGTGCAGGAGAGGGTTTCCCTGGGGTTCTGATAAAATATTATTTCTTAGCTGGGAATAGGGGTGCTTACCTATAATCCCAGCACTCGAGAAACTGAGACAGAGGAATGGTGTTGAGTTTGAGGCCAGCCTGGGCTACATAGTGAGTTCAAAGCTTAGTTTTCAAATGGAAAGTTGCCAGAACATCTCTACCTAGAGTCACAGTAGGTAAATCATGAGGATACCTGGCTCCACAGTCCTGCTTTTTTTCTGAAACCACTGTTTAAAACTGAGAAACCTGTTTCTCAATTGCTGCAAGCAAAGTGAACATCCACAGCTTGTTTCTCTTCCACACTTAACTCAGTTCAAGTCTCCCAGAGAATTCTGGATGGGTCTACCTATAATTATGCTCAAACAGTTGCTGTAATGTGTCTTCAAACTGGTAGTTTTGAGGTTTTATTTTTCCTTTGAAGCATACAGATAGATATCAAAGCAGGGGGTCTGAGTAACAGTGGAACAAACCAAGCTCTGGAATGTGCTGCCTTAAATATTACCAATGTTCATTCTAATGTGGCCGATTCGATCTATGCTCCTGATAGCCATGCACAAGAGTATTTGTGGTATCCCATCCTTGCCAGTGTTTGGCAATGCTAGGTTTTTATTTGGAAATGCTATCTTAGTATTATTTTAATTAGTAGTTGTGTAATTAACAATGGTGTTTAATATGCTTTTATCAATGGATTATCCATTCAGACATAGAGTTTTCAGATAAGCTTTTCTTCTCTGCACTTTTTTTTTATTAGTTTTGTTACTGTTTAGGAGTCACTATTTGATGATTCTTTGTTGGCTCTATTTTATTTTTCTGGAAGATTACCTTAGGTACCTGGAGTCTTTGTACTTTTAGCATTTCCATGAAGCATTTAGATATCTTTATAGGACCATCACAAAACTAATGTGATTGTTTTTTTTTACTTAGGCCATAGAATAAAACTGGGAGTAATTGAAATCTTCACAACATCTAACTTTCAAATTTATGGATATATTTCCTTCTATTTATTAGGTTTTTGTTAGAATTTCTCAATTCAATTTATGTTTATTTTATATTTTAGGATGAAATACAGAAGTGAAATGAATTTATTTTATGTACAGAAACTCTGTTAAATGCATTGTTACAAGTCTAATTTATTTATTTATTTTTTGGTTTTTTGAGTACAAGTCTAATTTAGACTATTATGAATTTTATATGAATACAATTATATTATTCAATAATAACAGCTGTGTTCTCCCAGTACTACAGTATTTTTGAATGATGCTCTATGTGTCTCTTACGCATTGTTTCCATTTTCTCTATTATACTTGGTAATATTTTTGACAACTTTCCAGTTCACTAAATTTTATTTAGTTCTATCTAATATGATGTTAAATCTACTCATTGTGATTTTAATTCAAATTTTCTTCTTGGAAGTTTCATTTTCAATTTTTCTTATTACTTTTTTTATAATTTTTATATTTCTTGAACATATTTTCAAGCTTGACTTTCACTTTTAAAAAGGAACAGACCTTTAAAAATTCTGTTTTCTGAGCCTTTATCAGACATCGTTTCAGTCTGATCATAATAATGCGTATTTTTGTTATGTTGTTTCTGCTTCCAATTAGGCAAAACAAGACTGGCATTATTTTCAAGTAAGAATTTGTTGTACGCTTTATGAGGACTGTTTGTTTGGCAATTTTGCTATATAATTTCAGGAAATGGGTTCTGTCCTTTCAACAGGGTCATAGGTCCAAGTGAAAATTACCGAGCTAAAATGTATGGTTTTCAGCATAGGGAGGGATTCAGTCTTCCATTGAGTCCTGCTCCATAATTATTACAATGACCCATTTTCAAAAACAAGCTACTGAAGAAAGGTTTTATTAGGTAGAATCAGAGTGGTCACCCTCTCTCTATCACTTGGCCATCGCTGGAACACCCTTGAAACGTCTACATACAAATGAAAGCAATGTAAAGTGACACATTATTTTCAGGGTGTGTATGTAGCAGTAAAGTTTCCATTGATGAAAATAACTTTTATTAGCCTGGAAAAATTAATAAGTTGACACTTTTAATGTTATTGTGCAGTGTTTAATACCAGATTCAACTAAAGTTTATGAAGACCTGCTAACATTTTCCCAGAAGTGACAGGAAAAATTAATTTTTAGCATGTATGAAAATGAAAATAATTTTATTGTGAATAAGTGTGCTTACCACTTAGATGCCATATTTACTATTTTAAAGGAGCTATTATGTAGCGCTCTGTTTTATCCTTCTCTTGTTTGCTCTCACAGACCTATCTTACTTATGATGCATTTCAAAGTACACTGAAGACA
The DNA here is from genome assembly GCA_019843965.1 of Rhynchomys soricoides. Taxonomy (NCBI): domain Eukaryota; kingdom Metazoa; phylum Chordata; class Mammalia; order Rodentia; family Muridae; genus Rhynchomys; species Rhynchomys soricoides. Next base: position 14,981,924 of record JADRCH010000012.1, read on the forward strand.
TTAATAAGTTTTACCCCTAAGTAATTCAGAAGGCATACCATTAAGTAGAGGTCAATATTTATTTACTTACTTCTTGAGGTAAGTTTTATATTTATTTTCATGGGACAGTACTTATTTTCCTTTGCCTTTGAGGCAGGGTCTCTCTTTGTGACCCCAGATAATCTGAAACGTACTATGTAGCCCAGGCTGGACTTGAACTCACAATCCTCCTGTCTTAGCTTCCTGAGTGCTGGGGTTACAGACTGGCACTACTACCCATTTTAGTTTTAGTAGTGCTGATTAATACATATCCTAGCCTGTATTAGAAGAAAAGCAGTGCCATAGCTTAGAAAATTCCCTCAAAACCCGTCTCAGGCATTTCCTGGAACACCTCAGAGACAAACACCATTCTTGGCCTTCAAACAACTTGTACAAATGGACTCATGCTATATAATTATTTTAAGAAAATACGTTACTTTGGAATCACTACAGATTCTAAACACAAAGATATTATATGAAGAGATTCATTGTGCAGATATTCTTTGACTTATGATGAAATTATCCCCATAAACCCACTGTAGAGTAATCTTGTATCAATAGTCTACCTCTTTTAAAAATCTTTATTTGGTTCTACCATTTAAAAAGAAAAGGCCATCCTTCAAGAAGACTGACTTCAGCATGGCCGAATGATGCAAAGAAGAATGAGTCTAAACACACGACATGGTGTTTAAGAGAAGAAAAAGACCTTCAGAAATCAATGAAAGGAATTTGCAGTTTCTTCCATGTGTAGATTCCATAGAGTATTTCATAGAATGAATTTAAGAAAAATGAGTTTTGCTGAAATATAATTCATATACAATCTATTATATATGTTAACATACTAACACACACACACACATATATATATGTGTGTTAATGTTAAAGTACATTCACAGATATATGTAGCTGTCGCCACAGTCTATTATAAACTTTCTCTTCGACTTCAAATAAAGCACCATCTAGCCAATACTCTTTTCCTCAAAGCCATCACCAACCCAACTGTTCCCCACATCTCCAGAGTCTCCAATTCTGGACTTGCTTGAGTGGAGTCTTACAACATATAGACTTTATGACTGGCTTCTTTCACTTAGCATAATGTTCTCATTTGTCTAAGTTGCAGCAAGTACCAGTTTTCAAACCTCTTCATGGATAGGTAAGATCTCATCATGTGGTTGTACCACATTTTCTGAATCCACTCATATATTGATGAGCTTTTAGATTTTTTCCTCCCTCTGGTTATTATAAGCAAGTTTTTCACTTTTCGAGAGTAGTTATAAATAATGTTTAATTTTTTAATTATAGGTTCTATCATTTTTATCCATATTATTGAACATCTGTCATATACCAGTCATTGTTCCTGCCCTTGAGTCTAAATCATGAAAATATGCAGTAATAACACTTTTGTATTCTTAACAATTTTGTATTCTAAACCTGGAATCAAAAATGACCATGTTTTATTAATTAAGTTTTATTGAAATCTTCCTGCACTCATTTGTGACAGACATCACAAGAATTTCAAACCCTCAAATGTTTTTCTTTGACATTTTTCAGAAAGTTATTTCTGGTCCATTTTATGCTATCCAGAACATTATATTGAATTTAATAATTTTCATTTTACATGACCATATGGATATATAGAAATGCAAGTTGTTAAAAGAAAAGCCAGGCAATAGTATTTGCCTGGTTTTGTGTTGACACTAGAGGTTAAGATTGAGAAAATATTTTTCTTTCAGAAGAGTTATTTTAGATTTCTCATTGAAGATGCTACTCAAAATCTTATTCATTTATTAATACAAATTCCCCATGATATTTGCTAGCATTTTGAGTGAAATTTATTTAGCTATTATGTTTTGAGGAATACTGAGCACAGGAAAATATACAATGAATTGGTATACTGTTTGTAATTTTCACTTTCTCCTTGGGGTGACTTGAATTTAAATTTTGTTAAGGATAGAGGCCAAGCAGTGTAGATGAGTGGGAATGTAAGAAAGACGGAAAGGAAACCAAACAAGGCTTTACATATTAGGCAGTATGCTGCAGGGAAAATCCAGCAGTGTATCCTGGAATTGTATCATGTATACTTCTTGTAGAGTAGTTTTACAGATACAGATATTGACCATGAAACAGAAAACAGAAGTTTCAATTTGTCAAGTTGTTCAATCAAGTCTTCAGTCATTGTGGGGTTTGGTATCATTGATACTATCCTCAGTCAGGTACTGGATGTTTGAAAACTGATGGTAATGCTTCTGCCTCAAATTTGCTTCTTATTTTTCAATGCAAAGTTCAGTTCAGTTTGCTATTGATGGGCTGTGGTTTTACATTTAGAGTCCCCTTGGTTTTCAGCATAACTAAGTCAGCCTCAACTTCCCTTCTGTACTACGTCTTGGTGTGCCCATCACAAAACAAATATGGAGCAAAGTACAAGATGATGAGAGGTGCTGGCTGTGCTCTCATTTTCAAAAGAATTTATTTGGCATAATTGATTGGGAAACAATGATTCAATTCCATTTTATTGCACACATCAGACTAATTTCCTGTCAACTACAGTGATGCTCAGTATGCCTTAGTTTAGCTATCTGGGGACAAATGAGACATCAGAGAGACAAACTGTTCATCTCATCTGAAATCAGAGGTTGTGTCTGACTCAACCTGCTATAGGTTGTATTGTATCACAATAAAGGTTCCTTTTAAAACTTTATCTGACTTTAATTTAAAGATAATAATTTCATATTAGGGATGCTGATAGGGGAGCCAGTCAAAGTTCATGTCAACATTCATAGTATTTTTGATTTTAGTTCATCACTTATCCTTTGTGTCAGCAGGTGATACTCCTGACCAGCTGTAGTAGCACCTGTACTTTACATGTTTTTTACCATAGTACTGACGTCTTGCTTTCTGGCCTGTTCTAGGTAAATGATGTACAGGATAGAGCTTCTGTCTGCTACAATCTCATAGAGTCCTTGAGGAGACAGGCCATAACTATCTGTGATGTATCATAGGGAAAGTATCAAATTCTGCAATGTATGATAAACAGATAAACTCCAGTTTTGAAAAACAATAACTGTGATGTTCTAAGTTCGAGTTCACTGGAAGTCAGGGAGGGAAAGTTAGTCCTTCAGAGATAACATTGACTTTTTCTGTCTTCTTCACAGTTCTTATTTATTATCTGATATGGCTAATTAAATATTCATTTCTGGCTCTTACTTTTGTCTGTCTTTCTCCAAGAATGTAATTTATCAGCACTTGGGTTTGATGTAAGACTTCTCTCCACAGTGACACAAACAACTCATTAAAGTGAGGACTTGCAGGATGCAGGGGACAGAGAGAAGTTTTTAGAGACCTGCTGAGAAGAGAAGTTTCTAGAGACCTGTGCCAGGAGAAAACCCAACCATTTATGAGTTGCAACTGATCAAATGGAAATGCCTATTTAGTAGAATGTCTATTTATGCACCTTCAAGCTGATGTTCTGTTTTTTGAAGATCGATGGAACTTTGTCATAGACGGATTGGAAAAGGCATGATATTCCCAGTCAGAGAACAGCAGCTACAAAGAATAGAAAAGAGACAAGGCATGTAGGCGTGACTCTGTACTATGGTGGGAGGCCAAGAAGGAAATAACTAAACAAGAAGAGATCCAAGAATTTAGGGGAATGTGAAGAGTCTGGTGAGCTGAAGGCTTCAGAGCAGATATCTCAGAGGAAGTAATGTGCATCCACATTTGGAATGCCATTAGGACATAAGGTAAGAAAAAGTAGCGGCTGCAGCCTATTTCTGTGGACAGTCTCCTTTCCTAGGCTTTTTCTTTTATTATCTGAATGCCATACTTGCTTCCCCAACTTCTCATACTGACAGTTAGCCTGTTCTATTCAAGGTACTTTTTTTGGTGCTGAAGGAAATAAAACAATGTCCTGCTGCCGTAAGTGTTTGTCTTCTACTGAGGGAGACACGGTGTTTGAATTAAGAAAAAAAGGGGAAAAACAATCAAGGAAAGAAAAGAAAAGAAGAAACCCAGGGGCTGGTGGGATAGCTTAATCAGTAAGGCACTTTCAGGAGGACAGGAGCTCAATGTCCAGCACCCAAGTGTTAGGCCATAGTAGGTGCACTTCCGGAAAAAGGAGGATGCCTGGAAGCACTGGCAAATCAGTGTAGCTGAATCAACAACTTCCAGGGCAAATGAAAGACCGTATAAAAGGAAGGAAGTGCATATAGTTCTTGAGGTTAACACCAGAGGTTGCCCATTGGCCTTTATGTACACACAGATATGTACAACTGGAGAGAGAGAGAGAGAGAGAGAGAGAGAAAGAGAGGAGAGACCCCAGAGTGCAGCAATGCTATGGGGAAATAAAGAACTAAAGGGGAGTGAGCATTCAGTGGCCAGTGGGGAATAGATGCCACATACTCATCACTGTCAGCTGAAATCCCGCCTGTGGCTGGAGGCGCAGTGATATCCACTGACACCCAAAACAGTGGGGTTGGGGTGCCCCTCTGACTGCTCCTCAGGAAAGGGGCTGAGTACTATCATGTTTAAGTCCTACATTTGGAGCATAGTGCTCAGAAGAACAAAGCCTTATTTTGTTGTTTGTTTTTTTTTAAAAAAAACAGCAACTTACATTTCCTAGTTTCTTGTTTCTCAGGAAAGTGGTATGAAACATGATTCCTTTTTCCAAAGAACCCTTCTCTCCAGCTGAGCTCCTGTAGCTCATTCACTTTCCTGTGGGTGACAGCCACCTCCTTCCATTTGGGATGAGATAAAGGGCCTCTAGTGGAGTATTGCTGACCTCATAATGAGAATTACCAGCAGGACTGGATAGAGTCCCATGGATAGGCCTGCAAATCTTTCATAATTAATGGTGAGGAGGCAGAAGGTATGATACATGTGTTTTGTTAATATGGAAAGTCCCAGTAGATTTTCAGTGTTCAAATTTAAACTAAACAAGAAATGAAAGCTATATTGTTTTGGGCTTTTGTGTGTATCATGAAATCATTTCAGTTTGGAGAAAGATAATGACTCCTTTGGGATCAGAGGGGTTTTGAAAATTATAGCTACATCCTGGCTTTGGGTAAATTGCAGATAGTTGTGATAAGTTGGTGCTGTGAATAAAGCTACTCCAGAGAGAGAGAGAGAGAGAGAGAGAGACAGAGACAGAGACAGAGACAGAGAAAGTTGTATGTCTGTCTTTCTCTGGCTAGCTTTATAAAAAAATAATTGACTGAGAGTCTGAGAGGCCCCTAAATCTATAGTTGACAGACTAGGAACCCCTGAGACCCAGGGAAAGAATCGTTGTCAAGTGTCTGAATGCCTGACAACTTGGAGAACTGATGATATAAATTCAAGCTCATGTCTGAGTTCAAAGGCAGGAAAGACCAAGGCCTCCAAGCTGGACTGACAGACACAGAGAATGTAAATTCCTTCACTTAGCTTCTTTGCCCTATGTAGGTCTTTGGCCAACTGAATGACATTCCTCCACATTGGGATGGAATCTGTTTTCTCTATCTATCCGTTCAGACATTAATATTATATATCCTCTCAAACATGACAAGAATAATTCTTAACTAAGTACCTGGCACTACATGGTCATTCATGATGACACATAAAATTAACTATTAGAGTAATGTTATATAGATCATTTATATATAGATCATTTGTGGTAAGTAGCTTATGATCCTATGTACAAACTGAGGGTCGAGGAAGGCTAGAGAGATTACTTGGTGGTTAACAGCACTGACTGCTTTTTCAGAGAACCCAAATGGTGGCTTACAAGTACCTGTATCTCTAGTTCCAAGTGATCTGATACCCTCTTCTGGCTACCATGGGCCCTGTATACACATGGTACACAGACTTACACACTTAGGCAAAACATCCACATACATAAAAGTAAAACTAGGTAATCCTTAAAAAAAGACTACAGTATCTGGGAGGCTGGAGAGATGGCTCAGCAGTTAAGAGTACTTGCTGGTTCAAGAATCTGGGCTTAGTTCCCGGTACCCATGTCAGGGGGCTCACCATCATCTCTAAGTTTGCTTCCAAAGGATCCGAAACCTCTTATAGCCTCTATGGACATTAGGCATGTATGTAGTATAAACTCACATGTGAAGGAACTCACATAAAAAGTCAAAAATAAACACAACTGAAGAACGAAAGTACAACCTTTGAAAATTTATAGCTTTATTTTTCAATTATGTTACTGCCTGGTAATTTGTCATGGGGGAGCACGATGGACATCTAGAAACATGAGCTATGTAGACTGGAGTGGTTACTGGCCCAGTCTCTTCATCCTGCAGATGTGAAAGGCAGAGCCAGTGCCACAAAGTACTGACATGCTCAGGTCGCAGCTGAAGCATACTTACAACCTTTGACTGGCTCAAATTCACCTACTTGATTGGCAGAGAAGAGCACATGAGTAGAAAATGAATGGGTGTACTCTGTTGATCTGTCATCTCAGCATGCTGCCTCTGTTGCTAACTCACTATTAGCATTTATTTGGTCTCCATGAACCTTAGCTTATTTGTTTATAAAATGCATGGATTTTTTTTTTTTTTGACAGTTTTCCCACTGCTCATGTATCCCAGACTGGCCTTGAGCTTGCTATGTAGCCCAAGCGGGCCTCAAACTCATGATCTGCCTTAGCCTCCAAAGTGCTAAGATAAAGGCAGATGCCACCATGACCAGCTTGGAGGCTCTTTTCTTTGATAAAGATAATGGTGGAAATAAACTGAGGTTTTTCCATGATCATTTTGTCTTGTGCCTCTGTTGTCTCTTCAGTCAAATTCCTCACCTCCTCCCTGCCCATCATACCTCCTGAAGTACCTAAGTTCTCTCCTCTTGGAGTGTGCTCTTTTACCCTGAATCTTTTATGTGTTCTGTGAGGTTCAATTTGAGGATCAGCTTCTAAGGTTCTCAGAAAGCCCCCTCCATGTGTGTGTGTGCATGTGTGTGCATGTATATGAATGTGTGTGTGCCTATACACATGCATGGAGAAACCAGAGCAAGACTTTTGTATCTTTCTCTCTTGATTTTTACCTTGTTTTCTTGAGATTGGGTCTCTCACTGAACCAGAAGTTTGCCATTCTGGCTAGGCTGGCCAGCCAGTAAATTCTCTCAAGATTCACCTGTTTCTACACTACCCACCTTACTCCAGTAGTGAGGCTACATGCATATACACTATATCTGGGTTTTTATGTGGTTGCTAAGGATTTAAATTCAAGCAATCTTACCCACTAAGCACCTGCCCAGTGCCTTCTGCTCTCTCTCTCTCTCTCTCTCTCTCTCTCTCTCTCTCTCTCTCTTTTTCTCTCTCTGTTCCCTTCTCTCTCCCCACTGCAGTTGTCAATCTCATCCCTAAATACCAGTGTGAGTACTGTACCTACATCATGGAAGAGGCTCAACAGATGTTCAGTGTTATGTAGGTTTATGGCTGTTTGGCTATTCTGTGTTTCAAGATTTTGAAATCTGGTAGGCACAGCCAATTTTTGTCTTGAGTCAAATAATGATGGTGTTAAAATTATTTTCCATGAACCAATTTTAAATATTTCCACCACAAAGCCTTTGCTTCTATGCTGCAGCAGGAGGAACACATGGTAGATGACTTCTGAGTCCCATCAATGACTTCCAAGTCCCATCAATGACTCCTGAGTCTTATCAATGACTACAGCTTCTAAACAACCACTTGACATCTAGCTACACCTGAAAAACACTTTAACCAAGGAACCTCCGGAAAGACAATGCTTCTGTCTCCAAAGACTGTCTGGAGTCTATGTGTCCACAAGATTGAGAGTACACAGACAGTCTCTTCTGGAGAGTAGGGGACGAAGTCTTACTGGGAAAGTAGAGGATAACACGTGAGTCATCCTAAGAGTCTCAGAGGGGTCTGAAGGAACTCTAGTCAGCCTGAGCATTGAAAACAAGGCTCTGGCAGGCCTTGCCCTTCTCCCCTTCCCTCTACTTTGTGCTCCCTTCCCCCTCATCCTCTATCTCCTGTCTCTGTATCTGTCTCTTGTTCCACACTCTCTGTCCATTTGGGGCAAATAAATATTCTTTGTGCTGAGAACTTGGTCACTGTGTGTCTTGTGCTGACTTCAAGATCCTTTCAGGGTTCTCCTGGGAGCTTGCCAACTGCTGTCCAGTAGGCGTGCTAACTCAGATCACTGCAAGCCACTGTTAATTCCTGATTAGGTGGCTGTCCTGGCAGCAGCACATCTTAAGACTACAGGACAAGAGAAAGAATGGTGTAAACTGCATTGTGTAGCAGTGTCAAGTCCCAAAGTCCAGATGGCCCAGATAAGGCAACCATCTATGAAGCAAGGTGAGCCCTGAAGAAAATTCTCTTTCAGGAGAAGAAGGCCACTAAAAGGCACAGAAACAGGAGGCAAATTCTAGCAGAAGATGAGCTCTGCTGTGTTAACCTTTCCATGAAATGACTGGCCAGTGGCCACAAAGCAAAGGTGCTTCTCCAACCCCAGTGTCAGAACGCTAAGGGAATCCATCAAATCAGAGGAATAATGCCAAAGAAAACAAAGAAAATTAAATATTCTGATGACCTAATCCAAATTGATAAAGAGTGTGCCACAGAACTCTAACAGGATTATTGAAGATTATCGAGGATATCTAATATTTCCCATTCTCCTTCTTCCTATAATCCACCAAATAGAAAGGCAGAGATTCTAGAGATATTTGTGTCCCTTAATCTGACTGTCACACTATTGAAACAATAGACCCCAAAGAAATGAGAATTTCCCCAAGCATCGCATGCTGAAAAAAGAAAAGGGAATCAGGCAGAGGTGGAGCTTGTCTCCTGGAAAGAGATTTCACACAATTGTATGGAATGTGATTGAAACTCAGATAAAAATGGGTTCATAGTAGGCAGGACCACAACCTGACTGGAATTGTGTAAATGTGCAAATCTGTTACCCTCCCTTTAAACTTTGATCTTACTTCAGGGCCCTGAAGATGGATTTGATGGGTTTTCTGGATTAATTGCTCCAACAATACCACACTCTTTTTTCTACTTTCCACTTTAATTTGGCTTTTTTTATTGGCCTATTGAGGATGTTGGCTGTTGGCTAGACCTTACTTGGAACAAAGGCTTTGATGCCCAAGTTGATAAAATGTTTTCCAGTACACCTTCCTACCCTAGCTTTTCCTTTGTTCCTGGACTGAAGGGATTTCTTTACTGAGCAAACATCTACTGTGGTCAATGACTTCATTACATCAGACTTCATGAATATGACACATGATTGTTGTGGATTGCCCTAGTGCTGTTTGTATTTTGATGCTAATTCTGCTTCTTCAAGAAGGACTGACCCAATGAGGAGTGGATCATGTACTCAGGTGATTTCATGTGAACCTTCTCCCCATTTTAACTGGTCAATAACAGCAGAAGCTAATTGCTGGGTAAAGAATAAGGTGGGATTTCTGGGTCCCTGGAGGAAGAGGAGGAGAGAGAGAGAGAGAGGGATTTGGACCAGACTGTGGAGCAGATAGGAAGTAGCAGACATGTAACTCTCATGCCTCTACAGGTGGCTGTGGCGTCTAAGGAGGATGAGGCAAGAAATTCTTCACTCAGCAGTTGTGTTATCTGGCTGGTTTTTAAAATAGTAAGGCTGTCTAATGCTTTTCATCTGTGGGGACTCAAGTGGGCAGGAGAAAGGGCACAGACACTGGGTGGTCCTTAGAGGTTTGGTGAAGCTAGCAGTGGGGGCTGGGTGAGACTGCCATTGCCAGCACTGGGCAAGGACCAAGTGTGTCTTTTAAAATTACATGCTACACATGATAATATGTAACTTAATTAGTTTTAGTTCTCACTGCTTTTCCATTACTCCTCTGAACATTTAATGAAACTATTGACCTTGTCTGATGCTCCTTATTCTGTGGTTGGGGTAGCGTGGACAGAGGTGGCAGGCTGATTGTCTTCCAACAGGGAGACTAAGGTACTTGCTTGGTAAGTGGGAGTCAGCAATAGGCACAAAGAGAAGGAAAGGGTTTACCTCTGGAGCATGTCTCCAACTGGGGCCTAAGAGGTCTGGCTGGACTGGAACTCTGCCAGTGCCAAGTCACTTCAGCTAAGGAACAGTGATTCCTGTTGGGACTCTAGCAGGAAAGAAATGGCACATTGAAACAGATTGCTGAAGGGAATGAGATGAACAGGATTTTTATGGCAGGGCTAAGGAAATCCGACAAAGATTCAGAAGCACCAGAGTACAGTGATAGGGAGATTGATAAACAGCTGGATAAAGCATAACAGTCTCATGGGGCTGCCACTGTGAGCCATGTCTCACCAAGGACTCTGCGTGTGTGGTGTAGTGTCCCTTACTCATTGGAATTCTTATAGAGATAAGCAAACCTATCTTATGGATGAGCTATGACAAGACATTTCCGTATAACCAAAAGGTAGGGAACTGAGAGTTAACTCCCGATGTCATGTTGTTTCAGGCCACAACCATTTATTTCATTGTTCATTCAAGACAATAAGAGAGGGAATTAGAGGTAGTACCATCCTAACCTTTGTCTTCTATGAAGAAAGAAAAACTACCTTAGACACCTCCAGAAGACATCTACTTACTTCTCACCAGAAATATATTTTGTTTTGGGGTCCCTTGCATGACTCCCTTATACAGCTCCCTATATGCCTCCTACTCTTCCCCATGTAGCTTCCATGCTGGCATCTGGTGCAGCAACAGACAGGAAATCATCACAGCTATATAAGCCAGGGAATGCAAAATCAAGGTTAACATCTGGTCATCACCTTCCTGCTGTGTCATAACATGGCAGAAGAGATACTTAGGACAGGGGCATTGAAGGAGAAAGGAATGGAAAGGAGGCAAAATAATGGGGCTACCGCATCCCTTAAACCCTAACCTGATCCAACCCATTCACAAGGGTGATGCCTCATGACCTTGTCAGTTACAATGAGCTTTGGAGGAGACATTCCAATTATAACAGCAGGGATGGTGATACTTGGCTCTATCCTATATAACAAAAAATGACAAGTTAGGGATGACTTTTGAGTTGATCAGATAGTGGTTGGTTTGGTTTTTTTTTAACTAAAATTTTTCTTTTGTGATGCATTTTTTCATGGAATGGTCAATTAATATGGCAACACTCTGTGTTTCAAGGATGAAAATATATGTCTCATCTATTGTGTATTGGTTTTATAGCTTAACTCTGGGTGTACTTTCGGTTCACTGGTTTCTGAGTTCATGAGAGATGTTCCATCAGAAGCCCACAGATGCTGATCATAATTTACTTGGTCCCAGCATCAGAGTCCAAGAATGATAATCCCTGAGTTTATGCTTTCTCACATAGCAAGCATTTAGAAAAAAGGTTGAATGACTGAGTTCTTGTGAACTCACGATGAAATTCAATTTCAGTTGTAATAAAATTGAAATATGACATTATTGAGAGGTGATAAGATGACTTGCCTCTGACTGCATGCATGGATGAATACAAATTATAAAGATGTTTGAGGGAGTGGGTGACATCTCCTGCCCTCTACCTTGCTTCTTCTTCATCGAATGGTGCCTTCCTCTATGCTATGACACACCAGGGAGCTCCTTACTTGATTCCAGCACGGGCTTGGTACTAGAATTCCCAGCATCCACATCATAAAAAGCAAATGTGACAGTGCAAAGGGGACAGTATCTCTGATCATTATCTATCAATTCTACCTTCTTGTGAGATACAGTGATGGATGAAGACCTTGGATGGCTTTGAAGATGGGTTGACATATGGGCTTTGGATATATGATGAATCCTGGTTTAGGACTTCAGAGCGATGCATCCCCATGACTATGTAAGGGCTGGAGAGAAAAATGAGCTACTCATATGGCAGCTGACAAGCACCCTGCACTGACTTCACAGGAAAGAAGAAGAGACGGCCACCATGAAACAGAAGTAAGCTTAGTAGAGAATAGTAACTGTGAATTTAAAAAGAGAAAAACCATGGAAAGTTATGGGGAATCATAGGAGACCATTGGGTGCCTCCATGTATTGTCCCAACTTGTCCCTGCCTCACAGATCACAACCATGTTATATATCTGTTCACCTTGATTAATGAACATAATGTGCCTTTTCCAGATACCTCAGTTAGTCCAAACCTCTCCCAGGAAGTTCTGCTGGTAACTGCTTCTTTCAGGTAGCTGGTCTGGTCTCAGAACACCTTTGCAGCTTTGCTTGTCTGAACCCCTCCCCCCCCCTTGCAGCTTAGCTTTGTCCCTTTGAGAGGGACTCTCAGCTTTTATTTCTTACTCTGGCTGGGAGAGATCAAAGATTCAGACTTGACTTTTGTCCTCACTGCACTCCAGACCCTGTGCTGCCTAATCTTGGAGAACCCAAATTAAGATCCTACAGATGCCTTGTCATTTACTGGAGAGTCCAAATATCTACAGCTCACTTACATTTGGTTCACATACCTGTTCTGGTTGGCTATGTACTTTCTCATTTGAAAGTGAATGAAACAAAGATAAGAAAACAGTTGTGTAGTTTCAGGGAAAATAAGCGGAATAATTGAGATTTGAGCCTAGCACTGTTTGAAGACAGCTTCAGGTCAAGGTATTTATCTTCTGTCCCACCAAAATTTTTACTCACAAATCTTTCCTAAAAGAGAGTCTGAATTTCTTTCCACTTCCCACCCTAAACCTAAGTCCTCTCCGAAACATATGACAGTAGAATAGCTTAAGGGTAGCATTTTTGCCACTGTTCTAGTTTGCTTTTCTATTGCTGAGATAAAATACTGACCCAAAGCAACTTAGGAAATGACACTTGCGGGTCACAGCCTATCACTGCAGAAAGTTGGGACAGAAACTCATGCAAAACTGAAGCAGAAACCAGGAAGAAACTGGTGAGCACTGCTTACTGCTGTCTCATACTCTGGCTTATACTCCTATCTTACATAGCTCAGGACTACTTCTACCTAGGGATGATGCTGCCCAGGTGAATTGGACCCTCCTATATCAATTAGCAATCAAGAAAATGCCCACAGACATGTCCACAGGCCAAGCTGATGTTAGGCAGCTCTTTAATTAAGCACCCTTCTTCCTAAGCATCTGTAGATTGTGTGAAGTTGACAAAAATTACCAGGACATAACAGTGTATTCTACAGCAGTCCTCTAGGGCCACAGTGCACATATTTTATCCTCACAGTTGTTCCCTAGTTAGTTTCTTGGTGGATGAAAGAGCTGCCATCCCAGAAGCATCTGTTTGTTGTCTGACCTCTGGCTACCTTCTTCCTTATTTAAGAGTAAGAATGTTTGATTTATATTACTGGGCAATACCTCTCCAACAGATGGAAGCTCGGTAGTTAATATTTCCAATAGTCCTTAAAGTTAATACAATAAAATAAAAACAGAAAAAAAAGGCTAGTTCTTGATAAAATTTTATATTTTTCTGTATGTTTATGCATGAAATAAATATGTTGAAAAACATAGATTTCTAGAATTCTAGCATTTATTATTTCTCTTTTGTGGTTCAATGCTTTTTGTACTTAAAGAAAATTGCAATTAGGACAGAAATGGGTTTACTCCTGACCAAGACATGAAATATTGCACAGATAAACAAGAAGGATCCAAGAATGTAGTCTTGTTTGCCTTAAATATACACTATTTTTTTAATTACAAATCAATACATGTGGAGGTTTGAATATGCGTGGCCCAGGGAGTGGCATTCTTAGGGGGAGTAGCCATGGTTAAGGAAGTGTGTCACTGTGAGTGTGGGTTTTAAGACCCTCATCCTAGCTGCCTAAAAGCCAATCTTCTTCTAGCAGCCTTCAGATGAAGATGTAGAACTCTCAACTTCTCCTGCAGCATGCCTGCCTGGATGCTGCCTTGTTCCTGCCTTGATGATAATGAACTGCACTGCCGAACCTGTAAGCCAGTCCCAACTGAATGTTGTCCTTATAAGAGTTGCCTTGGACACTTCTTACTCATCAAAGAAAAATCTACCAAGAAGAACTCTCAATTCTGAACATCTATGCCCCGAATGCAAGAGCACCCACTTTCATAAAAAAAAAAAAAAAAAACTCTACTAAAGCTCAAAGCACACATTGTACCTCACACAATAATAGTGGGAGACTTCAACACCCCATGATCAACAATGGACAGATCTTGGAAACATAAACTAAACAGAGACACAGTGAAACTAACAGATGCTATGAACCAAATGGGTTTAACAGATATCTATAGAACATTTCATCCTGCATCAAAAGAATATACCTTCTTCTCAGCACCTCATGGTACCTTCTCCAAAATTGATCATATAATTGGTCACAAAACAAACCTCGACAGATATAAGAAGATTGAAATAAACCCATGCCTCCTATCAGATCACCACGGATTAAGGTTGGTCTTCAATGGCAACAACAACAACAGAAAGCCCACATACACATGGAAGCTGAACAATGCACTGCTTAATGATAAGTTGGTCAAGGAAGCAATAAAGAAGGAAATTAAAGACTTCCGAGAATTCAATGAACATGAAAGTACAACTTACCCAAACCTATGGGACACAATGAAAGCAGTGTTAAGAGGAAAACTCATAGCTCTGAATGCCTCCAAAAAGAAACTGGAGAGAGCATACACTAACAGCTTAACAGCACATCTGAAAGTTCTAGAACAAAAAGAAGCTAATACACCCAAGAGGAGTAGAAGGCAAGAAATAATCAAATTAAGGGCTGAAATCAACCAAGTGGAAACTAAAAGAACTATACAAAGAATCAACAAAACCAAGAGCTGGTTCTTTGAGAAAATCAACAACATAGATAAATGCTTAGCCAGACTAAACAGAGGGCACAGAGACAGTATCCAAATTAACAAAATTAGAAATGAAAATGGAGATATAACAACAGACTCTGAGGAAATTAAAAAAATCATCGGATCCTACTACAAAAGCCTATATGCAACAAAATTGGAAAATCTGGAGGAAATGGGCAAGTTTCTAGACAGATACCAATTACCAAAGTTAAATCAGGATCAGATAAACCATCTAAATAGTCCCATAACTCCTAAAGAAATAGAAGCAGTCATTAAAAGTCTCCCAACCAAAAAAAGCCCAGGACCAGATGGGTTCAGTGCAGAATTCTATCAGACCTTCAAAGAAGACCTAATACCAATACTCTTCAAGCTATTCCATAAAATAGAAACAGAAGGAACACTACGAAATTCATTCTATGAGGCCACAGTTACACTGATACCAAAGCCCCACAAAGACCCAACAATAAAAGAAAACGTCAAACCAATTTCCCTTATGAATATCGATGCAAAAATACTCAATAAAATTCTTGCAAACCGAATCCAAGAACACATGAAAATGATCATTCACCATGATCAAGTAGGCTGCATCTCAGGGATGCAGGGATGGTTCAATATCCAGAAATCCATTAATGTAATCCACTACATAAACAAACTCAAAGAAAAAACCACATGGTCATCTCGTTAGATGCTGAAAAAGCATTTGACAAAATTCAACATCTCTTCATGATAAAAGTCTTGGAAAGATCAGGAACTTAAGGAGCATACCTAAACTTAGTAAAAGCAATATACAGCAAACCAGTGGCCAACATCAAACTAAATGGAGAGAAACTCAAAGCAATCCCACTAAAATCAGGGACTAGACAAGGCTGCCCTCTCTCTCCCTATCTATTCAACATAGTACTTGAAGTTCTAGCTAGAGCAATCAGTCAACAAAAGGAAATCAAAGGGATACAAATTGGAAAGGAAGAAATCAAAATATCACTATTTGCAGATGATATGATGGTATACTTAAATGACCTGAAAAACTCCACCAGAGATCTGCTACAGCTGATAAACAACTTCAGCAAAGTGGCTGGATACAAAATTAACTCAAGCAAATCAGTAGCCTTCCTATACTCAAAGGATAAACAGGCTGAGAAAGAAATTAGGGAAATGACACCCTTCACAATTGTCACAAACAATATAAAATATCTTGGTGTGACTCTAACCAAACAAGTGAAAGATCTGTATGACAAGAACTTCAAGCCTCTGAAGAGAGAAATCGAAGAAGACCTCAGAAGATGGAAAGATCTCCCATGCTCATGGATCAGCAGGATTAATATAGTTAAAATGGCCATCCTGCCGAAAGCAATGTACAGATTCAATGCTATCCCCATCAAAATCCCAACTCAATTCTTTGTAGACCTAGAAAGAGCAATTCTCAAATTCATATGGAATAACAAAAAACCCAGGATAGCAAAAACTATCCTCAACAATAAAAGGTCTTCTGTGGGAATCAGCCTCCCTGACCTCAAGCTGTACTACAGAGCAGTAGTGATAAAAACTGCATGGTATTGGTACAGTGACAGGCAGGTTGATCAATGGAATAGAATCGAAGACCCAGAAATGAATCCACACACATATGGTCACTTGATCTTCGACAAAGGAGCTAAAACCATACAGTGGAGAATAGACAGCATCTTCAACAAATGGTGCTGGATCAACTGGCAGTCTACATGTAGAAGATTGCAAATTGATCCATTCCTATCTCCCTGCACAAAGCTCAAGTCCAAATGGATCATGGACCTTCACATAAAACCAGATACACTGAATCTAATAGAAGAGAAAGTAGGGAAGAGTCTCGAACACTTGGTCACAGGGGAAATGTTCTTGAACAGAACACCAATGGCTTGTGTTCTAAGGTCAAGAATTGACAGATGGGACCTCATTAAATTACAAAGCTTCTGTAAGGCAAAGGACACTGTGAATAGTGCAAAACGGCAACCTAAAGATTGGGAAAAGATCTTTACCAATCCTACATCTGATAGAGGGCTAATATCCAATGTATACAAAGAACCCAAGAAGCTAGACTCCAGAGATCCAAATAACCTTATCAAAAAATGGGGAAGAGAGCTAAACAGAGAATTCTCAACTGAGGAAACTCGAATGGCCGAGAAGCACCTAAAGAAATGTTCAACATCCTTAGTCATCAGGGAAATGAAAATGAAAACAACCCTGAGATTTCACCTCACACCAGTCAGAATGGCTAAGATCAAAAACTCAGGTGACAGCAGATGTTGGCAAGGATGTGGAGAAAGAGGAACACTCCTCCATTGCTGGTGGGAATGCAAGTTGATACAACCTCTCTGAAAATCAGTTTGGCGGACCCTCAGAAAATTGGACATAATACTACCTGAGGACCCAGCTATTCCACTCCTGGGCATATACCCAGAAGATGCTCCAACATGTAATAAAAACACACATTCCACTATGTTCATAGCAGTCATATTTATAATAGCCAGAAGCTGGAAACAACCCAGATGTCTCTCCACAGAGGAATGGATACAGAAAATGTGGTACATTTACACAATGGAATACTACTCAGCTATTAAAAACAATGACTTCATGAAATTCGTAGATAAATGGATGGATCTTGAAAACATCATTCTGAGCCAGGTAATGCAGTCACAAAAGAATTAACGTGGTATGTACTCACTGTTAAGTGGTTATTAGCCTAAAAGTTTGAAATACCCAAGAGTCACTTCGCAGGAACAGTAGTACTGAGTATGAGGTCCCAGATGAAAGGCTTGGAGAAAGGACTGAAGGAGCTGAGGGAGTGTGCAGCCCCAGGGAGGTAGCAACACTGCCATTGGCTTGACCCCCCATACTTCTGGAGACTGATCCACCAACTAAAGAATACACATGAAGGGATCCATAGTGCTGGCCACAAAGACTGCAGAGGAGGGTCTTGTTACCCCTCAGGGGGAGGAGAGGCCCTTGGGCCTGAGGGTTTTATATCCCCCAGTATAGAATGTCAAGGAGGGAAGATGAGAGTGGGTGGGGGGGGGGTGGGGAGGTGGGTTGGAGAATATCCCCATAGAGGCAAGGGGAGGGTGGAGGCAATGGGAAGGTTCCAAAGGGGAGATCTGGAAAGGGGGAAACATTTGAAATGTAAGTAAAATATGAAAATTAAAAAAAAAAAAAAAGAGTTGCCTTGGTCACGATGTCTGTTCACAGCAGGAAAACCCTAACTAAGATAATACACATTTATTTTGAAAACAAAACCACTAAAACTGCTGTTAAGCCCAGAGTTAAATCTTGTTAACAGTTTTTGTATGTTTCCTCAAATGTTTGTTTGGTTTATCTCTGAATATGCCCACATACTTATAAAATTGGAATCAAACTTAATATACTGCCATTAAAAATATACTTGTGTGACTGTGACTTTTAAAAATTTAATGTTTCTTTTAAATCTGTGACAATTTTATACATGTATACAATATATTGTGATTGTACTCATCGCTCACCTTCTCTCATGCCACCACCACTCTTTACCATCCACTTTCCCAACCAGTCTCTGTCCTACTTTCTTGTCTTGTTTGTTTGTTTGTTTGTTTGTTCACTGAGCTTAATTAATGTCACTTGTTTGAACATGAGTAAAGATTACTGGTTGGAGCATGGGCATTTGCCAGTGTCTACAACTCTGAAGAAAATGAGAGCTTGGCAACCAGTGGCAACCACTAAATGCCCCTGGTGCTTCTGGAAGGGGTGGAGTTTCATCATTGCTCATGTGATAAAATGTTGAATGTTCAAGTTTCTGTGCATTTCTTGTGCAGGTGTCCACAGCTGTTGTGTGATCGTGATTGCCATGGTCAGGTCACATCCAGAAGACAGCATCCTGTAGTCCTCCTTCTTCTTACAGTATTTTTGCCTCCTCTCCTGTCATAATTTCCTGGGTCTTGAGGAGGCTGATATAAAAGGTCTAACCCATTTGAGGCTGAGCACTCAGGACATTGACCAGTTCTGAGTCTTTGCTTCACCATTACCCCTTGCCAAAAGAAGCTTCTCTAACCACGGTGAGAGCAGTGATAATGTATGGGTCTAAAAATAAATATTTAGAAGAGAGTTGGACAATATGTCCATTTAGCAAAACCACAGTAGTAGCGTTCTCTTCTAGGACTATGACCTATAGCTGTAAGCTTTTGATCAGGTGTACTGTATAACGTAGGCATTCCCTTCCACAGAGTGGACCTCAAATCCAATCAGAAAGTAGTGTTTAACTCGCAAAGGGTCATGCCACTACTTCACCACTGGACATACATTATCTGATGTTACCTTGCCTTTTTCTGACTGAGCTAAGAACTTTTGACAGTTATTTTAAACATTTTGTGAGAATATGTGTTTTTAATAATGTGTATTTACTCCTCAAGAACTTTTTGTTTTTATAACATTAAAGCTATGGTCAAAATTATCAATTTTTTGTGCCCAATTCTGATATGCTTGCATACATGCAAGAAATAAAAAAGCTTAATAAAAAGTTCACATTAATTATTAACATAAATGTTGCCTACTTACAGTGTTGTAGCTTAGGGGGATTGCTCCATGTTTAAGACCACTTACTGCTATTACAGAAGATCTGAGTTCATTTCCAAGCACTCATACCAGAAAGCTCCCAGAAGCTTGTAACTCTAGCTCCAGAGGACCCAATACATTTTGTTCTGGCCTTTATGGGCATTCCCATACATATATGTATACATAACATGAACATACACATAAATAAAATAATATACAAGGAAATAATAAAAAGAAATAAATATTGGTTTCATACAGTTGACATTATGCAGCTCACATCCTCACACTGTGTTTGTACTCTATCTGCATGCTAGGCAAGCCCCACCATGATCAATCATAGCTGATGGTGCTGAAGAATTAAATAATTGGTGTCAACTTCAAAAGAACACACTTTATAATGACATTGCTTGACAAATAGGTTTCCTTTTAAATACCAAGTTTCCATAATAAGATGTTTCCGTAGTCTTTGTAGTTACTAATTTTTAAAAAAGGTTTCTTCCTCATAAAAAAGGAGTATAAGAGGAAAATGACCTACCATTTCTTCTATCACTATGTATGTATGTACACATGTGCACATGTGTGCACATGTATGCACATGTATGTATGTGTGCATGTATATATGTGTATGTATGTGTGTAATTGTGCACATATATGTATGTGTTGTGCATGTATCTGTGCATGTTACATCTTTACTAGTCCACTTCTGCTTTGATACATTGTATTTTATGGCTGAGAGGAGTCTTGAGTATTTCAAGAATATTTAGATCATGTATGTGACTTATGCCCATCAACATATTAAGTTTCCCTAAACAATTGAAAAATATGAATTTATGTTGAAATCTGGCAGGTTTAGGGGGAAATGATTCATTTGACTATGTCTGTGTGTCTTAAGCATTAATATTGTGCTATTTGACCATTTATTAAATTACTGTCAGTATGAGTATGAATGCTTCTAGTCTTTGAGGGAAAATCTACTTAATTGAGTTTATATTGTCAAGAAAAAATATTAATACATGTCTAACATGGTGATAGATGCTATAAAGATCAAGTGAGGAAAGGTATGCTTAGGATACATTTTTAGATTGGTTGCTGAGGCAAAGCTCCTTAGAAAAAGTGGCATTTCACTGGACTGACTGGAAGACTGAGCCAGGGAAAAACATCTGGGAAGTGAGATGCTCCAGACAGAAAGGACAACATCACCTATTTGTCAAAATGGGACTGTGTAAAATGTAAATCTGGGGGTTTTCTTATGTCCCTTTGCTTCCAAATAATTATAGGGTGTTTCAACCCTCTGTTCCAGAACATTTTAGCTTACAAATAAAAACACAGAGAATTGGTATTTTTATTAACATGCTGCAAGTACTAATAGCTGGGCAGATTCTGACCTTTTCTAACCCAGCGAGGTTACCTACAGCTCAGCAAGATGTGCCATTACTTGCCGTCTGGCTTTGCTGTAGCTCACTCTGGTCCAAGTGTATTATTGAGACCTCATGGAAAGTCATCCTGGTTCCTTCCTATAATCTCCCTACTACTCCTCTTTTTTCTCTCTCTGCTCCTCCTGCCCTGGGATTGAAAACCCCGTTCTATTCTGTTCTACCCACGGATATTGACTGATCAGCTCCTCTATTAACTACTCAGAGAAGATGGAAAACAACTTTCTTTTTCATTTTTCCTACTTTATTTGCATTTCAAATGTTTCCCCCTTTCCAGATCTCCCCTTTGGAACCTCCCTATTCCCTCCCCCTCTCCCTCCCTCTATGGGGGTATTCCCCCACCCACCTACCCACCCACCCATTCTCCTCTTCCCTCTTTGGCATTCTCCTATACTGGGGGATCTAACACCCTCAGGCCCAAGGGCCTCTCCTCTCCCTGATGGCTAACAAGACCCTCCTCTGCCACATATGTGGCCAGCACCATGGCTCCCTCCATGTGTATTCTTTGGTTGGTGATCCAGTCTCTGGGAGTATCGAGGGGTCAGGTCAGTTGCCACTGTTGCTGTCTCCCTAGGAATGCAAACTCCCTCAGCTCCTTCAGTCCCTTCTCCAAGTCCTCCATCTGGGACCTCACACTCAGCCCTACTGTTGCTGCTAAGTGACTCTTGGGTATTTCGAACTTTTGGGCTAATAACCACTTAACAGTGAGTACATACCATGTTCATTCTTTTGTGACTCCGTTACCTCGCTCAGGATGATATTTTCAAGTTCCATCCATTTGTCTGCAAATTTCATGAAGTCATTGTTTTTAATAGCTGAGTAGTACTCCATTGTGTAAATGTACCACATTTTCTGTATCCATTCCTCTGTGGAGGGACATCTGGGTTGTTTCCAGCTTCTGGCTATTATAAATATGGCTGCTATGAACATAGTGGAACATGTCTTTATTACATGTTGGAGCATCTTCTGGGTACATGCCCAGGAGTGGAATAGCTGGGTCCTCAGGTAGTATTATGTTCATTTTTCTGAGGGTCTGCCAAACTGATTTCCAGAGAGGTTGTATCAACTTGCATTCCCACCAACAATGGAGGAGTGTTCCTCTTTCTCCATATCCTGGCCAACATCTGCTGTCCCCTACTGAGTTTTTGATCTTAGCCATTCTGACTGGTGTGAGGTGGAATCTCAGGGTTGTTTTCATTTGCAATTCCCTGATGACCAAGGATGTTGAACATTTCTTTATGTGCTTCTCGGCCATTTGAGTTTCCTCAGTTGAGAATTCTCTGTTTAGCTCACTTCCCCATTTTTTGATAGGGTTATTTGGATCTGTAGAGTCTAGCTTCTTGAGTTCTTTGTATACATTGGATATTAGCCCTCTATCGGATGTAGGATTGGTAAAGATCTTTTCCCAATCTGTAGGTTGCCGCTTTGTCCTATTTACAGTGTCCTTTGCCTTACAGAAGCTTTGTAATTTTATGAGGTCCCATCTGTCGTTTCTTGATCTTACAGCACAAGCCATTGGTGTTCTGTTCAAGAACTTTTCCCCTGTGCCCATGTGTTCGAGACTTTTCCCCACTTTCTCTCCGATTAGATTCAGTGTATCTGGATTTATGTGGAGATCCTTGATCCACTTGGACTTGAGCTTTGTACAGGGAGATAGGAATGGATCAACTCGCAATTTTCTACATGTAGACTGCCAGTTGAACCAGCACCATTTATTGAAGATGCTCTCTTTTTTCCACTGGATGGTTTTAGCTCCTCTGTCAAAGATCAAGTGACCATATGTGTGTGGATTCATTTCTGGGTTTTCGATTCTATTCCATTGATCGACCGGCCTGACACTGTACCAATACCATGCAGTTTTTATCACTACTGCTCTGTAGTACAGCTTGAAGTCAGGGAGGCTGATTCCCCAGAAGTCCTTTTATTGTTGAGAATAGTTTTTGCTATCCTGGGTTTCTTGTTATTCCATATAAATTTGAGAATTGTTCTTTCTAAGTCTATGAAGAATTGAGTTGGGATTTTGATGGGAATTTCATTGAATTTGTAGATTGCTTTCGGCAGGATGGCCATTTTAACTATATTAATACTGCCAATCCATGAGCATGGGAGATCTTTCCATCTTCTGAGGTTTTCTTCAAAGTCTTTCTTCAGAGACTTGAAGTTCTTGTCATACAGATCTTTCACTAGTTTGGTTAGTCACATCAAAATACTTTATATTGTTTGTGACAATTGTGAAGGGTGTCATTTCCCTAATTTCTTTCTCAGCCTGTTTATCCTTCGAGGCTACTGATTTGCTTGAGTTAATTTGTATCCAGCCACTTTGCTGAAGTTGTTTATCAGCTGTAGCAGATCTCTGGTGGAGTTTTTCGGGTCACTTATGTATACTATCATATCATCTACAAATAGTGATATTTTGATTTCTTCCTTTCCAATTTGTATCCCTTTGATTTCCTTTCATTGTCTGATTGCTTTAGCTAGAACTTCAAGTACTATATTGAATAGATAGGGAGAGAGAGGGCAGCCTTGTCTAGTCCCTGATTTTAGTGGGATTGCTTCGAGTTTCTCTCCATTTAGTTTGATGTTGGCCACTGGTTTGCTGTATATTACTTTAACTATGTTTAAGTATGCTCCTTGAATTCCTGATCTTTCCAAGACTTTTATCATGAAGAGATGTTGAACTTTGTCAAATGCTTTTTCAGCATCTAATGAAATGACCATGTGGTTTTTTTCTTTGAGTTTGTTTATGTAGTGGATTACATTGATGCATTTCCGGGTATTGAACCATCCCCACATCCCTGGGATGAAGCCAATTTGATCATGGTGAATGATCGTTGTGATGTGTTCTTGGATTCAGTTTGTAAGAATTTTATTGAGTATTTTTGCATCGATATTCATAAGGGAAATTGGTCTGAAGTTTTCTTTTATTGTTGGGTCTTTGTGGGGCTTTGGTATCACTGTAACTGTGGCCTCATAGAATGAATTGGGTAGTGTTCTTTCCATTGTATTAGGTCCTCTTTGCAGATCTGATAGAATTCTGCACTGAACCCATCTGGTCCTGGGCTTTTTTTGGTTGGGAGACTGTTAATGACTGCTTCTATTTCTATAGGGGTTATTGGACTGTTTAGATGGTTTATCTGATCCTGATTTAACTTTGGTAATTGATATCTGTCTAGAAACTTGCCCATTTCCTCCAGATTTTCCAATTTTGTTGCATATAGGTTTTTGTAGTAGGATCTGATGATTTTTTTAATTTCCTCAGAGTCTGTTGTTATATCTCCGTTTTCATTTCTAATTTTGTTAATTTGGATACTGTCTCTGTGCCCTCTGTTTAGTCTGGCTAAGCGTTTATCTAGCTTGTCGATTTTCTGAAAGAACCAGCTCTTGGTTTTGTTGATTCTTTGTATAGTTCTTTTAGTTTCTACTGGTTGATTTCAGCCCTTAATTTGATTATTTCTGCCTTCTACTCCTCTTGGGTGTATTAGCTTCTTTTTGTTCTAGAACTTTCAGGTGTGCTGTTAAGCTGTTAGTGTATGCTCTCTCCAGTTTCTTTTTGGAGGCATTCAGAGCTGAGTTTTCCTCTTAACACTGCTTTCATTGTGTCCCATAGGTTTGGGTAAGTTGTACTTTCATTTTCATTAAATTCTATGAGGAAAACAACTTTTATATAACATTGAGGCCAGAGATCCTTGAACATGCCAGTGTCCCGACTGTAACCAGATGTCTGGGCATAGAAATCAACATCTGAATACATAGTGCACAGACCGTCTCCCAACAGAGCTGTATATTTAGTTAATATGTTTTTTGTTTTAATTGATCTAAATAAACACACATACACACACACACACACACACACACACACACACACACACATTCAAACAGGCCTTGTAGATTGGCCAGATTGTGTTAATTATCATATATAGTACTTCACTTAAAATGTACTTTCTTAGAAATTTTCATTTACACACGATGTTATTAACTATAGTAACCATGATGTACAATAGATTTTTTGAACTTATTCCTAGGACTAGACACTTTTTCATATTTTAAATAAATGGATTGAGTTTTTCATTTTTTACAATGGCCTTTAGAAATAGCTTTATTTCTTTTTAAAGGGCTGATGGTTCAGGGAAACTGATGAGTTACACAGTAATATTGTAGAGATACTTTCTGTGATTGTTTGAATAAGAATGGCTTCCACAGCTTCACATGTTTGAGTGCTTAGTCACCAGAGAGTGGCACTATTTGAAAGGATTAGACACAGTGGGAGGCGTGACCTTGTTGGAGGAAATGTGTCACTGGAGGTGAGCTTTAAGGTTTCAAAATCCCATGCCAGGTCCAGTCAGTCTTTCTCATTCTGCTCCTGCAGATCTGGATGTAGACTTTTCAACTCCTTTTCCAGCACCATGTCTACCTGAATGCTGCCATGCTCCCTCCTGTGATAATAATGAAACCACAAGCAAGCCCCATTAATTGTTTACCTTTATAAGAGTTGCCATAGTCATGGTGTCTCTTCATAGAAGTAGAAGAGTGACATAAGATACTCTCCATTTGACATGAAAGATACAAAAAACTAGGTAAAGATTTACCTCCACATGAAGGGTTGTAATTGAGTTTTGAATGTGATGTGAAAAGGTTCTGATCATTTGATACTGACTGAGAATTTTCACATGAGAATTTCTGTTTTTACCCTGGAATTCTTTATTATTATTATTATTATTATTATTATTATTATTATTATTATCATTATGATTATTTTAGAAATGAAAAATGTAGCCAAAGAAACTATAAAGAACCTGGGTTTTCATAAAACTAAGAAAGCAGGTTGCCTCTCTGATAGTTGCTAATAAATGCATACATTTGTGGTAGAATTTAATCTGGTTTTGGGTTTTCTTGTAATCTGTCACATATAAAAGCTCGTATTTGCAAACTGGTACAAATGTACTGTCAGCAACAATCATATCAAAATTATAACTCAACAAGATTTTGTTTTTAAAACCAGCCATTCTATATTATGAGAAAGCTCATGCTTGTAGGCTTAAATTTTTCAAAATCTACCTTAATAAGGGTTCTTAAACACTTCAATCTCCCTTCTAGCCCACCTACCAGAGAGGTAGGGGGAACGAAGGTTAATAGGAAATGGGGGATATGGACTTCTTTAGAAGCAGTTCTGTGGGGGTGATTCCAATGTTCAGGATACCAGCAGTGCAATCCAATAGAAAACATCAAACATGAATAAGTACCAACAGCAGCTCAATCCTGATGAAACCACAAGGCTCAGCCGCAGAAGTGGCAAGAAGCAGCCAAGATACCACAAAAATTTTTCTGGCATGTTTCTCTCTATGAGGTCTTAACAATCGAAGACCAATGAAAACCAGCAAAGCATTGCAGGACATACCAACATAAGAACATCATCAACAAGGTGTTGCAAGGGAAACTAATGCAAGAATGTCCTCTCACTGTCTGTGGGGGTTATATTTATATTCCTTCTAAACATCACACACCCTCTCAAGCATCAGCTCCAGCAAAATATCATATGCCCCCTCACAAGACAGGTTCCAGGAAAATATCATGTGTCTGTCTTCAGCAAAATATCCTCTCACATGTCTACTTCAGCAAAATATTCTCTTATAAGACAGTTTCTGGAAAACACATGACATGACACAATTGAGTCTCCAAAGAAACTAGAAATTTTCACTTCACATGCTTGCTGGAAAAATAGCAATTTTCTGTTGTTATATATCAGAATAATATATATTTAATTTAAGATTGTTTCTGTGTGTGATGACTAGTGTATTATTTACCTGGCAATATAATCACTAGCAGCTATCCAGCTGTCTCAAATGTGTGCGTGCACACGCGTGTGCATGCGCACACGTACACACACATGCTCACATGTGAGTATGCACACTTGCATGTATTTTTTGAGACAGGGTTTCTCTGTGTAGCCCTGGATGTCTGGATATTACTCTGTAGACCAGGCTGGTCTCAGAAATCTGCCTGCCTCTGCCTCCTGAGCATTGGGATTAAAGGTGTGGGCCACTACCACCCAACTAATTAAACAGCTAACGAAGAAGTACTTCTTCTGAGAATCTAGAAGATATTCCTTCTCCTATACTATCTGCCAATACAGCAAAAATGACAAGATCCCATACCTAGATAGTGTAACTAAAACAACCAAGAATTCTCAAGGGTTCAAAGGAGAAGCAAACCAGGCAGAAACTGGGTACCTAAGGTTTGGCAGCATGAAAGGTCCTTTGGGGCTTCTTCTTGCCTGACAAGTCCCAGATGTGAAGCTTCTAAAGTCAAGAAAACAATCAAGAAACACCAACAGCCAATAAGCACCAACAAGAATCCCTCAACACAAGTCTGCTGTGTAGCCAAAGAACTAGGAAATGATGCCATATAGCAACAGAAAACTTTGAGGAAAAACTATTTTACCAAACACCATAGGATAACTGTGGCCTACTTCAATCAGTACCAACTAGTCCATTTTCACCAGAGCCTAACAAGCAAAATTACCACATGGTAGAGAGTCAGTATGTTTGCCAGACCTCATTGGTAATTACTTCATGCTGTGAGTTAGGGTGGAAGTGACATACACAGCTTACAATAACTAAAGCATTCACTAAAACCCATACAAAGAGATATATGCAAAACAATACAGATATTTCTTCGTGGAATTCTAAAAAGAAAATAAAGCTAGATAACCAATAGGAAAACAGGGGCGAGGGATAAAATTAGAAACTAATATAAATAATTTAAAAACTGAAATGGCCAAATTTAGTCATAAGACATCAGTAATTAGTTTAGGTGTGACTGGTTTAAAAAGACCAACTAGGAAATTAGTCCCTTGAAGCAGAACAAAATAGAAGCATTGAAGAGAAATAGATGCAAAATGACAGCGTGTAAGCAATCAAAATAAACCAGGAGTGGCTATGTTAGAGGCACATACTGTGACTTCAGAGCTAAGAAAGCACAGACACAAGGAGACATTATACAATAACAAAGGTGAGCATATCAATAAGAGATAGTTACTCTGAAGGTCTGCACACCAAATACTAGACCTGAAGAATGTGTGAAGCAGAAACTTCAAGGAGAAAATAAAACTCAATAAATATGAAGATACTCTATAAGGGTTGATAAAAATGAATAAAATTATCAAGGCTATAAAACAACTCAATAACATGATCAGCAGGCAGAAACAACTTGACATTTATAAAAAGTGTCCCCAATCATACCAGTATACATACACTCCCAGGTGCCTCTGGAACATGTACCTTGTTTTAGTTCATAAAACAAACCCCATAGTTTAAAAGAGTAGTTGTCATTTAGTGCTTTTTCTCTAGCCACAATAAACTAATCTAGAAATTTCAATAAGACATCACCAAAATAGTCAAACACTGGAAACTAACAGCACATGTCAGAAACACTAAAGTAAAAAAAGAAAAAAAGAATGGGATGAGAATGTATGACATAAAATTAGTTGGACACAGCTAAAGCAAGGTCAAGAAGAACATCTTTTTAGCATTAAGAACCCATGCAAGAAAAAGGGAAAGTCCTAACTCAGTAGTCTAAATTCCATCTCAAGAACCTAGACAAAAAGAACTGCAAACTAAACCCAAAGCAAACACAGAGGGGAAAGTAAATGTTTAAGTGAGGTGTGCACACACGAGCTTGTGATTCATATTCAGTGAGTAGATGGTTAGTTAAACAGTACTTCCCCGTAGAGTGTAGCATTATGCACTACCTGCCTTTAGCTTCAGGAGGTGACCATGCACCCAGCTTCCTCCCAGCTTCCCTTGAATCTGTAGATAAAAGACAGACACACAGTTGTTCAATTCCAACTTGCTTTCTTGGCACAATTGCTGTGCTATCTTGCCATGATAGACAATCTTGTCTGGAGGTGAAGATGCTCAATATCTTCTTTGAACAAAGAAGGTTGTCAGGAGCAGATAGGTCTCATTGTCAAATGATTAAATAACATTAAATGTTACATTCTGTAGATTTCTGATGTTTTTGAAGACTATATGTATAAGGTAATTTGAACTGTTAAACCTTGACTACTCTTAGCTATTTCTTATTGAAATATATCAAAAACACTCTTTTATAATTAAATCAGAATCTAAAATAACCATGAGTTTACTATCTGGTCCTTAACTCATATTGCTTAATCATCTATAAACAGTTTGTAATAGCAGTTATTAGAAGGACTGGGTCTAAGCTTTGTATTCTTAAATGAGTTGCATAGGCACAATGTCTAAAAGTAACAATATTAATCGCAAATTTTATATCAATATAAGAAATTCATACCAATGAAAATCTTAAATCTGTATCAAAATAAATTCTTTACCAATGTAACAAATTATAACTTTAACTTTGTATCAATTATACAAATTTCTACCAATTAAGATTATAGCTACACAATCTAGTTTTTCAGGGGGTCTCCCCAGTCATATCTGATCCATATCACTCTGGAAGCCGTCCAAAGCCTATTCTCCTTTCCTGTAAACACAAATGTAGAGACTTTCACCCAAAATAGTATATCCTTGGTCTAGTAACCAGAAATCATTAAACGTTTAGCTTGACCTCTCTCCCAGGGGAATTTTAATATAACCACCAAACTCAAAATCACACTCATTTTGAATAATTAAAACAATTTAAAGCAAATAAAGGAATCTAAACAAATATTATCTGTTGAGACAGTGCTCCTACTGTCTCCTGCCAAGATCTTTATGAAATCAAGGTCTAAATTATTTAATATCTCTGTCTACTTATTGTATGAGCCTAATTCCAGACTCTCTATTTAATTCTCATGGCCTAAATTCCTACTGTCTGAGATAGGATAGGCACCCTATCTCCTACTTATTGTATAAAACTATTCTTAGACTTCTAATCTGTCATGTCATGAATATTGATCCCAGAATTCCCATGGAATCCATATTCAAAGAATTTGAGTATATCCTTAAGAACTTTTGAAATCTTCCCTATTGTTTCATTCAGTCTCTCTTCTATCCCTAAAAACGATTAAATTTCATTTATCTCTTTATTATCTCATTTATCTCTATTATTTCATTTCAAATATCCTTTATCTGGTTGTTGGAGGTCAGCAGCAGCCTCTTTCTGCCCTCTTCCAGTAAATCCTGTCTTTTTTCACAGTAGAGGATCCCAGTGCCTCTGAGCTAAGCCTGCTCTTGTGTTCTGTTGTTTAAGTTTCCTGCACACTGGAGCCACCATGTGACTCACTCTGCTCCTCCTGCTGAGAAACCAATTTTCCCAACTTATATCACTGCATTTATATGATCAACCCACGAATTACTAAATTAAGAGTGGATTCTTGCCCCACATTGGGTGCCATCTGTGTAGCATGTAGTTTTTCACTCTACCCATGGCCCTTCCCCCAGCCTTGAGTAGGACAAACAACCTGGCTGGAGTCAGTCTAGCCTCTCTGCATTTGCATTTCCTACAGGAGCCTTGAGGAGTTGACCACCCACTGAGCTTGCTGAAACAAAGGATGGGGTTTTTGATCTTTCCCTTTATAAGCAGTACAGAATAATAAAGTTTGAGCCTTGATCAGAAACCTTTGTCTTGGCTTCATTCTCCTCTCACACCCTGTCCCTTTTCATTTCCAGCCTCCCTTTCAGGTAGACCTTAGCTGCTGGATGGCTACATACCCACCTTTAGCTCCAGGAGGTTACTGCTACCAGCCCCCTCCCTGCTTCCCTTGAATCCACTGGTAAAAGATACAGAAACACAGTTGTTCAATTTCAACTTGCCTTCTTGGATCAATTGCTGGGTACTACTGTCTTCTGCCTGGAAAGGCATGCCCGTACCAGTTCCTTATCTTTATCTCTCCCATCTGTCTTAAACTTCAGTTGCTAAACTCCCCTGACTACACCTATAGGAGCAGCCTGTATGGCCACTCCATTTTGAGATATCACATGGTTTCCCAGTTCTCCACTCTCCAAAGCATGGCAAACTCTGTATTCCTTCCTTGCATCTCTCTGCCTGCCACCAGGAACCTGGAAGTCCTACCTGGACTTTCTATCCAGCAGTTGGCCCATGGCTTTCTTTACTGATCAAGAACCATTGGGGAAGAGGATCTTAGCATCAGAACTGCCCCTACACTTCCTCACACCAGAATTGCTTATCCTGCAACAGGAAGGACCAGGTCATCTATACAGGAAGTGACTTCGATGAGTTTTCAGTGAATTATTGTGATAGAAAAAGTTCCCTAAGTTATACTCTTTCTAGTTTTAGCTATGCAACAAGAGTCTTAAAAAGAAGAAATTCTAGAAATTTCTAGAGCTTACAGGTAGCTGTCAGGATTTAAGTAGGCAGAAGAGATGGAAGACAGTGAGGAGGGGTATAAGGGGAGATGGGTGTGATTGTGAGAGGGCCCCATGAGAGACCATTGTGGTGATGAATTGTTGTTTACCTTGATTGTCAGGGGTGTTACAGCTTGGCAGAATGTATGAAAGGAATGTGACTGTTTAGCTTTGAAAAGCCCATCTTCATAACCACCTGTAAATATACAATTATCTCAAAATTTAAAATATTGCCAGGGAGATCATTACATCTGATTTCATTTATATTTTCTAGTCAGAGAAAGCTTTTAGACTCACAATATCCCATTTTCAGGTGTTGTAGCATCTATTTATACCTATTTATTTATTTTGGTCAGTATAAGTAACCAGTATCTGTGATACTTTCCATAACTGACTCATGGTCTTTTGAACCTTATCAGTCTCAAGGGCCTTCAAGTCACCTTATCTCAGATGTTCCTGTGTGTTTTTACTCTTGTGAATTGAAGTTAAGCCATGGGATTGCTATGATATCCAAGCTCTTGAATGAAGAACATCATTCTAACTCCCAAGTTTGAGAGAGATTTTAGAATTATAATGATTACTACATATTACAGAATATAAACCATTTTGACTATCAGCAATGTTTTCCTTAAGTGCCCTGGAAGTTAGGCAGAAGCCACTGAACCTTAGGTGCCCATTGTAACCTGTGCAGCACTGAACTTTCACCACAGAGCCTGAAAAAAAGCACTGTGGTGACATGTGTACCTGGTGGCCTCCAGCACTCCACCAAGAATCAGTAAAAGGGATCGAAGTGGCTCTTAGTCTCCATTTTGTTAGATAAATGGAGGAGGGGATATAGAAAACTAAAATTCACTATGATGTTTTAGAGTCCAAGGGTCTTTTGTCTTCTGCCTGTTCTGCTCACCTCCAAACTCAATGCTTCTATGGGGTTTCTTGGTCTGTTGAAGAGTCTACACAAGAGATTCTCTTTCTATATGACCCTACAGCAACTTAATGTAGCAAACTCTTGAATTTAACCAAACTTTAGTCCAAATCAAGGCTATAGCATTCAAATGCCCAAAGTTTTACCCCCTTTAATACCTCTCTACTGCTGGGAAGGGTGGTAGTTTGGGACTGTACTGGCTAATATTGTCAACTTGATCTAGAACCACTTGGCAGATAACACTCATGTGAGAGCACTTTTAGGTTGGGTTAATTGAGAAAACCCATCATAAATGTGGGTGGCACCACTCCTGGATGAAAGTCTTAAATGGGATAAAAAGGTAAAAGGAAGGGAGAAGAGCCCCAACATTCATTTATCTCTGCTTCACAGACTATGGATACCACATAACCAGCTTCTTCACAATCCTACAGCCATTCCTCCCTGCCATAGTGATGGATTATACTTCCTAACATGAGCCTAAATTAACACTTCTTTCACCAATTGGCTTGTCAGGTAGTCTGTCACCACTGTGAGGTAAATAATGTGCACAAGGGCAGCTGGGGTACTAGCCTGCACTTTTTACTCTTCTCAACCTTGCGAGTCTGTATAAAGTCACCCAACGGTTAATTGTATTAAGTTCCCAGAGCAGGAAGCACTATGCAGTGGATTGGGAAGTTCAGCCTTGAATATGGGATAGTCTACTGTAGTTTATATCTTGGCCTGTCTAACCTCTGCTCCCTCTCTTTCTCTCTCTCTCTCTCTCTCTCTCTCTCTCTCTCTCTCTCTCTGTAACTTTGGCTCACTGAATCTTAGCATCACCGATTCTTCAATTTACTAAAATTTGAAAGACAGAGGCAGAAAAGAAGAGAGTTCTGAATTCCTACTATTTGGGTTTAGAATATGATGTTTTCCTCCCATGTTGAAGAATGTAGACAAGGCAAAAATTTTATCTTTCCTTTAGTAGGTTCCATTCATATTTTTCATATTCTACTATTCAAATTTGTTGTAAGTTTGTGTGTGTCAAATGATTTTATTTTATAAGAGTCTTCAGGCATGAGTGGTGCTCACTTTGTCAGTGGTATTTAGCATTCACAATATATAATATGCACATATTTATCTAGTCATTTTTGGTGATAAAGTCTTTTAAGATATGGACTGTTACAAGAGATGAATACTCAGATATAGTTTATAGAAAATTAAATGTCTTTATTCTAGCTGGCTGAGACTATACTCAGGTATTTGGGACCCTAGTGTAATCCCGAGCATTTAGAGTAAGAGGCTTTTTAAAGACAAAACCCATGTCCTTTTATTTTGATCGGGAGAAGGAGGAAGTTCTGCTCAAGCAAGCAGTTTAACAGAAGCTAAGATAAGCAGTTAGCTGGAGCAGGAAGTATGCACAAGCAGAGAGTTTAACAGAAGCTAAGTTAGTAGGGGCATCTTAATCTCAGGTGTCTAGAATAAAGGTTGGTAATTTTCCATGGGATTCTCTGTCAAGGAAATCAAATTCTAGTTAAAAATGAAATGGCTTTGACAAGAATATAGGATGGAGGAACCTCTGCAGGAACCTCTGCACTATCTTTTCCTGTCACAGGACAACAAAATTATTTCTAAGAGAAAATTTGGTTATGAAAAAATAAATTTCACATTTAGGCAAATAAATTTTCCAACACAGTAATAACTTTCAATGTTTATTTATAAACCACAGTTCCAGGAAAACCCTGCACTTGAACAATGGGAAAAACCAGTAGTCGAGAGACAAATGAAAACAAAGCTACAGTGAAGGCCTGTTGTGTACAGGATTTACTGTTCCCTCTCATTTCCAGGCCGGAAGCCTTAGTTGTCAGGCATGAGAGCATCCCTCGCATTTCCTGGACGAGCTATCACTCAGTGACTCACAGTGGAACAGGGGTGTGCAGCAAAGGCACATGGGGTTGTTCTCAATGAGAACAAGACAACATGATGTCAGCTCTTGATAATGTGTCATCCATGCATCATTACCAAGCAGCTCCTGCCTTGATTCTGAATCTCAGAAGATTCTGTAAAATTCTGGAGGGGAAAATCTGTCTAACAAGATTGTCTTCTGTTAGGCATAAAATGAAAACCAATTTGATGCAATGGAGGTACCTTTACTCCCAAAAGATCTGGATGTACTCTGCTCCTGCCCCAAGGGAGATTAGTCACACGCCTTAAAATGTTGCCTCTACTGTGTCAGAAAAGACAAGCCCCTCTAGGCAGCCCACTTCTGAAATAGGCTTTATTTTGGGTAAAATATGAAATAGCATTTCTAATTTGAATGGCAAGAGAAATTGTAGAGAAATAAAATGTAATTTCTCTAGCTGGAATTCGACTAAGTTATAAGGATTAATAATTCTTTTTCAGAAGCCTGTCTGATTTAAGGGGAAAGCCTCTCCTCTATTGCAAAGGAGAGTGTAGACTTATGGGGAGTTATATAGTGTTAAAGGGTCACAACCCTGGTTGGGAAAAGGGTGGACATAGCTAATAGCAACAAGGAGAAGAAATCAAAGGTTCAAAAAGATGTGGGAAGTGTATGAGAATGTTTGCCTGGTGCTTAGAAATCTTTGCGAGAGTTCAATCAGTCATCAAAGGACATGGTGTGATTTTTTAAAGATGTCTCTCTTTCTCTCCATCCCTCTGTCTCTCTTGGTGTCTCTGTCTCTGTCTGTCTGTCTTTCTCCCCCTCATGTGTGTTATGTAAATGTTTGTGTTGATGTGTGTATGCGTATGGAAGACAGAGATCGCCATTGGGTATGTTTCTTAATCATGCTCTGCCTTAGTTTTGAGACAGGGTCTTGTACTGAACCTGACCAGCTAGCCAGAAGGCCCCAGGGTCCTCCTTCCTCTGCCTCTGCCACTGGCTTTTTCTATGGGCCTGATTTTTACATGGGTGCTGGGATTGGACTCAGATCCTCACAATTGCATAGCAAAGACTTTAATGACTGAAACATCCCCCTAGAACCCTCTTGAAGCTCTTGAATTCCTGCTTTTAAGGATGGAGAATCCCTGGGGCTGATGAGAAGGCTTGGAGTGTTAGGAGTGCTTGATATTCTTGCAAGGGTCCAAAGTTAGGTCCCCAGCAGGTTTATGAGAAGACTCACAACTGACTATAACTTCAGTTCCACATGATCTGACACCCTCTTCTGTCCTCTGTAGCACTGGCACACATGTGTACACACACATATACAGAGACATGTCAATTAAAACAAATAAATATTTAAATGGAGGGTACTTAAAGACAAAGACCATCTGTCTTATCTGTTTTCACATTGAATTGTTTAAAGCCAACTTAGAAAAATGAAATGTATTCCACATGGTAACAGAATTTCAGGGAACGAATGTCACAAAGGCAGCAAATTATCTGCATGTTACCTAACTTGTACCAGATTTCAATTAAATAGAGCTCTTGTTATTTTTTACTTAGAGGAGAGAAGCTTTTCATTGTGTGAAAGTCATTCCTATACCTGAAAGACTCTTTCCCTAGCAATTCAGTTTCTTAAGGGTTTTAAGGTCTTCTATCTCAGCTTCAGCTTTGCAAAGGATCACCTGAAGCTCTGATACTGAAAAGGACTTGCAGCTCGCCAGGACTCTGGTTATTTAAAGATTTTACTGTTGGATTCATTCTAGGAATTGACAGAGGAGATGGCAGTGAGCTGAGGTGCTGACAAGATAGAAAGGAAATGTCAACTAAGCCCTAGAATTTACCTATGTAGGACAAGAACCAGTGACGAGTTATAAACTGATAATAGGAAAAGTAGAACAAAATTAGTTTTGATTGAACTGAGTTTCCTGGTGCCACCTGTCATAAGTGCCTCTGAGTATAACATCATAGGAGGCACTGGCTAGCACCTGTTATTTGATCCAACTCTGAGGTTTAGACCTGATTGCTTCCATTTTCCTTACAGCCATGGTCTCATGACAATGATAGCAGTCTTGCAGGCACAGTTTCAAGGAGTGGTGGAGATTAATGGAAGAACTGTCTTCACAACATGGTTTTGGTTTACAAGGATACTGGTTTCTATTGGATCTCCTGGGCCTGGAGTAGTTCCAGTGGCAAGATACTAGACATGGGTGCTAGGGACTAAACTCAAGTATTCTTTGGACCATGAAGTCATATCTCCTGCCTCTGATGAAATTTTTTTCGAATGTCTTTACACTGCTGCACCCTGGAGCTGTTAGTGGGTGAGATCTTGGCTTCAAGTCTTTTTTTTTTTTTTTTCCTTGATGGTGCTAATCTTTTTAACAA
Organism: Rhynchomys soricoides; assembly: GCA_019843965.1. NCBI lineage: Eukaryota > Metazoa > Chordata > Mammalia > Rodentia > Muridae > Rhynchomys > Rhynchomys soricoides. The sequence goes on from JADRCH010000012.1 coordinate 15,018,174, forward strand.
TCCAGATGCCTGATTTACACTGCCCTTCATGTTAGCAGTAAGTTTTACGAAGATTATACTCCTTTCTTCACAGGACTACACATTCTCCACATATTTCCATTCTCTCTCTCTGAGAATCTGGGTAAAGGCAATAAGTAACATCCATACCACAGCTTGAATGTTTTGTATGCTAAGATTTCATCTGCTAAACAACCTTGTCCATTAGTTTTGAATTCAGTCCCACTTAAATCTTTATAGCACAGGAAGAACACAACCACAAACACTTCTCAAAATATATTGAATGACCTCAGGCAGATATCCCTGCTCTGGGATGCTGCCCAAGAACATGTTGGTATCTGAGGGCTGGGCAGAACTGGCCCAACCCTTCACCTGAGAAATTGTTGGAGAGCTGGCCCTGGGAGTGTGAGAGCAGGAGAGCTGACCCTGCCCCTTAACCAGCTGCAGTACGCAGAAGAGCAGGCCCTGCATATCACCCAGGAAGCATCAGTAGAGCTGGCCCTGGCTGAGGAACTTGTGGGTAAGCTGGTTCCAGGGGCATGAGGAAGGAAGAGCCAACTTTGCCTCTTATCTACTGTGTGGTGGTAGAGGTGAGGCCTTACCTATACCTCACCTAGGCAGCACAGTAGAGCTGACCCTGATGGTGTTGGCACAGATGAGTCAATCACAAGGGCATGAACTGGCTCTACCCCTAGCCTGCTGTAGCACTGGATGTGCCAGCTGGGGCCTGGAAGGAGAGTTCACTCAGATGACTGAGGTCAGATATTTCTCAGGCCCAGATCTAGGGCTTTGAATTGTCTCACCCCAGCATCTACCCCATCAATGAACTGCCTGAGTACATGAAAGGGCCAAAACAACGCGACCTCCATGACACAGGTCAACAACAGTTTATCAGAGAGGAGTTCTGATGAGGTTCTATTATTGATTATGTAGCAGAAGCCAAAGGCCTCATACCAGACCAACGACTCACTGCAATGAAAGCGAAGAAGTGTGAACAAAAGAATGTACTGTGGTACACACTGTGTTACACTACCACTTCTACAGATGAGTGCAATTGCAGTACATGGTGGGAAATTCACAAAGAACCAATAAAATTAACCAATTATTATTTAATTATTTTAATAATTATTTTAATTTAATTTAAATTTTAAATTAATCCAACCTCTGCTTTCCCCTGAACCTGCCACCCCTTCACCTTCCTCAGAAAAAAACAGGTCTTCCAGGGACATCAACCAAATATGGCCTAGCAAGCTACAAAAAGACCAGGCACATATTCTCACACCAAGGCTGGAGGAAGCAATTTGGTAGGAGGAAAAGAGTCCCAAGAGCAGGCAAAAAAGTCAGAGACAGCCCCTACTCCCCATTTTAGAAGTCCCACAAGAACTCGAAGCTATGAAATCATAACCCTTATCTCTTTGAACCCATTTCAATGGGCTATGGTCTTGTGATGTCCTTGATCCCTTTGGTCCCTTCAAGCCTTCTTCCTCCTTCTCTGCTGGACTTCCTGAGTTCCACCAAATAGATCATCCATAGCATCTTAGTTAAGCTTCTATTGCTACAATAAAACACAATGACCAAGGACACTTACACAGAAAACATTTAACTTGGCATACAGTTTCAGAGGGTTAGAGTCCACAATGACAAACTGAAGGAGTTCAAGTCTTGATCCATAGCCATGAGGCAGGGGGAAGGGAAGGCAAGCACTGGGAATCCCACAAGTCTTCTGAAACCTCAGGGAGGCTATCAGCCAACGAGGCTATACCTCCTAACTCTTCCCAAATAGTTTGACAAACTTAAGATAAAATATTCAAACAGATGACCCAAAGCCATTCTCATTCAAATCACAACCTATAGCAAAAAAGTCATTAATTAATTAATTAACTAATTAAAGCTAACAGCCAAATGAGATATACTTTTCATTAAACTTCAACTCACTTCCAATTCTGCCTTCGGGCTATCCCTGATTAAAAGAAAAACACTTCAAAAGTTTCACTTGACAAATCTCGAGGCATCTTTTGTTGCCCAGTTCAGCACTGAACTTCTCTAGCATGTAGGCACTGGGTTCTTTGTGATGAATAACAGAGTTGACTCTAGTTCAGTGAGAGCTTCTAGCCACTGGAACAGTCTTCTGATGAGTTGCACATGTGTTTGAAAATTGTGGTTGGAAGGACTAGAGTCAGCACTGGGCATACAAGACCAAGTTCTCAGCACAAAGATGTATTTGTCCCAGAGGGACAAAGGCCAAGGAATTATGGACAAAGGTTGGAGACAGAGGCTGAGGGAAAAGGGGAAAAGAACAAGGGAGAGAAGGAAGGTATATTTGCTCCAGAGGGACAGAGGACTGCCTCTGAATAGAAAGAAGACAGACATGGCCCATAGGCAAATGGCACTTATAAAGGGAAAAGACGAAACCCTGAGTTATGATGAGTTGGTTTGTTTTGATTGGGTATGTTAATTAGGATAGCCAAAAGGGGGCTTTTGATTGCTGGACTTCAATACTTTGATATCTGGACCTTAGTGGTCAGTTTTAGAAGGAAGAAGAAGTCGAATAAGGGAATGTATGTTGGGGGCTAGCTTTAGGAATATAATCTAATGGTTTTTACCAAGAGGAAGAAAGCTACAAGGCAAAACCTGTCAGAGCCACGTTTGCCTTGCTCAGGACTTCCCTCTTGCCTGCTAAAGCCTTCAGTGTTTGTTTTAGGATTATACAATGCCTGTCATATGCTTCTAGTTTCTGAATTTTAGATCAGAGAGGGTGCTTCAGTCCTTGAAAGTATCAGGGAAACCATAATTTAAAGCAGTTCAATTTAGCTTCACATGTTGGTTTCTCAACCTTTATCTGCTGTGATTTTTAAATGATGTGGTCATAAGCTTACCTATATTTTCAAATAATCACTTACTAAAACACATGTATTAAAATTGTGCATGATACTTAAAATTTTAAAACAGAGATGTGTAGAAAGAAAAACTAAAATTCCATCTTCTAAACATGTAATATATGTATAATTTCTTTACCTGTATCATTTTAAAAAGTAAATTCATATACACTGCACACATTGGTTCTCTACCCCCTTTGATTTAAATCTTAAAGATATCCACAGTGCTGGGCACTCTTTAGAATCTTTGTTTTAAACGTGTCATAACGTTCTATTTAATGGATATTTAACTCTATTTTCTTACACATAGACTTCCATTATATTCTAAGCAAGATGAATTCAAACTGTCCAGTTCAAACTAAGAATGCGCCAATTTCTATCTAATTAATTAGCAAAGCATATCAAATGGATTTAAAATACACTTTGAACTCAACCATCCTTGCATCCCAGGAATAAATCACAGTTGATCACAGTAGATGAAGCTTTTAGTGTGCTGTTGAATTCCATTCCATAGTGAGGGCTGACCCCACAGGCTCATGCATTTGCACACTTGATCCTTCAATAGGTGGAGCCTAGCTGAAGGAAATGGGCTTCTGGAGGGTGGGCCTTGAGGCTGATGCCTGGCCTAACTTCTGGTAGAAGGTCTCAAACTCTTAAATTGCTGAGATAGGAGGGACAGCCGTGCTGCACATTCCTAGAGTTCTGGGCAGAGCTGCCTTGCCTCTCCAGCCACATGTCCTTGAGCTGTATGTCAGGAGCTAAAATAAAGTATTCCCTTAACTTGCTTCTGTGGAGTATTTGGTTAGAGTAGTGAGAGTTTTATGAAGGTTATTATTATTATTTTTAATCTGTGTCCATAGAGAGATTCTTGACAAAAGATACAAAGTTTTAGTTAGAAACAGAAATGAGGAAATCTGTTGCATACCATGATGACTATGCATTCCATATTCATACCCCTAAAAATAAAATTGTAAGTATAATGGGTATGTCAGATTATTTTAAGTATATTATACTGCGTGCATGCATTACAGCATCATATTGTATCCCACAAACATATTAAAATTATATTTTTCTATGAGAAATAGGACAACCCCTCATAATGTTAAAGATATTAACATTCCTGAAACTTTATGTGTAGTGAAGGTGGTGTATGTGTGTATATTCATGTGTGCATGTTCATCTGTACATGTATGTGTGGAGGCCAGAGGTAAAAGTGTGGAGCATCTTTCTCTATCACTCTCCACTTTATTATTACTATATTATTATTATTATTATTATTATTATTATTTATATGCAGTGGCTCTCACATTATTTGTAGCTCACAGATTTGCTATACTGGCTGTCCCATGAGAGTCCTTGGGAGTCTCTGTTTCTACTCTCATAGACCTGTGATCACAGGTGCCCACTACCACTCCTAGATGGGCATACATACTCAGTTCTCTATCCTAACCCATGTAGCATGTTACCCACTGAGCCATCTCCTCAGCCCTTCTGTTCCTGATATTTTTCTAACCACTGGATTACTGTGGGAACTATTTAAAAAGAACACTAGTTCCTGCCCTAAGCCCTGGTTCTCTCTGCCCCAGTGGGCTGGCCAGCTATGCACTGGCAGGCAATGACTGACCTGTTTTATCTTGTGGAGACTCTCTGACTCAGAGCTCCAAACTCTCTCCACCCAGCTCACTATGTTCCCACTGGCAGTCACTACCACACCAGCCCCATGCTTCAAGACCCCCATGGCCTTTGAGGTGCACGACAGGCAAACCCATGCTTTGCTGCCATACCTTTCTCTCCAGTACCCAGTCAAGTCACTGTGAGAAGCAAAACACCACACAACCTTAGTTCAGAAACAATGGTAACTCAATCTCTGGGTGCATCAACTAGAATCCTAATCTTGTAAACTTTATCAAAGTCTGATTCCTCTGGTGGTGAATCCTGGAGGAGCTGCCATGAAACCAGGAGACACTAGTAACTACATCTTGCCCTTTTGCTATCCCTGTTCCAAACCTCTAAATCTCTCCTGCTTCGTCTCTTCCTCTGTCCAACCAGGAAGCCCTGCCTACTTGACCAATGATTGGTCCCTTTTTTCATTCAGGGAGGTTTACAAGAAGTCACCTGAGTACATGACTCATTCCTCATTCCAGACATCACCTCCTGGGAGAGTGGAATTAGCATCAAAATACAAGACTGCACAGAGCCATCCACAACAATGGTTGGTGCCACTGATGGCCCACAGTTCTGTTTGAGGATAACCCTGTTTCTCTAAGTCCTTCCTATTAGCTCAGCCAGTTGCTTTCTGTACTGGCTGGTTTTGTGACAACTTGACACAAGCTGGAGTTATCACAAAGAAAGGAGTTTCAGTTGAGAAAAATGCCTCCATGAGATCCAGCTGTAAGGCATTTTCTCAATTAGTGATCAAGGGAGGAGGGCTTTGTGGGTGGTACCATCTGTGGGCTGGTAGTCTTGGGCTCTATAAGAAAGTCAGCTGAGCAAGCCAGGAGAAGCAAGCAAGCCAGTAAGCAGCATCCCTCCATGGCCTCTGCATCAGCTCCTGCCCCTTGACCTGCTTGAGTTCCAGTCCTGACTTCCTTTTGTGATGAACAGCAATTGGAAGTATAAGCTCAATAAACCCTTTCCTCCCCAACTTGCTTCTTGGTCATGATGTTTGTGCAGGAATAGAAACCCTGACCTTACCAGTTAAAAATATAAAAGGCTTGTCTTCCTGGAAATGTTACTGTCACCTTACATGTTTCTGTCCATAAAGTGTGGACTCTGGCAGCTATCTGATCTAACTACCAGAAGTTTCCTAGAAACAGTATAGGTTTGGTTGGCATCAGGGCTATTGCAATTTTGTGGTATAAGGGTGGGGTATATTTTGGAGGAGGGAAAGACACATTTGCTCTGCTTAGCAGGATATGGGGGGCTTCCTCTCTAGAGCTGCTGCTGTAAACAGGTGTCATATCACTGATGTCTCTCTGATCCTGCAGCCCAGGGAAGCTCTCTGGTGCCAGTTACACACTACATGCCTAGCTTTCACTTATTTGGCGTAGAATAAGAAACCCCATCAAGCTATCAATGCACTTAGCCTTGTTTCCAAGGCATCTTCTCTACCCAAGCTCTGGAGGAGGGCTGTCCAGTCCTGGTGCAGAAGCAATCTAAAGAGTCTGTAATATTATTTATGGTGTTGAATACTTGTCTTAATGAAGTATTATAATCTGTAATGTCTTGCAGGTTAATTTTAATGGGCTGTAAAACAACAACCAGATCAATGTGCTCATTAGGAAGGAAAAGAAACTTTTCTTAAGCTAATGTTTTTAAAACTTGGCTAGTTATCCTGAGCCCAGGAATATCATTTCTCACTAGGCCATTTCCAATTGTTTCCTGTAATGGGTTTTATGAAACCTTAAGGAAGAATATTTAGAAGAAGAAATCAGTCTGCAAGCTGATAGCTGACATGTGAGGAGGAGAAAACTTGATTTAAGGGGTGCAGTTATGATGCGTGGATGACTGGAATGACAGTCTCAAAAGAGAGTAGCTGTAGTTCGTTTCTTATCAGCTTTGCTTTTGTAAGGGGAGGAGTGATGTTCGGAAGCAGCGGTGGGAAATTTAAGAACGTACACACACTGGCTTGCTGGTATGTGTGAAGCAAACAGATGAGCAGCCCTCTTCAGCAGCCTGTAGGGATGCTGATATGGACACCCATTATGTAGATATTGACTATTACCTCTGATGCACCATGATAGACCTGATGCTAGGAAGCAATGTTTCCAGGCAGTTGTAGTCCTGGAAGATAAGCAGAGTACAAAACCTAAGTTGTACCCTTGCGAGCCAGCTGTCAATCAAGCCAAAGTGTATCAGTGAGGGGTGATCAGATTGTTCTGGAGCTTGAAGGTATAGAGTGATTAGCTTACAGTGGAGAGGAGTTGTGGGTTAGAGGGGGGAGTAATGATAGAGAGCATCAAGGGTCATGGTGAGAAAACATAAGATGCCGTTCTCCTTCCTTGATTCTGGCCTTTGTAGTACCCTTTTGTTGTTGTTGTTGCTTTTGTTTTTGCTTTTTACACTGACTTTCTTAATTGTTTAATTTACACTGTAAAATATGCTTGCCCTCAGAGCTTCTCTCTCTCTCTCTCTCTCTCTCTCTCTCTCTGTCTGTCTCTGTATGTGTGTGTGTGTATCTATCTGTCTGTTTTTCTGTCTGTCTGTCTGTCTGTGTGTGTGTGTGTGTGTGTGTGTATCTGTCTGTCTCTGTATGTGTGTGTGTGTATCTGTCTCTGTCTCTGTGTGTGTGTGTGTGTGTCTGTCTGTCTCTGTATGTGTGTGTATTTGTCTGTCTGTCTGTCTGTCTCTCTGTGTATATCTGTCTCTGTGTGTGTGTGTGTGTGTGTGTGTGTGTGCAATTATGTTCAAAACACCAGCCCAGATGAGAGTAGTCATTCAGAGACGTGAACCTAAATGTACAAGTATAACACACATTAGGTCACCCTTGGCCAAGGTATAGGTAATACATAAAAATATACTTAAGACACTTAGGTTAACAAAGGATGCTTTCTAGTGGGGTGGACAGCCTAATAGTTGCCTTCCCAGGGCCATTTTTTCAAAGCTTAGGGAGAATGTCAAGGACACGAATCCTTGTGTGGAGTTTGTATGAGGGAGGTGCTTGAATTTGGACTCACTGACAAAATGAATGGCCATTCAGACCATAATGCCAAATCTTCTGGCCTAGTTAAGTCAACCTTAATACTAAATAGTTTGACTATTCCTCTGATATTAGAGGCCTTCCTGAGCAGGTCAATGGTAATTAACAGCATGTTTTCATTTGTAAAGGAAATTTGATATATTTTTAACCCAAGTGAAAAATTAATATACATCTTAGTGACAAAGTAATGCATGATGCTTGATGCCTATGAAGTTCTCATTTCATTGCATGAGAGACCTCTTTATTTCCTTGACACAATAGTATAGAACCCAGAGGAAAATTTTCAGAGCCCAAGCAGTTACTGGTGTCCTTGAGCTGCTGAGCCTGAATCACTCTGCTCATTTCCAATGCCAGTGTTAAGATCATCCTTGTTATTGATGATGGCAGGTTTGGCCTTTGGTATCTGATGGATGGAGCTTTGGTGCAGGTTTATGGATTCTAATTTCAATGGGACACAGGAGAAATCCAAATGCTAAGGTGGGTCTTTAGCTTGACCCTCCTCTAGTTGTACAGGCCTGAGAAAAAGATAATGGCAAGGGCAAGGTGCCTCTCCAGGGCAGAGGCGATGCATTAAGCTTCTGTGCTCATTTATTTCCCTCATTCACTCATGAGGGCACATGTTATAATGATACTGAAGCAATATTATGCACAGAAAGGATGCAATAGTCTGAACCCTACTTTCAGAGACCTTTCTGCTTGCTAAGGGTAATATTCACTACCATGGTGCTTCTGCAGGGTCACCAAAGATTTCTATCAACCTCACAGGAGTAATCAGTCCAGTTCTCTTAACATGTCCAGGATCAAGAGTGCATAAATTAGACATAGATTAAGATGTCTATATAGTTTGCTAACTATTGCTGTGATAAATACCATAGCCAAAACTAACTTGATAAAGAAAGGGTTTATTTGGCATAAAGTTAGAGATCATCACCTATTCTAAAGGAAGCCAGAGAGGAACTCAAGGTAGGAACCTGGAAACTGGAACTGAAGCAGAGATCATGGAAGGACATTGCTTATCGGCTTGTTCTTCATGACTCTTCAGCTTGCTTTTTAAACACAACCCAGGAACACCTGCCCAGAGTTGGTACTGTTCGAAGTGGACTGTGCCCTATGGTCATCAATCAAGAAATGCTGCACTGGCTTGCCCTTCAGGCTAATCTGATGGAGGCATTAACTCAATTGAGAGTGCCTCTTTCCAGGTGACTCTAGCTTACATCAATTTGACAAAACTTCACTAGGACAAAAATGAACAAATTTTTGTATGTATCTAGCCCTTTCCATTGGGGTTGAATGAAGCCATTTCTTAGCTTTCTTTTTCCATACACACATTTCTGAAAGCCTGGGCTCATCTAACTCAGCCTTTTGCCTTGGCATATAAATGATTTCTTAAAAACATGTGATATAATTTCTTCTTTTTCTGCCTTGTATAAATCAAGATTCTTCCTCCACAAGTACGTGGGGACCACTGTAATTTCTTTAGTCTATAGATGTGCCTGTAGGTGGTACATGACAGGCACCCAAGAGCATAGCTGCTACAATGAGGCTGTGCAAGGATTATATACCTGTGTACTTTAGACTTTCAATCTGTAGTCTTCTTACCTCATTCCATTATTTATAGCAATAACTAAGAAATGATAGAGGATAGTAGAGGAAGATTCTAGCTATGTCAGCATGATGAGTTTAAGTGTTCTATAAGATATGCATATGTGAAGTTCTATTTAGCTCAAAGGTTAGTTCCGATTTTGATTTCTCAAAATTTGATGATAGTGATAATTTAGCCAAGACAGCTCAAGCCAGAACTGAGCTGCTCTAGGCTATAATCTTATGTAGGTCTGTCACTTTCTGACCACACGAATGTTCTTAGAGCTTCTCCAATAAATTAAGGAAGACAACAGTGTCTGCTTCAGAAGATTGCTGTGACAGTACTCTAGAAGCTATCATTATATTAATAGAATTATATTTAATATAAAGGAAGTCATCAGTAAACAATGTAAACCAGTGGTAGCCAGGAAAGGATCTAAAGACTCAGCCTCAGAGCACTGAAGAATACTTGGTAGAAGTGACGGCTCCTTCCCATGCGGGATGGCAGTTCTCACAACATGGTCACCTGTTTTGCTTTCACCATGAAGGATCTTAGAACATCCAAAGGACACATGAGGTAAATGGCAGCTTTGCTGCCACAACAGCCCACCACACTGCTGTACACTTGGGGGGCGGCAAATGTGTGCTGAGTGTGAACCCCTCCTCAACAAAGACAGGGTTCTGTTACAGCTTAAGATAGAGAGTGTACACCCTACCCAGATTTATATATTGAAACCTAGTTTCAATGAAGTAGCAAGAAGTGCTTACACTACAAGGACAGAACCCTTGTTAATGGGGTTAGTACCCTTACAAAAGGACCTGAAGGGGTTGGTCCTATTATGTGAAGACACATAGATGGCGCTATTTTTTAAATCTTGGATCTTCTACCTAACTATCAGAACTGTGAGCAATAAGTGTTTGCTATTTCTAAATTTCCCAGTCTAACAGGAGAGAAATGGACAGAGACAATGGTAAAAAAATAAGCACAGAGAGCTAGAAATTAAATGACAACAGCTATTGCCTGTAATTCATAAGTAATTTTTAAGTATTTTAATTTTAAAAGTTACTTCAGGTAGGGCTGTTGCTATACATAGAAGTTAAGCCTGGCATTAACTTATGCCCTGATTTTCCACCATTCCTGAATGACTTATCCTTACATGGATACACAGACATAATAGGTGCTGACTCAGTCTTACAGGTCTCTTGTATTCTGTGAGAGAAGAAGGCTGTTTACCTTAGCCCTGGATTTGAATCCTTTGCCACGATACTACCTCAAAGACCATCATTAAGACACTTCCTAGAGGACACCAAGAATGATCACTGGGTAAAAAAAAACAGAAAGGGGTTTCCATTTGTGGCTGGGGACCTCAGCCTGGACCACAGGGCTTCATAGCCAAATAACACCAGGAGAAAGCTAGCCTGCCAGGAGTATGGACAAGCCTGTGATTGGGGGTAAGACCAGCACCTCTGGTCAGAGGGACCCAGCCAGAACCTTCAGGACAAAGGGACTGAGGAGTGGTCTTCTGATTTCCTTCTGTGGCCTGGGAGCTGATTCTGTGACACAGGGCTTCATACTCAAATAGTGCCAAGAGAGAGCTGGTCTCAAAGGAGTGCAACATACCTTCGAGCACAGGCAAGTCCACCAGTTCTGTTCAAATTCCTGGATCAAGAAGGACTCTTGCAGAGCCATCAGGACACAGGAACCAAGGAACAGCTCAGGACAGAATCCTTCTGGTTTCTGTCTGCACCCCCAGAGCTGACCCTGTACCACAGTTCTCCAAACCCAAATTCCTCTCAGAGAGAGCTGGTCTCAAAAAATTACTGACACAGAGGCTTACAGGAGGGACAAGCCACAGTCAGAGAGAGCAAGACCAGCTAACACCAGATATAACCAGATGGTGAAAGGCAAGTGCAAGAACATAAGGAACAAAAACCAAGGCAACTTGGCATCATCAGAACCCAGTTCTCCCACCACAGTGAGCCCTGAATGCCCCAACACACCAGAAAAGCAAGATTCAGATTTAAAATCACATCTCATGATGATTTTTTAAGAAAAAAATAAATGACTCCCTTAAAGAAATACAAGAGAACACAGGTAAACAGCTAGAAGCCCTTAAAGAGAAAAGACAAAAATCCCTTAAAGAATTATGGGAAAACACATTCAAAGAGGCAGATTTACAGGAAAACACAATCAAACAAGCGAAGGAAATGAACAAAACCATCCAGGATCTAAAAATGGAAATAGAAACAATAAAGAAATCACAAAGGGAGACAACCCTGGAGATAGAAAACCTAGGAAAGAGATCAGGAGTCATAGATGCAAGCATCACCAACAGAATACAAGAGAGAGGAGAGAGAATCTCAGGTGCAGAAGATACCATAGAAAACAATGACACAACAGTCAAAGAAAATGCAAAATGCAAAAAGCTCCTAACCCAAAACATCCAGGAAATCCAGGACACAATGAGAAGACCAAATCTAAGGTAATAAGCATAGAAGAGAGTGAAGATTCCCAAATTAAAGGACCAGTAAATATCTTCAACAAAATTATTGAAGAAAACTTCCCTAACCTAAAGAAAGAGATGAACATAAACATTAAAGAAGCCTACAGAACTCCAATCTATTTGGTCCAAATAGATTGGACCAGAAAAGAAATTCTTCCTGTCACATTATAGTCAAAACACCAAATGCACAAAACAAGGAAAGAATATTAAAAGCAGTAAGGGAATAAGGGCAAGTAACATATAAAGGCAGACCTATCAGAATTACACCAGACTTCTCACCAGAGACTATGAAAGCTAGAAGATCCTGGGCAGATCTCATACAGTCCCTAAGAGAACACAAATGCCAGCTCAGGCTGCCATACTCAGTAAAACTCTCAATTACTGTAGATGGTGAAACCAAAATATTCCATGACAAAACCAAATTTACACAATATCTTTCCACAAACCCAGGCCCTACAAAGGATAATAGATGGAAAACACCAACTCAAGGAGGGAAACTACACCCTAGAAAAAGCAAGAAAGTAATCTTTCAACAAACTCAAAAGAAGATAGCCACAAAAACATAAAAATAATATTGAAAATAACAGGAAGCAACAATCACTATTCCTTAATATCTCTTAACATCAATGGACTCAATTCCCCAATAAAAAGACTGACAGACTGTATACATAAACAGGACCCAGCATTTTGCTGCATACAGGAAACATACCTCAGAGTTAAAGACAAACACTACCTCAGAGTAAAGGGTTGGAAAACAGTTTTCCAGGCAAATGGTCCCCAGAAACAGACTGGAGTGGCCATTCTAATATCAGATAAAATCGACTTTCAACAAAAAATCATCAAAAAAGATAAGGACACTTCATACTCATCAAAAGAAAAATCTACTAAGAAGAACTCTCAATTCTGAACATCTATGCTTCAACTGCAAGGGCACCCACATTCATAAAAGAAACTTTACTAAAGCTCGAAGCACACATTGCACCTCACACAATAATAGTGGGAGACTTCAACACCCTACTCTCATCAATGGACAAATCTTGGACACACAAACTAAATAGAGACACAGTGAAACTAACAGAAGTTATGGACCAACTGAATTTAACAGATATCTATAGAATATTTCATCCCAAATCAAAAGAATATACCTTCTTCTCAGCACCTCATGGTACCTTCTCCCAAATTGATCATATAATTGGTCACAAAACAAACCTCAACAGATATAAGAAGATTGAAATAATCCCATGCCTCCTGTCAGATCACTACAAATTAAGGCTGGTTTTCAATGGCAACAACAACAGAAAGCCCACATACACATGGAAGCTGAACAATGCTCTACTCAATAACTTTGTGATGGAAGAAATAAAGAAAGGAATTAAAGACTTCCTAGAATTTAATGAAAATTAAAGTACAACATACCCAAACCTATGGGACACAATGAAAGCAGTGTTAAGAGGAAAACTCATAGCTCTGAGTGCCTCCAAAAAGAAACTGGTGAGAGCATACACCAGCAGTTAACAGCACACCTGAAAGCTCTAGAACAAATAGAAGCTAATAAACCCAAGAGGAGTAGAAGGCAGGAAATAATCAAACTCAGGGCTGAAATCAACCAAGTACAAACAATAAGAACTATATAAAAAATCAACAAAACCAGGAGCTGGTTCTTTGAGAAAATCAACAAGATAGATAAACCCTTAGCCAGACTAACCAGAGGGCACAGAGATAGTATCCAAATTAACAAAATTAGAAATGAAAACGGAGATATAACAACAGATTCTGAGGAAATTAAAAAAAATCATCAGATCCTACTACAAAAGCCTATACTCAACAAAATTGAAAATTTTGGATGAAATGGACAATTTTCTAAACAGACACCAAATACAAAAGTTAAGTCAGGATCAGATAAACCATCTAAACAGTCTCAAGACCCCTAAAGAAATAGAAGCAGTCATTAATAGTCTCCCAACCAAAAAAATCCCAGGACCTGTTGGGATTAGTGCAGAATTCTATCAGACCTTCAAAGAGGACCTAATACCAATACTCTTCAAACTATTCCACAAAAATAGAAACAGAAGGAACACTATGTAATTCATTCTATGAGGCCACAGTTATACTGATACCAAAACCTCACAAAGACCCAATAAACAAAGAAAACTTCAGACCATTTTCCCTTATGAATATCAATGCAAAAATACTCAATAAAATTCTCGCAAACTGAATCCAAGAACACATCAAAACGATCATTCACCACAATGGCTTCATCCTAGGGATGCAGGAATGGTTCAATACCCGGAAATCCATCAATGTAATCCACTATATAAACAAACTCAAAGAAAAAACCACATGGTCATTTCATTAGATGCTGAAAAAGCATTTGACAAAATTCAACATCCCTTCATGATAAAAGTCTTAGAAAGATTAGGAATTTAAGGACCATAACTAAACATAGTAAAAGCAATATACAGCGAACCAGTAGCCAACATCAAACTAAATGGAGAGATACTTGAAGTAATCCCACTAAAATCAGGGACTAGGCAAGGATGCCCTCTCTCTTCCTATCTATTCAATATAGTACTTGAAGTTCTAGCTAGAGTAATTAGACAACAAAAGGAGGTCAAAGGGATACAAACTGGAAAGGAAGAAATAAAACTATATCACTATTTGCAGATGATTGTATACTTAAGAGACCTGAAAAACCCCACCAGAAAACTGCTACAGCTGATAAACATCTTCTGCAAAGTGGACGGATATAAAATTAACTCAAACAAATCAGTAGCCTTCCTATACTTGAAGGATAAACAGGCTGAGAAAGAAATTAGGGAAATGACACTCTTCACAATTGTCACAAACAATATAAAGTATCTTGGTGTGAATCTAACCACACAAGTAAAAGATCTGTACGACAAGAACTTCAAGTCTCTGAAGAAAGAAATCGAAGAACTCAGAATATGGAAAGATCTCCCAGGAGTTGGAGAAGGGACTGAAGAAGCTGAGGGAGTTTGCAGCCCCATGGAGGGAGCAACAGTGTCAACTGGCCTGAACTCCAGTGATCTTGGAGACTGGACCACCAACCACCGAATACACATGGAGGGACCCATGGTGCTGGCCACATATGCAGCAGAGGTGGGTCTTGTTAGCCATCAAGGGGAGGAGAGGCCCTTGGGCCTAAGGGTGTTAGAAGCCTCAGTATAGGAGAATGCCAGGGAGGGAAGACAGGAGTTGGCAGGTGGGTGGGGGAATACCCTCATAGAGGCAGGGGGATGGGGGATGGGATAGGGGGTTTCCAAAGGAGAAAACATTTGAAATGTAAGCAAAAGGAACCCTTCTTCTTTTGTCAACCATCCATGACCAGAGCTTAAAAGATGACATTCAAGACAAGAGTTTGGAGTTCCAGCAGCTTTACTCATAGGTCCTTTCTCCAAAAGTTTCCAGATGTCACGAACAGGCTGGTATAAGACAGATGGTCCCAAAGTGCTGGCTCATCTAGTCCTGAGGGCCGGAGTCTGGACAGAGGCCGCTGTCCATGTGTTCACTTCTAATCCTGTGGTGAGGGCAGGTAATGGAGCCAGCTCCACAGCTGGAGAGATCCATCACCATCTGCACCCATTCATCAACAAACTCCTGATGCTCAAAGTGTCCCTGGCATTGAACTGAAAAAGCTCTAAGTATATAGAAAAGATAGCTTCCTTTTTCCCTTTCCAACTTACAGTCAGAAGGGAATAAATAACAAGTGGACTCTACAGTGTGGCATGCCAAGGACATGGCAGAACACCCAAGAAGCAAGGTCTCATCCAAGCTTGACCAAAAGTTATGCTTGGTAGATTTCAGAACCATTATGAGCTGATAGCACCCAAAATAAAAGATTCACGGTTCTGTTTGGAATTAATGTTTTTACTGAGGTAATCAGTAGGATAAGCATTTTAAGACACCATAACTGGTACCTTAAAAGTGATCTATTTTGAAAATGTGTAATGTGACGTCAGCCAAGAAACCATGAAAAACACATCCTCCCCAAACCCACTGTAAAAACTGCGGCCTTATGCTGATATATGAAACGTAGGGGGAATGTACAGCGTGATGTTCTAACTGTTGATGATGCAGGTCAGAGTCCCTTCTCCTCTGCTTGGTCCAAGTGTTTACATCCTTATAAGAATTCACATGAGGCACAATCTTTAACAGGCCAGTGATAAAAGTCAGGCATTGAGAAGATGTCTAGGCCATGAGGGATCCTCCTACTCATGAGTGGATTAGTGATTTATAAAAGGACCACATTGGTAAGGTCATCATTTCAGTGTCTCTAACATGGAAGACAGCATCTGTCCCCGTCAAAGAAATGGAATGCTAACTTAGAATCAGACAACATCCTTCTCCAGATGTGGGACTTTCTCAGACCCCATCACTATGAGAAATAAGACATTTCTGTTTTCCTCATGGAAGAGGGGGTGGAAAGAATGTAAGAGCCATAGGGGTTGGAGGACACCAGGAGAACAAGTCCCTCTACATCAACTGAACAAAGTTCATAGGAACTCACAGACACCGAAAACAGTGAAAGGTGAATGGAAAGAGACCCAGTACAGAGCATGAGCTCCCAGCTGGAGGTTTTAATGCTCCTGCTAATGGCGTAGTAAAATGGCAGCCGGAGGCTCTTCACAGAAGACCAACACCTTTCCATGCCATCTGCTTTATTCATTTGGTGTCTGCTTGATGCTGAGCAAGATTAGGATGGAGATGGTTGGAATTTTTTTTTTTTTTTTTTTTGGTTTCTCGAGACAGGGTTTCTCTGTGCCGTCCTGGCTGTCCTGGAACTCACTCTGTAGACCACGCTGGCCTTGAACTCAGAAATCTGCCTGCCTCTGCCTCCCAAGTGCTGGGATTAAAGGCGTGCGCCACCACTGCCCGGCTTAAGATGGAGATGGGGGCACAGAGACATGTACAACTGAGACTCAAGCTGTCAATCTGAGGTGTTGGACCCAGTGAGCTTTCCAAGGCCAGCGGTTGTTCCATGACACTGTCAGTATCTATAACAGCAGTACTGAAGTCCAGTGACAATCAGCAGAATCAGGACAATGGGTTCTTTGATGAGGAGTTGTTTGGGTACTCTGGCAAACTGGCTCATCTCTAGTGACAGGTGCATGGATGAGCATGCACATGTCATCTCAGCTCCGGGCAGCAATGGTCCATTAGATGTGGCCCAGGGATTCATGTCTAAATCCTGGCCATGCAGGATTAAAAAAAAAAAAAAAGCCCATCCAGTTTACAGTGTGGCCCCTCTGAATACAGTAGATGACCTTAGGTCACCTGCAGTCCCATCATCCTCTCCACGTATTTCACAGATGACTCCCAGAGTCTGTAGCAACTTGCTCACTATGTCCTACTCCAGGTTCACTCACTCTTTCAACAAAAGTTTTATTAAGGGCCATCACTGAACCAGAATACGCTCCATAAGACCTGGAGACAAACCAATGAGAAGACAGGACTCAGATTAACGTCTCTTCTGAGATGCCACAGAGGCTCTTTGCTGGATGAGAGGAGGCCTGAAGCTTTGTACAAGGAGCAGAGCTGGGGATTAGAAATGGGGTCTTGCAGACATTGAGGAAATGTGCAGCTCCTCCTTCTGTTCTTGCCTTTCTGACAAGTATTTATGAAGGAAGTAAACACTGTGCAGCTGGATTGCATCACATTCTTGCAGGAAGATGTCAATGAGAGCAAGAAAAGCTTGGCTGGTGATTGTCTCTTGAAAAAGTAAAGTCAAATAATGAGGACAGCTAATTTTAGGGCTGGGTGGGGTAGAGGGGCAGAAAGACAGTCCCTCTGCCCTTCTGGTTTCCACAGCTGGGTCCACAAGATAAATATAAAATAGGAATATTTAAAGGATTCACTAATATTAATATTATGTTATGGGGCATTACAGGTAAAAAAGTAAACTCTTGGGAAAGCATAGAGATTTAGGAGTTTACACACTATTTTAATATGGAAGGAGAGGGAACGCTGGTGAGGGAACGCTGGTCAGTTAGAGGAAAGGAAAGGGGTTTCAGAAAAGAGGAATGAGCCTGGGATTAATAGGTGTTGTGGTAGACAGCATGTGACAGTGTGGTCTGTGTGTGATCCTTTTCTGTGGTGGTCTTTAATTATCCCCAGTGGGCTAAATGCTCAGAGAAGGCACTGCAAACCACGGAACATTGTTGAGAAGACCCGTATTTAATCAGGGATGGAGAGCTCAGGAAAGCCTCTCCGTGAATATAGTTCTTTCCACACATCTACAGCTCGATCAATTTAGCAAAGAGACACAGTTCAGCATCTGTCTTTTCATGTCACTTTGTCGATGTGGGGTTGGATGCCTCTTAGTCGAGAGTGATAGCTGCAATGGAGATGCATCGTGAAGGAGGTGTGTAGCCAGCTAGGGAGAGGGCAGGGATTGACCCTAAGAGTCCAGCAGAGACTAGACTTTTTCGTCTTATGGAGGCAAGAGTAAAGGGTTGGAATTTTTTTAAAACAATAAAATGGCAACCATTGGAGGTGTTTAGGTGTGGAGATAATATTGAATTTACTTTTTGAAAACATCCTCCTATCTGCAACTAACATATCACCAGCACCAACCCAAAACTAGTGAGTTCATGGGGCTAGGTGGGCTTCAGACATGTCAGATTTGGCCATGTACTCCTCTGAGCCTGTGAACTTTAGCAAAGGTTAACTCTTCCTCATTAGAACCGATGCCCAAACCTCATCTGGACAAGGTATCCCTGTTCCCAGTCCTCCAACTCCTGAGTGGTGCTGGTAGCCATCAGATAGGTGGGAACCCTGTAGACAAGCCCCTGGACCTTCCTTCCAGCTCCTCATAGCCTGCAGTCACTGATTCTGTCTTCTCCCTGGGGCCATGCTGCTTATGGAGGTTGGGTTTCTAAGCCTCTGTTCAACCATCTAGGGCTTTCCACAACAGCCCACAACTCATGCAGTGTTTGGGGCTTTGTAAGACAGCTGGAAGTATGTCACTTTACTATTTCACTCACCTGCCACTGGGCAGGGAGGTTAGAATCTGTATGAAGGATGACGACTTGTACTCCAGTGCAGTTTGATTTTCCTGAAGCATATGATGGAAAGCACTGTGCTACTCTTACCTTATTCCTAACATAAAGTAAGGTGTGGAAAGCATGTATGATGGAGCAGATGTACAAAACATGTACGATCATTTTTCTGAGGGTTGGCCAAACTGATTTCCAGAGAGGTTGTATCAGCTTGCATTCCCACCAGCAATGGAGGAGTGTTCCTCTTTCTCCACATCCTCACCAGCATCTGCTGTCACCTGAGTTTTTGATCTTAGCCATTCTGACTGGTGTGAGGTGGAATCTCAGGGTTGTTTTGATTTGCATTTCCCTGATACTAACGATGTTGAACATTTCTTTAGGTGCTTCTCGGCCATTCGAGTTTCCTCAGTTGAGAATTCTCTGTTTAGTTCAGTTCCCTATTTTTTGATAGGGTTGTTTGGATCTCTGGAGTCTAGCTTCTTGGGTTCTTTGTATACATTGGATATTAGCCCTCTATCAGATGTAGGATTGGTAAAGATCTTTTCCCAATCTGTAGGTTGCCGTTTTGCCCTATTTACAGTATCCTTTGCCTTACAGAAGCTTTGTAATTTTATGAGGTCCCATCTGTCGATTCTTGATCTTAGAGCACAAGCCATTGGTGTACTGTTCAGGAACTTTTCCCCTGTGCCCATATGTTTGAGGACTACCTGAGGATCCAGCTATTCCACTTCTGGGCATATACCCAGAAGATGCTTCAATATGTAATAAAGACACATGTTCCACTATATTCATAGCAGCCATATTTATAATAGCCAGAAGCTGAAGACAACCCAGATGCCCCTCAACAGAGGAATGGATACAGAAAATGTGGTACATTTACATAATGGAATACTACTCAACTATTAAAAACAATGACTTCATGAAATTCGCAGACAAATGGATGGAACTTGAAAATATCATCCTGAGTGAGGTAACTCAGTCACAAAAGGATGATCATGGTATGTACTCTCTGATAAGTGGTTATTAGCCCAAAAGTTTGAAATACCCAAGAGTCACTTCTCAGCAACAGTAGGGCTGAGTGTGAGATCCCAGATGGAGGACTTGGAGAAGGGACTGAAGGAGCTGAGGGAATTTGTAGCACCAGGGAGGCAGCAACAGTGGCAACTGGCCTGACCCCCCCACCTCCCCGATACTCCCAGAGACTGATCCACCAACCAAAGAATACACACAGAGGGACCCATGGTGCTAGCCACATATGCAGCAGAGGAGAGTCTTGTTAGCCATCAGCGGGAGAAGAGTCTCTTGGGCCTGAGGGTGTTAGATCCCCCAGTATAGGAGAATGCCAAGGAGGGAAGACCAGAGTGGGTAGGTGGGTGGGTGAGAGAATACCCCCATAGTGGCAGGGGGAGGGGGAGGAAATGGGAAGGTTCCAAAAGGGAGATCTGGAAAGGGGGAAACATTTGAAAAGTAAATAAAGTATGAAAAATAAATTTAAAAAAATGAAAAAATAGAACAACAACAACAAAAAACCACATATGACGTAACACATGAAAAACAGATGTACAACACACATACAATAGATGTATGCTGTAACATATGCACAGAAAAGATGAGAAAAGGCTGAGAAAGGTGACAAGATACAGCCCCCGATGACATTCTCCAGGTAGGCCAGCCCCACCTCCTAATGTTTCTAGAATTCCCCCAAGATAATGCTACTGCTTGAGAAGCACGGCTTCAATAATGAGCCCGGGGGCATTTTATATTCAAGTCAGGCTTTCACACAGGCCAATTTGGAGGGGCATTTTCTCAATTGAGGTTTTCTCTTCCCACACGACTGTGGCCTCTGTCAAGTTGACAGAAGACTAGAGAGCAAAGGAGGGAAGGTTTGCAGCATCTATGCATACCCTCCTCTACACCTCCAGAAACACATGGACTCTTTGCAATACAAAATATACATACTATATGAACGATTGTTCTAGTATATTGTTTAAGAAGAAAAATCAAAGGAGAAAGACTCTACAATATGACCCATCCCCCCCCCCCGGAATATTTCAGATCCGTAGTTGGTTGTGCATGTGAGATTCATGGAAGCTGACCTCTTGGATGCAGAGAGCTTACTGGTTGTTAGGAAAGACAAGGACCTACACTACTATGGGAGCCAGAGAAGAGAATTCTACATTTTTGCTGGGGCTGCAGACACCAGAGAAGATTCCCATGAGATAAATCTTCGAACTTGAGTTTTAGAGGCTGATAGAGAGATGTCAAGGAGTCAAACACATTGTGGGAAGAAAGAATGTAGGTGAAAGGCAGGGAGGGACACAGTACCACGGTCTGTTTGGAACTGCTAGTCATGCTGTGAGCAGAACAGAGCCATGCCAAGGAGTAGGCACTGCAAGAAATGCAGTTGAAGGCTCCGTAAGAGCTGCTTGGACTAGAAGAGCCCTAAAGCACCCAAGCAAGAGTGGGGGTGGTTAGAAGGAGAAGGGATTATAGGAAGGGACCCAGCTGCATAGTGCAAACAGATGAATTAACAGACGAAAGCAATCCCGTGGACTGCCTGTGTACCAACAGAGATACTTTCCATGTATACATGTCTAAGCCAAGTGGAAGGCTTGGAAGAGCCCCTTACAGCAAGTTCTGCAACATCTCCTTTGACTGTCAGGCTTTGATTATTGCTACAGCACATGCATAGCCAGGAAGGGATTATACATAAGTATTTCCCAGTGGCAACTGCTAAGCCAGAGGCAAAAGAACATTGCATTTCTTAAAGAAGTGATTGATATTCTAAAGCCACACTGGGAAGCATACAGCAAATATTGGACAGTTTGAAAGATTTTGCTTGTTGGCAGGAGAGTACAGACCAGATTCACTCTGCTGGTGACACAGTTTCTAATTAAGTGTTTATAATGAGACACTGATAGTCACTTAAGAGGCCATTTGGGTCCTTTAGGGAGGAGATATGAAGGGAGGGGTATTCTGTGATTCTAAGAGAAATTAATGTGTGAACATGCTTCAATGTGCACTTAGGAACACTCCTCAGGAGAAAGCACTTTGTGCACCAAGAGTTGTCACATAAATTAAAACTGAATGCAGTGGGGGAACGCAAGACCATGCACAGGGTAAGCATGGCCTCTTCAGGGTATCTCTGTGGGAAAGCAGCAATAATACTGATGACGAAACTAGGAACACTTTCAAGTTAATTAACTTACATTTAATTTTGATTTTAAAAACATCATGTTAAACGTAGCAAATGCTTACTTAAAGCGACAGAACTGAAGATCAGCTGCCATTGAGTAGATAGATCTGTATTCCTTATGGGACCGTTAAACTCAGTCAATGGCTCGACACTAAATCTACAACGACGGGGTTTGCTAGTTTCACAGGGACTTGTTCCAGTTAGGCTCAGTTGTGTTTTTAATGCAAAGGAAACATGTTAAACAGAAGCTAAGTTTTCTCCTTTTCATTTTCTTCCTTTAAGGGCCTTATTTTGTACTCCAACAAATACTGATATTTCTACATGTATTGCTATATCTCAAGCAAGGGACTTAAGTCAGGCCTGACGGCTGTGATTCAGGCATCCCAGAGGCTCAGGCAAGATGATCACCAGTTTGGGGCCAGCCTAGATAAATACAGTGAGACCCTGTCTTAAATGTGCCTCACTAAAGAGTCAGTATTGATGTGTAATATTTTCCTTCTATTACACTCAGTATTTAGAGTAAACAATTTTAGATATATGGGTCACTTGAAGTTCTCTTCAACTTCCATCTCTTTATGAAGACTGGAGGTCAAAAGCAAAAAGAAAAGGAAAGACACCATTAAGGGAAACTGTATTTCTAAGTTCTTTAAATTGTCAAGTAAAAACTTGCATTCATTTATGATATGCAGCATGTTTTGATACCTGTAAGTACTAAAGAATGATTATTAATTAAATTAATTACCATGTGTACGATGTCACAATGTGAGTCATCTTCTGTCACTGTAACGAATACTTCAAATAATCAAGTTATAAAGAAGAAAGATCTTAGAGTTACAGTACAAGCCTATAACCACCTACCACCAGCACTGGGAAGGGAGGAGAAGGATTGCAAGATTCTGATTAAGACCTGGACTGCACAGCAAGGCCCTATGTACGAAAAACCTTAAAAGAAAGAGATCTGTTTTGTCTTGTGGTTTCAAAAGTCTTAGTCTATGGTCCTTGACCCTGTGGCTTTGGAGTTAAAACACAGAAGTAATTCATGATGAAAATGAATACTGGAGGAGGTCAGGTTAGAGGTCAGCAGGCATAGAGAATAACAGAGTAATCGGGTAGAGCACTTGACTCAGGTCATTAAACACTCCTGTCCGAACAGTGTACCGACCTAACCTCACCCACTGGTACCCTGAAAACTCCCACCTGCATCCGGTTGCAGATACACCTGCTTTGAACAATGAAAATAAGTTACTCCCCTTTTAGCCCCTTGATGATGCTTTATTTCTATTCAAACATGTCCTAGAACAAATCTTGAAAGCAAGGGAAATGGTACAGTCAAGCCTAGACTGGTTTTGAATACCTGTACCCCTATTTAACATCTTTTGCGTATGCATGCTTTGGGGGAAGGTACAGAAGACTAAACCAGATTCATGATGGAAAAGAACATTACAGTAGACAAGCTTGAGTAGTTCTTGTCTGTCAGTCAAAGTAGAGAACCACCCAAGCCTCACCACAACAATCAGCTTCTCCTGGACCCTGTTAAGTGAAGTCCCAAACATTAGCAAGTATTCTTGAGTACTCCCATTCAAGTCGCCTACTACCCTCTCTGACTTCTTCAGATATGGCAGCATATCTGACTTCTACCTTTGCTTCGCTTTTTAGCAAAACTTCTTGCCTCGTTATTATTTGTTTATGCATCTTCAATTCTTTAAACGAGAAAATCCCAACCCTGGAAACAACCAGAGACCATCAATGAGAACATTACCACATGACATAAGAGAAGCAGAGTCCTGATCCACTTGGACTTGAGCTTTGTGCAGGGAGATAGGAATGAATCAATTCACATTCTTCTACATGTAGACTGCCAATTGAACCAGCACCGTTTGTTGAAAAGGCTTTTTTCCACTGGATGGTTTTAGCTCCTTTGTCAAAGATCAAGTGACCATAAGTGTGTGGGTTCATTTCTGGGTCTTCAGTTCTATTCCATTGATCTACCTGCCTGTCACTGTACCAATACCATGCATTTTTTATCACTACTGCTCTGTAGTACAGCTTGAGGTCAGGGATGCTGATTCCCCCAGAAGTCCTTTTATTGTTAAGAATAGTTTTTGCTATCCTGGGTTTTTTGTTATTCCATATGAATTTGTGAATTGCTTGTTCTAAGTCTATGAAGAATTGAGTTGGAATTTTGATGGGGACTGCATTGAATCTGCACATTGCTCTCAGCAGGATGGCCATTTTTACTATATTAATCCTGCCAATCCATGAGCATGGGAGATCTTTCCATCTTCTCAGGTCTTCTTCGATTTCTTTCTTCAGAGACTTGAAGTTCTTGTCATACAAATCTTTCACTTGTTTGGTTAGAGTCACACCAAGATACTTTATATTGTTTGTGACAATTGTGAAGGGTGTCATTTCTCTAATTTCTTACACTGAATCTAGTAGAAGAGAAAGTGGGGAAAAGTCTCAAACACATGAGCACAGAGGAAAAGTTCCTGAACAGAACACTAATGGCTTATGCTCTAAGATCAAGAATCAACAAATGGGACCTCATGAAATTACTAAGATTCTGTAAGGCAAAAGACACTGTAAATAGGACAAAATGGCAACCTAAAGATAGGGAAAAGATCTTTACCAATCCTAAGTCCGATAGAGGTTAATATCCAATATATACAAAGAACTCAAAAAGTTAAACTCCAGATATCCAAATAACCCTATCAAAAAATAGGGAACTGAACTAAACAAAGAATTCTCAACTGAGGAAACTCGAATGGCTGAGAAGCACCTAAAGAAATGTTCAACATCTTTAGTCATCAGGGAAATGCAGATCAAAACAACCCTGAGATTCTACCTCACACCAGTCAGAATGGCTAAGATCAAAAACTCAGGTGACAGCAGATGTTGGCAAGGATATGGAGAAAGAGGAACACTTCTCCATTGCTGGTGGGAATGCAAGCTGATACAACCTCTCTGGGAATCAGTTTGGTGGACCCTCAGAAAAATGAACATAATACTACCTGAGGACCCAGCTATTCCATCCCTGGGCATATACCCAGAAGATGCTCCAACATGTAATAAAGACACATGCTCCATTATGTTCATAGCAGTCATGTTTATAGTAGCCAGAAGCTGGAAACAACCCAGATGTCCCTCAACAGAGGAATGGATACAGAAAATGTAGTACATTTACACAATGGAATACTACTCAGCTATTAAAAACAATGACTTCATGAAATTTGCAGACAAATGGATGGATCTTGAAAATATCATCCTGAGCCAGGTAATGCAGTCACAAAAGAATGAACATGGTATGTACTCACTGTTAAGTGGTTATTAGCCCAAAAGTTCAGAATATCCAAGATTCAATTCACAGAACCATTGGACTGAGTGTGAGGTCCCAGATGGAGGAGTTGGAGAAGGGACTAAAGGAGCTGAGGGAGTTTGCAGCCCCAGGGAAGGAACAACATTGTCAACTGGCCTGACCTCCTGATGCTCCTGGAGACTGGATCACCAACCAAAGAATATACATGGAGGGACCCATGGTGCTGGCCACATATGTGGCAGAGGAGGGTCTTGTTATCCATCAGGGGGAGGAGAGGCCCTTGTGCCTGAGGATGTTAGATGCCCCAGTATAGGGGAATGCCAAGGAGGGAAGAGGAGAGTGGGTGGGTGGGTGGGTGAGAGAATACCCCCATAGTGGCAGGGGGAGGGTAATGGGGAAGAGGTTCCAAAGGGGAAATCTTGAAGTGGAAAATATTTGAAATGTATATAAAGTATCCCCCCCCAAAGGAAAAAAAAAAAAAAGCAGAGTCAAGAGGAAGAAGCTGTCATCCTAGTATTATCTCCCAGGGCAAACCCTCATTGACCTAATTCCCTCCACCTTACTCTGCCTTCTAAGTGGAGACAGAGAACTTGGATCTCCAGCCTTTGATACTTGGGCTTTTTGAGGGCTCCATGTCTAACTATAGCAGTGATGCATCATTATTTTTTTGTGTGTTAAGAACATTTAAAATGTGTTCTTGCAGCAATTTTCAAGCATAGAATGTACTGTGATTAGGATAGTTTGCAATATTTGTCTTTTCATCTTTACCTAAATTGCATATTCTTTGACAGTTTCACTTTTTAATTTAAAAAAAAAATAACAGTTACTTGGGTCTAAAGCCCCAGAGTGTCGTGATTACAATAATCTTTTTATTTTATCTCTGTGCTCTTGTTATCATCTCTTCATACAGAGCTGAAGGAGAGTGACGTCGCTCTACAGCC
The DNA here is from genome assembly GCA_019843965.1 of Rhynchomys soricoides. NCBI lineage: Eukaryota > Metazoa > Chordata > Mammalia > Rodentia > Muridae > Rhynchomys > Rhynchomys soricoides. Next base: position 15,044,303 of record JADRCH010000012.1, read on the forward strand.
TCCCTGTTTTCCTTCCTTCCTTTTATTGCTTTTGTTTTATTTTTATTTATATTTGTTATGAGTGTTACATTTCCACATTTCAGTTCAAATTGCTAATTTTGATAATCTGCTGTCTTCCATTTAATCCCTGATATAGTCATACTAGCTCCAATAAAATATAAGTTCTCAGGGTTATTTATACAAATGAGGAGCTGGGACCAACCACAGCATGTATTATAAGCATTTTCCTAATTAATACTTAGTGGTTATTTTATTGAAATTATTGTGTGACAGATTTTGTTATTTTATGACATCTCTTGTATAAAAATTATCTCATATTCCTCAAATTAGGGTAAATTTCTATTCTTCTGGGTATAAAAGGAATAATCACTCTGCAAAAAAAAAACTTCATTAGGAGTCAAATCTCAAGTCTTGTTTATTTCAAAAACATTACAATGTCTTCTACCTCAGCATCTGTAGGCTGGTAGGAAACTAAATCAAATGCATACACAATTTTTATGTTTCCTTCAAAGACAAAGAGTATTAAACCAAAACTATAAGATTAGTTACTGAATTATTTTAAGAAATCACAGGAAAAAAAATGTAGACTTTTAAAAGGCTAATTTTAAAAAACAACGAGTATCCAAAAATATGCACCTGACTCTTTGTTAGAGCATTACCTCCCTACATTTTGGCTGTAAAATTTTACCATCTTTTCCTGGAACAATTTTGGGGTATTTTCTACGCCAAGAATAGCACAGTAGTTCTGTCTTCTTGTCCATGGTTGCGGACAGCATAATGTTGTTGATGTTGTTATCATTATTATTATCACTAATGGCTTAGAACAGCTCCTTACAGTTCACAACTCGTTTTGATGCAGCAATCCATGAGCTACCTCAGATGGGTTCTTTCTTTGCAGCCCTGAAGTTTTGTACACTGTTTTAAGAACTTTGGCCATGAGTAGACGGCAAACTCTAGGATGATATTGTTTGACTCCAGAACTGCTGTTTACCTGATATTCTTTATTTATTTTTTTCTTCCTTAATTTATTTATCTATTCACTTTACATCTTGATCACACCTATCCTCCTCCCTTCTCCCAGTCTAGTACTTACGAATCCCTCCCTCCTCCAGTATGGCCTCCCCTTCTTTTCAGAGAACGGGAAGCACCCCTTGGGTACTACCCTGCTCTGGGGCATCTAGTCACAGCAGGACTAAACACATTCTTTCTCACTGAAGCCCAACCAGGTAATTCAGTTAGGGGAAGGGGATCCAAAGGCAGGCTCCACTCCAATTTTTAGGGGACCCACATGAAGACCAAGCCACACATCTACTATAAATGTGTAGAGGGTCTAGGTCCAGCTTCTACATGCTCTTTGGTTGGAGGTTCAGTCTCTGTGAGCCCTCATGGACCCAGGTTAGGTTACTCTGTAGGTCTTCATGTGGTGTCCTTGACCACTCTGGCTCACTCAATTATATCCCTGACTCTTCCACAGGACTTCCTGAGCTCCACTTGATGTTTGGCTGTGGGTTTCTGCATCTGTTTCCATTTCCTGCTGGATGAAGCCTCTTAGGAGACATCAATTGTTAAGAATGCTGCTGGCTAAACTCATTTTAAAAGATTGGTTCACGTAAGAAGTGTAACAAGCAGAAAGGCCCAAGCAAGGATGCTTCAACCCCACTTAGAAGGGAGAAGAAAATAAAGACAGGAGGCAGAGGAAGGGAGAGACCTAGTTGGAAGAGGGGAGAGAGAGGGAAACAGGATCAGCTTTGGGGTAGAGAGACAGAAGAGAAGCCCAGAGGGCCAGCAAAATGAATGAAGAAAGGCAGCCTCAGAGGAGTGGGAGGTAGGGGTACCCTCTAGAAAGTACCAGAGACCTGGGAGGTGAAAGACTCTAAGGACTCAATGGGGATGACTTTAGCCAAAATGCCTAACAGTGAGGAGCAGGAACCCAAAGGGTCCACCTCGAGTAAATAGACAAGGCCTCAAGTGGAGGGACTGGGTTACCAACCCACAGTCAAAATTTCTGACCCAGAATTGTTCTTGTCTAAAACAACTGCAGGGACAAAAATGGAGAAGAGAGTGGAGGAAAAGAAGGTGGTCAAATTACCAGCCCAACTTGGGATCCATCTCATTCGAGGGGTGGGGGGCACCAAGACCTGACACTTACATGTTATTATATGCTTACAGACAGAAGCCTAGCATGGCTGTCCTCCGGGAGGCCCTACCAGCAGCTGACTGAGACAGAGATATTTGCACCCAACTATTGGACTAAAGTCAGGGACTCCTATGGTTGAATTAGGCGAAGGATGGAAGAAGCTGAAATGGGGGTGACCCCATAGGAAGACCCAGCAGTCTCAACTAACAAGAACCTCTGGGAGCTCCCAGAGACTGAGCCACCAACCAGGAGAATACACAGTTCTGTCCAAAGCCCCGGTACAGACATAGCAGAGGTCTACGTTGTCTATAGTATATATACACTATAGCTAAAACATCTACTATACTTAGACCAACATTTTTATGACTTTAGCCAGTGTCCTTGACAATTGATGTCTCTGCTAGAATTTAATGTGCCCAATAAAGTCTTTGCAGCACAACAATTCAACTCTTTTCTCTTATTTTGACTCTGCGCACAGTAAAGCACAAGAAGCCGAGCTGAGCTGTCCTCTCAAAGGTCAGTCCTATCAAGTGGCCACTGAGCAGAGGACAATACCCTTGCCACCAACTTTTATACAGCAGCAGCTTCACAATAACCTCCCGCAGCTCAGTGGTGATGAGAAACAGGTTGGAAATAGGAACCACTATTATGGGGTAAACTATCTCCTAAAGGCAATAGTGGATGCTTGCTCCCTCTTGGTTACCTAAAATAAGAGATAGGGAGGGAAAGAGCAGAAAGCTTGATGGAAATATTTATTCCAACTTTTATATGGTTTTCTGTCATTAAACCAGTTGTTGCACCATGATTCCTCCAGGTGAGCTGTGTACAGTGTGGGATAAGGGACTGTATTGAATAAGACAGAAGTTGGATACCATCCCAATTTGGTTGTAACTCACCAAATGATATTGGGATGATATTGGGCAAGGTGTTTAAACAACAGAAAGCCTTAGTTGACTTATCAGTAGAGTGTGTGGGCAATTAGAATGCTGGCGTCTTGTTGACATTACCATGAAAAACCTGAGCAATGTCTTAGCTAGTCATCTTGTGCACTTGTTGCACTTCTGTGACAATGGGAGCTGTGCCATCGTTTACACTAAGTTGGGGCCTTCTTCCTTAAATGGAGAATTCATCTCTCTGTGACTTATTGGAATTGCAATGTAGAATCAAAATAAGAGGCCTATGTAGCTGAGAAGACAAAGATAGGATAAATTTTTTATTTACTTGTTGACATTATATCACATGATAGTTAATTTTGTGTACCAACTTGACTAGGTCCATAGTATTTGGATATTTGGTCAAACATTAATTTTGATATTGCAAAAGGTTTTAGATGAAATTAACATTTAAATAGGTAGAAATCAAGAACAGATTAGTTGACACAGTGTACACAGGCCTCATTCAATTACTACAGAACTTATTTTCTCCACACTGACTGTGATCTTTAGCTAATAACATCGGTGCCTCTCTGGTGCCACAGCTGCTGGTCTGCTGTGTAGATTCTGTACTTTGTCAGCTCCCACAATTTTGTGAACCCATTTCTAAAAATAAATACCAGCCTTTTTCTCACCCTGTCTCTCTTCATCTCCTTGGTTCTGCTTTCCTGAGAACCATGAATAGTAATACTGATTAACACTAGTAAATATTTGGGGCAATAATGAATATAAATTTGTATGAATTCCTTGTGTTTATACAAAGGGATTCAGTTTGCTTGGAGCCTTGCTTCTCTTTGGCTTATTTCTTACACACACACAAACACACACACTCACACACACACACACACAAACACACACACACACATTCTCCTCCTCCTCCTCCTCCTCCTCCTCCTCCTCTTCCTCTTCTTCTTCTTTTTCTCCCTCCCTGTGTATGTGTGGGTACAGTATGCATGTCACTATTAGTGTGCATTCATATGCATGTTGAGGTCAAAAGAAAACCTTGAATTTCTTCCTCATTTTTTTTAAACCTTATTTTAAAGAAAGCCTCACTGAATGGAGGAACTCTCTGTGTAAGGCAGAAGCCCAAGAAACTCTCTTGTATCTACTTCCCCATCACTAGAGTGACAGGAACATGTAGTTCCCCAGCACTGGAGTGACAGGAACATGTGGCTACCATGGGATGCTAGAGATCACAACTCAAATCTCATACTAGTGCCATAATTGCTTTGTCAAATGAGCCATCTTCTTTTTCACTTTATTTTTATTTTAAAGTTTTTTAAGGGTCAGATACTTAAAACTTTGCTTAATATTTGACTTTTATGTTATGGGTGGTTAATAAAACCAAGAAAATAGGGAGTTTTTAGGCATTTTGTTAAATACATATAAAATACATTTATATGCATAAGCTATTGCAGCCTTCTAGAATCACTGTCTGTTTTAGAAATTAAAGAGTAATGAGGAAAACAGCACCAAGGATTCATTCACACTCTTCCGGGCTAAGCAGCACAGCATTTGTCTCCTATGAGCTCCCTAGCAACTCATGTTGTAGGTGGTGCCGTCAAATCCTGTTTACAAATCAGCCCTTCAAAGAACATCTCCAACAAACGGCTAGCCAAACACTCTGCTCAGTTTACTCCAAAGAAGCCTGAACTTTTGCACCCACAAAGATGTGATTTCTTATCCCCACCCCTTGTGGACAAGACTCCTCTGAGTCTTCTGTAGCACGGGTCTTTCACTAGTGTTGTATTTCTGGAACTCTGCTGAAGTCTAGGACTCAATTAGGACAGAGATAGATCAAGTGACCAGGCTACAGGCTAGCACATTATCCCTCCTGTCTCATTTATGACTATTAATATTGAAAGGGATGAAATGCATCTTTAAATCAGTCATCAATTTCCCCTGCCTTCACACTTGCTGCAGAGCCACCCCTGAGAACATTCAAGGTAACTGGAAAAAGTCTGGAAGAGCTGAGGTTCTGTAGGGCTCTTGGGGAGCTCCTTCTTTTCCCTCATTTTTATAGAGGAAACTGAGGCAAGCATTAAATCATCTGTTCACAGTGCTGTAGGAATAGAGCACCCAAAGTTTAAGATGCCTAAAGCTTGTCTAGGAATCTCATTAAAGAGCAAATTCTGGTTTTGTAGCAGTGATATGGGATTTGTAGTCTGTTTTACAAGCTGCCAGGCAAAGGTAATGCTGCCCTTCTTGGGCTGCACTGGGAGAGAAAAGAGAGTGTGTATGACAAGTAGGCTAGGGACAAGAGTTAAAGCGACTCCATCTCCACCACAGAGATAATTGCTCACCTACACCTATCTACTGCTGCTCTATTCACAACAGCAAGGAGGCAGAGGCAGTCTAGATGGATGGATAATTAAAACTAGTTACATATATACATATACAGCAATAACAAAAATTGAAATCATAGCATTTATAGGAAAACATAAAGATCTAGAAATTATTTATGATGTAACCTAGACTCAGAAAGACAGACAAATAAGACATATTTTTTTTCTCTTATCTGCAGGCCCTTGCTTTTAATGTGTGTGTGTGTGTGTGTGTGTGTGTGTGTGTGTGTGTGTGTGTGT
>JADRCH010000012.1:15056742-15107923 GCA_019843965.1 Rhynchomys soricoides
TCATAGAAATGATGATATTATTTCTCATAGAAATGATGATATTATGAGGGAAAATGAAGGTCAACTACCAAAAACACTTAAACAAACTTGGGCTTACTGTAGACATCACTTTGAAATGTCGTTGATACTAATGTCATTCTTTAGTGAATATTCATGTGGAATTGTATTGTCTGAGAAAAGTCTTAAGAGTTAGTCAAGTCAAACTGAGCATTATATTTCATGGGAACTAGAGATGAGTAAGTGTAAGTTGTTTTCCCAGAGCCCTATATATTAGTCAGTGGGTTCCCGTAAAAGACTGCTCAGCACTCCACAGCTAATGGTAGCATTCATGAAAAATATTTTCTGAGATGAAAAAGGAAGTGATCCAGTGGAATAACTGAAGAGTTGAGGATAAAGGGAGCTAAATATCTTAGCTAAAAATGAGAATTTCAGGTGAACCAAGGAATGGAAACTCAGCAGCGATCTGGTTTTGTGAGTATGAACAGCTCATCATGTCCTCTCTACTGAAATAAAAATGCTTTATGAAACAGTTTGAGCTGATGTCTCAGCTAGCATAAAATTGCTCATCAAATGAGGGATAAAATTTTAGTGGAAATTGGAATGACAATTGTGTTGTAATGATATGCACAGAAAGCCTATGCCTGTACAGAAAACTGATTTGGGTGAAATTCAGAAATTTTCATAATTAAGAACTTAAGGTTTTGTGAAGAACTAGATACTCACCCAGCAAATGAACTGAGTATCAGAACAACTTTGTATCTGTCTATTGTTACCTATTGTATGTGTGTTTCTGGTATTTTTGCACTTACATGTTAAAAGAAATGTTTAGATATCATTTATAATATATCTGTATATGTACAAACATATATATATATATATATATATATATATATATATATATATATATAATCTATCCATATATCCAATTCTGTTTTTAAGCAAGGGTGATGTGTGTGTTAACATTGTGCTATAAGGAAGAACACAGAACTTAGTCACTTCACCATGAAAAAATCTTACAGAGTAAGGGCAGGCCTGGCCCAGAACTGGAAAAAGCCCTTACAGTTTGCCTCCTCATACTCACTTCCTGCTTACTGTGCACTTCCTTGTCAAGTAATTTGATAGGTAAGAGAAGTCAGTCCACCCTACTTCCTTCTTGATGTGGTTGTCTTTCCAATATTTTTAAAGATAATCTTTGATTATTGACCTCACAATGATCACAGGGCAGCTTGTCAACCAGGTGCAGAGAACTTATACAGGAATGGAGATAATAATACTCTGTGCCTTTTTATAGTTCCTGGTGATGCAAGAACTGACAAAAACCATCTAAGAATGACTATGACAAACAACTGAGTTTCCTGGAGATGACCCACCATTTTGCATGGCTGCAATAAGTACACTCTGGAGAGGCAAAGCCCCGGAGGCTTTGTCCCAGGATTGCTTCTCATTGTGGATATGCCTTTCCTGCCACTATTACATAGCTTAATGATTCCTAGGCATTGTCCCACCCTATTGGGCACATTTCCTGTGGATCAACATGAAGATGAACTCTCACAAATTAATGCTGTTTCAATGAATTAATGACTTTATAGCATTCCTGATTTGATTCAATTAATTTTAGGAAATGGTTTTAGTTGTTTAGTTGAAAAGATGTAATAAAGTTAGAATCAAAAATAGAATGTGCACCCCATAGAATAATACATAAAGGGTGAATAATAAGGAATACAGTGAGCTTTCATAAATTACACTAAGAAGAGTCATAGGCTTGGGACAGATTTGTGATCAAGGAAAAACATTCATCCTAAGTCAAGTTCAAGGTGTGCACTATGATAAAGCAATGCCATGTGAAACTGTGGATTTGAACTTATAATGAACTTACAGAGTGAAGCACTGCTTTGAATTTAATATCAACATCCTTCTGAAACTCCCCTTTTGTGTAAAATTTTTTCTATGAGGTAAATTTTATAAAGAAGTTTTGACTAAGAAGGTATAACAAGGCTGAGAGAAAAAATAAAGTGTGGCTGTTGGGGATCTGCTCCATCCACCAAATGTATATATGTCTGTCTGTCTATATGTATGTGCATATATTATATACATACGTACATATGCAGGTATATGTGTATGTATATAAGTATGCATGTGCACTTGTGAAACTGATGTAACAGATGGTCGGGCCCAACCAGTGTGTGTGTGTGCGCGCGTGTGTGCATATGTGTGTGTGTGTGTGTGTGTGTGTGTGTGCATAAATTTCTTCTTTTTTTTCTCTGGCTCACGAAAAGTTAGTGAACTCTGAGCATCTCACCTGGCCATCATGGAGCCCTTGAGCCAAAGAGGAAAGAGCTCAAGTAACTAAGTCCTTTTTCTCCCTGCTGCTATCAGTGTTAAATTGTCAGAAGCTGTCAGCTTCTGGCCCCAACGAAAGAAAGAGTTAAATTGCCAAAAGCCAGACGCTTTTGGCCCCGCAACTGCCAACACCATACCCCGTTCTGTGCCCACCTTGGTTTACCCTGTGATATCAAAGCCAACTTTTAACAAAGAACAATATGAAGGGTCCTTCCATGCTGCCATATATACTTTATGTGCAGAGGGGAACCATCATGGGTGTGCATGGTTAAGTGGTATTAAGTAGTAGCCTTGATATCTGAGATTAGCTTCTGTCTTTCAGGGGCTCTGAATACAACTTCATTGCCTTTCTTTATCCCATTCTTCAGCTCCTTTCCTACACTAATATAGCAGATACATTATGGGCACAGTTATTAAAGGGTCTTTCCTATATTAATGTGATCACTAGTACAGCCCTTCCAGGAGGTAAATGCTATTATTATCCTCATCTTATAAATGAACAAAAGAGTCTCAAAGAGATTTAGCAGTTATTCAGAATCACAGTTAGTAAATGGGAGAGCCTGAATTCTAAACCACCACAGGGCATGGTCCAGAGTCTGCCCTAATTGCTAAACACATTGCCTTTCATACCAAAGGAAACGAGATGGAGAAGTGAGATGGTGAGTACTGTGTCTCAGCTATTAACCTCCCAGAGCTGTGTGTGATAGGAGACTGGAGGAGGCTTTCTTCTTGACAGCTTTCTATTTCTATCCTTCTCTATCTCATGAAAGAACAAACACCACTAAAAGTGTTAGAGCCCAAATCAGTGGAAACCAGAGTTTTCAAACCATGATGAATCTGTTCAGGTTGTGTCCAAGCTCAAAGCCTTTTGGCTATAGTGAGTTAACAGAGGTGGGAAAGGGTCCTCAAAGGAAGATACTTGAGTTCTTCCAAAAATGAGTCTCTCAATCTGAAGCCAGTACTAGATAAGAAATTGTTTCCTGCTGAGCAGAAACCAGGAAATCTGGCTATTAACAGTTTTAATGTCTACATTCCTCACAGGGTCACAGGGTCACAGGTACAGAACATGAGAGAAGGTCTGGAGAATCTGGGGCTCTTGTCAAACCTCTTCTTTCCTGAATAGGCATCGTGAGGATGCCGTTCCCTTCTTTTATTACATTGTTAGTCTGTTTGGCTAGTTAGTTAGTTGTGTCTGTGCACCCATGCATCCATGCATCCATGCACTGCCACAGTGTGCACGTGGAGCACAAAGTCTACCACCGTCCTTAAGGATATTTCCTTAAACAAGGAAATATCCTCTGCTGTCTGTCGTCAAGGTCTCCTGAAGAGCGTCTGGGGCCAGGAAGGGGAAGCTCGGTTGGCTGGTGTCTGCACTACCAGTATGTTTCACATCTGATGTATGGGTTCACCCTAGAAAACATATTCCATAAGCAGTAGACAGGAGAGCCACAGCCATCCCCAGCCCGGTCTAACAGATAGCCATGTTATAGGTTTTGGAGACCATGTTTCAATTACTCCTTTCAACTTGAAAGCTCACTCTTCTTCCATTGCCATTTTCAGTGGCATTTGAAGAAGGCAACTGGATGGAAGTATCTGAATAGTTTGGTTTTTGAATTACCAAAGAACTTTAAAGGGTAAAATAGACTTGGAAAAGTATTTTTGAGGGGAAGTGAGGAATTCTCCATGAGCTGAAAATATACAAGACTGGGGTGATTGCAAGCCATGGTTGGGAGGCAGCAGCAGGAGGCTGGAGAGAATGTGCAACCTCCCAGCTATGAGAAGCAGAGTTGTGTGGAAGCTGGGTTGTTGCTTCTTGATTTTAGAGAACAAACTACCAATATATTGTGATGAGATTATATGAATGCCAAATCATCTTCTCTTCCCTTTTAATTCTTTATTTTTTCAATGAATCCCTAAATACTCTCAAAGCACATTTTCTTGCTGAGTTTCCTAAGATGGGACCTAGGAAACAAGGAAATATCCTCTGCTGTCTGTCATCAGGTCAAGTGTTATTAAAATTATGTGTTTCACATCTACCAAAGTCATGTATAAAGATATACATTGTGGACATTTGAAATAGCTCCTTTTAGCTGGAGGTCACAGGGTACCCTATACATGAAAATGCGTATACTATGGTATGTTGTTCTTCATGGGAACTGTACAGTGAGGAGAAAGATCTGAAGTTACATGCGACAGAATGCTGGCTTTCATGAATAGTGTTGAAAGAAAACAGACATAAGGCTGCATTATTTCAGTGACAAGATACATACAGCAAAATGTATTTGCAGTATCATAAGACTAGAAAATAGTTATCTCAGAGGAAGAATGACTGGGGGAGGCAAGAGGAGGGGAACTTCTGGTGACTTTCTGTTTTGGGGCTGAGTGCTGTTTGCATGGGTGTTTTTGGCATATAAAACTGTGCACTTGACTAGAGCATTTTTCTCATGTATACTGTTCTTTCATTAAAAAATAAAAAACAGGGCTGGAGAGATGGCTCAGTGGTTAAGAGAACTGACTGCTCTTCCAGAGGTCCTGAATTCAATTCCCAGCAACCACATGATGGCTCCCAACCATCTGTAATAGGAACCCATGCCCTCTTCTGGTGTGTCTGAAGACTGTGACAGTGAATTCATATACATTAAGTAAATAAATATTTTGAAATATTAAAGACAACCTATTTATGCTTAATCAACATGATATGACAAAAAGTAGATAATTCAGAGAGAAATATAAGAACTTTTCTCATCTTAGACTAATCCAGCTTGTATCTAGATAAATAATTATTCTAGTCTTTGCAATTTTAATAAAGTAAATTAGTTTTATTGTAAACAGTGAAGCAGGTACCATCACTTGTATCTTCAAACAGGTAATGCAGTGTTGCACTATGTCTGAAGGGAAAAAAATAATAATGGCTTTGTTGGAGACAGGTCACAACTTTTGTTCTTGTTTAAGGGGGCCATGACTTTAGAACTCTATCTAGAACCTAGGAAGCAGGAAGCCAGGAAGCCATTGTGACCGTGCTATGAAAGACAAGCTTTGCAGCACCCCTCCCCCTCCTCCATCTCTGCAGCTCTGATCCTGGAACTTTTCAACTGGGATTAGCCAGGATTCTAGATGTTGTCTGTCTCTCTGTCTCTCTGTCTGTCTGTCTGTCTGTTTATTGTTGTGTCGTCCCCTACCCACTTATAGTTCTCTATATGTGCAATTCTGTGCAACCGTTTCTTATTTTGATGTTCTGACTTTTTGTGTTCTCTGCTAGAATAAACAGCTATTTGGCGAGTTTCCTTGAGGCTCATCTGCGCAGAAGCCTGACTCAGGCCCATCCAACCTTTTGACATTAAGACAAGATGTTTTAATACACAATCCAGTTCCTACAAACAGATTCTGTTATATTTTAAGTAAGATTATGGTTTTGTATTAGGTTGCATTGATGATTTGCTTGGGGCACCTGAGGCCCGTGGACTAAAGGCCACAGCAATCAACCAAGATTTTAGATGGTCTCCTAATCTTTTCAGTGAGAAGGAGACACAAGTTAGAGTGTGTATGGAACATGGCAGATTTTCCACACCATGACAAGAAGGCAACAGAAGACTTCATTATCTTATTAAGATGATATCGGTTACCTTGGCGAAAACTGTATCCCAGGTGCAACAATATGGGGAAATAGAATCCAGGGATTGAGCTGAGGGATTCTTTGAGAGTGGCCACAGAGAATGTTCTCCCGGATGCTGAAGAATTGTTCCATAGTTATAATAGCCTTGCTTTCCCCGACTTGGCGAGATGAGTAGCACATTTAATTTAAGCCATCCCCAAACTCTCCAGCCTGTGTTCCTCAGTTTCACATCGTGCTTGCTTCTCTGTCCTCAGAGCACAGTGTTCTCCCATTACACAAACTGCGAGGCACCTCTTGAACAAGCAGACAGGTTACCAACAAGAAAACTGGCATCAACAGCTGTGCATTCTGATGGGAGACAAGAAATGACTTCATGAATCCCTTTGTCTCACCTGTTAACCCTGAAGGTATACTCTACCTAGAAACCTACTGGCCACACTGAGCTGGAAAGCAAATACGCTGTCTTCACCTTTCTCTCTGCCCTCCAATTCCAATGTTCCACTACTATCCCCAGCCTTGTAGTAGGTCACCTTCTGGAACCTCTCCTTCCTCTCTGCTCCCATTCCCAAGGCACTCCACCTATCTTATCTAATAGCTTTCTTCCTTCACAAATCCCTTTGTCTCAGCTGCCAATCCCTTTAGCCACTCCCCACTGGCAACTTGCTGGTCATACTGGCCAGGAAATCAGGTGGGTTCTCTTACTTTTTGCTCCCCATTTCTCTGGTCTTACCCACAACCCTGTGGCAGGCCACCTGCAGAGACCTGTCTTTCCTCTTTGCCTCCATTGCCTGGAGACTCTGCAGATCCTTGCTACAATCTCAAGTCTCTTCCTTCCTGCGGCCTTCTCAGCCATCCCTCTGCCCCTCTTCTAGCTCATCCTCATTTTTTCATGTTATTTCTCAATACCTAAAAATCCATTTTTCTTTGGGACCCCAGTGGCCACTCCTGACAGGCCTCAGAAGTGCTACCTGCCGGGCAACCCACAACCAACATACTCTCCAACAGAAACCAAGGAAAGAAATACCCACTGAAGAAAGACAAAACTAGATATCAACACCTACCATTCAAAATCCACATAGCTTCACCACCATAGAAACACAACAATAGCAGCTAGAACAAAATGTCTCCACCAGAACCCAGCAACTCTCCTACAGTAGGCCCTGAGAAGGGCAATAGAGTTGAAGCATAAGACAAGGACTTCAAAATAGCTATTATGAAGTCAGGCACATGCACTCCTTTAATCTCAGCACTTGAGAGGAAGAGCCAGGCAGATCTCTGAGATCAAGGCCAGCCTCCTCAACAGATCAAGTTCCAGGAATCTGATCTTGGAAAACAAAGTAACTATTATGAATGTGATCAAGGACCTTAAAGAAGATATGAATAAATTCATGAACAAAATCTATGAAAATACAAACAGTGGATGAAATAAAGAATCTAGTTCAAGATATGAAAGTAAATATCAAATCAATAAAAAAATAAGTGGAAATGAAAATTTTAGGAAGTCAAACAAATGCCTCACCAACAGAACACATGAACTTGAAGAAAGAATTTTAGGCACTGAAGACAAGATGGATGAAATGAATACCTCAGTCAAAGGAAATGCTAGATTTTAAAAAAATTCAGAAAATTGGGGATACTATGAATAGATCAAATCTATGAATTATAGGAATAGAGGAAAGAGAAGAAACCCAGGCAAGGCAAAGAAAATATTTTCAACAAAATCATAGAAGAAAAAATTTCTAACCTACATAAAGAAACACCTGTAAAGATATAAAAAACATACAGAACACTAAATAAATTGGAAAAGAAAAAAAATCCCTTCAGCACATACTAATATAACACTAAGTGCACAGAACTAAAAGGGGGTATTAAAAGTTGCAAGGGAATAAGACCAAGCAACACATAAAGGCAGACCTATCGGAAAAAAGCATCTGAATTCTCAGTGGAGACTCCAAAACCTACAAGGACCCGAATAGATGTTCTACAAGTTCTAACAGACTGCAGATGCCAACTAGTATATCCAACAATAGATATAGAAAGAAAGTCATTCCAAGAGGAAACACAACACATTTAAGCAGTGTCTGTCTATAAACCTAGCTCTACAGAACATGCTAGATAGAAAACATCGTCCTGAAGAGCATAACCACACCCAAGAAGCACAAGGAATAATCTCAGATCATAACATCCAAAGGGTGTAAAACTCTACAACAGAATAATAAAACAACAGGAATCAACAAACACTGCTCACTGATAACTCTCAACATCAGTGGTCTCAAGTCCCCAATAAAAAGACACAGACTGACAGATTGGATAAACAAACAAACAAACAAACAAACCCAGGATCCATCCTTCTGTTGCACTCAAGAAATACACCTAACATTAAGGATAGACATTACCTCAGGGTAAAAGGATTTGAGAGAGAGAGAGAGTGAGAGAGTGAGAGAGAGAGAGAGAGAGAGAGAGAGAGAGAGAGAGAGGGAGAGAAAGAGAGAGATTACTAGCAAATGTACCCAAGAAGCAAGCCAGAATAGGTAGCTGTTTTAATATCTGACAAAATAGGCTTCAAACCAAAACTAACCAAAGAGATAGGAAAAGATACTTCATACTCATCAAAGAAAAGATCACCCATGAGGATACTGCAGATCTAAACAACCATGCACCAAACACAAGGGCACCCAAGTTCATTAAAAAAAATGCTACTGTACTGTAGATAAAATCAGATATTGACCCACACACAGTGGTAGTATGTGACTTCAATACCTCACAAACAGACAGGTCATCCAGAAAAAACTAAACAGAAACCCTGGAACCAAATGATGACACAAACAAAATGGACCTAACAGATGTTTACAGAACACTTCACCAAACACAAAGAATATGCCTTCTTCTCAGTGCCCCACAGAGCTTCCTCTAAAATTGACCACATATTTGGACACAAGTCTCAACAGATACATGAAAGTGGAAATGACACTCTGAATCCCATCTGACCATCACGAATTAAAGCTGGTTATCAACAAAACCAGAAACAACAGAAAGCTTATAAACTTATAGAAACTGAGCAATGCATTAATGAATGAAAAATGGTTCAAGACAGAAATTAAGAAAGAGATCAAACACTTCCTAGTATTGAATGAAAAATTAATATGAAACATACCCCAAATTGCGAGATACAATGAAGGGAGTTCTAAGAGGTGAGTTCACAACATTTAGTGCCTACATTTTTAAAAATGGAAAGATTTCATATTAGTAACTTAACAGCACCCCTGAAAGAGTTAGAACAAACAGAAGGAATAGTATCCGAAAGGAGTAGATGTCAAGAAATAATCAAACTTGGGACTGAAATCAATAAAAAAGAAACAACAACAAAAACAATACAAAGAGTCAATGAACTAAAGTTGGCTCTTTGAGAATCTCAGAAAGTTGACAAACCCTTAGCCAAATTAACTAAGAAGCAGAGAGAAGATTCAAATTAACAAAATTAGAGATGAACAGGAAATATAACAACAGACACTGAGGTAATCCAGAGTACCAGAAGGGCATATTTTAAAAACTATACTCCTACAAATAATTACAAATTTGCCTAAAAGTTTCTCTTAGCAATGGGACTGAACTGGAGCACAATTCCATACTGCCCAACCCTCCTAAGAGCCTTTCTCCAGGGCCACTTTGATGGCTCCCTCCCTGCAGTGTATTCAAAAGCCAGTAAGCCTTCTTTCCTAAGATGCACTTGTCTATGGGAAAAGAACAACTTATATGACAATAAGGTAGGAATAAAATGAGCCTTTGCTATCTACTTTCCAGGAATTAGGATGCTTGGATCCATTGAGTGTGACTAGGACTTGAACACCCGCAGACATCAAGGAGCTGGATCTAATCAATGTCCGAGGGTGGGAGTAACAGTGTACATGCTTCAGGAACATCTGCTGGCTTTTCGCTGACATTGGATGTTAGGAAACAGTAGCATTCATGCAAAAGATCCTCTTATGGCACTGTTTATCCTCAGGAGTCTTCCACAGCAAGTTCAAGATATCCACATCTTCTAAACTGTAAACACTCAGAGCTTTGCTGATTTACATCTAGCAATTGTGGGGATGCATGTAGCCACAGGCAATCCGTGGACATCCCAGCAGTGCAGACACAGTGAAGTCAGTTGGTGATGTGGAAAGTCTTTTTCTTCTCCCATGACCAGCTGTTGAGGGGCCAGCCCTGGGAACGTTAAAACGATGGATGACTTCAGACATCTAACATGTTCTGATTGCTTACACACACTCTCCATGTCTGCATCCCATCCCCTTGGTTATTCACTGTTTCTTCAAATGTACTTCAGATTAGGTAAGAAGATAATGACTTTCTATTACACTCTTCCTCCAGACCAAATAACTGGAGGAAGTGTCTCAATTGTGCTCAAACTACGCTTGTATGTTGTGTTTCTTTCTTCAGACTCTGAAATTGCTGCTCAGAGAAGCCAAATTGTGTCCTGAAAAACATAGCCAGGCAGAGTTACAACTCAATGCTAAGTCATCTGGTGTGAGATTCTGGGTGATATCCAACATGTCTGTTTATGCTGATAATGCACATTGAAATTGATGTCATAGCTTCAGAAAATTTTCATGCAAATTAAATTTGTATCAGCCGATTGAAGGACTTCCCTACAATTTAACATCTGTTTGGCTTAGACAAATTACACTTTACTGTTAGTTCATCCTCTCTTTCAAGTATGAGTGTAATATCTGCAGAGTGCCCCTGAACTCTCTCTCTATATTTCTGAGGACACTCAAAGAGTGTGTCCATGTACCCTAGATGTATTCTGGGTGCCACATGGATCTTCCTGCTCTGCTGCTCACAACTCCTTCTTGATCACCTCTTGGCACCCCACCTCATAAGAGCTTTACTGACATGGTCATATAATGTGGTCACAGTTCTTTTTTTGTTTGTTTAATTCTACTTCATTTTAAAACATGGACAAAATGCTTTCTTTTTACTCATTAATAGTTATTAGTACAACAGCACGATGCAGTGGCATTTCATGAGCTTTGCTACAGAGAAAAGGAAAAGCTAAAACAATATATCATATATCAATAGTTTAAGAGTCCTGCCCTTGATCCTTCTCCACTTCTCTCTCTTGTCCCTCTCCTGCCAGCATAGCAACAGCTGTATTTCCTGTACAAGTATATGTCATCTTTTTCTTCACAAAGTGGATATTCAAAATAAAGGAAAATGATTGTCAAAACAATGGACAATTTGAGAGTTGGCTTTGCAATTATTACACCTTACACTATGAAAAGATAGAATACGATTGTTAGAGTCATGTACAGTCTCCATTTGATGCATCTACAGTCAGGACATTCTTTCTATTCAGGGTTCCAGCAGGGTGAATAAGTAGGCATTTCTATATATGCACGACTGAAAAAGACTCACCAAAACCAACAGCCAAGAATAAATGTTGAAGAACCTACTCTCAAGAATATATTCTAAATTCTTCTCAAGGAGCAGATGCTTCCAACAACTCTCTAAAATAAGCCTCCTTTTTCTCCCAACCTAAGATACACAATTTCATCTCTGAACAACAGGAAAGTGTCATAATCTATCTAAAACACTTATGTTTTCACTATATTTTCTTTCTAATTTTGTTAGGCAGTATATGGTGGCCTCACTTTTAACAATTTATTTGCTTTTATATTATGCCTATAATTAATTTGTCTGCATATATACATATATATATGTATATATGCATATATGTGTGTGTATGTATGTGTGTGTGTGTGTGTGTGTATATATATATATATATATATATATATTTGCTATTTGTTCCTAGTGCCCCCAGAGGTCAAAGAGGGTATTGGATCCCTTGGAGTTGGAGCCGGTTGTCAGTATCCAGTGGGTACTTGGAACCAAACTCGGGTCTGCTGGAAGAAAAGCAAGTACTCTTGACTGCTGCACCATCTCTTCAGCTCCTCCCCTTATAGTTTTCATTACACTTGTTTGTTTAATATGTGTGTGTATGTACACGTGTGTGTGCCATGGCACTCGTATGGAAGTCAGAGGACAATGATATATCATTTTTTTGAGATTATAATTACATGATTACCCCCTTTTCTTTCCTCTTCCCATTTGCCCCTTCTGTTCTCATTCAAATTCATGGCCTCTTTTTCGTTAATTGGGGTGTGTGTGTGTGTGTGTGTGTGTGTGTGTGTGTGTGTTTATGTATTCTTAAATACATAATACAATCTGCTCAGTCCATATAATGCATGTGTATGTTTTCAAGATTGATTATTTTAAATTGAATGATACATTGGTGTGCTCTTCCCTGGGGAAGGCTCTTTCTCCTGCTCCCAGCATTCCATAGTTACCTGTAGCCTGTTGTTTAGGGCCGAGGCCTTGTAAGCTTTTCCCCTATCCATGTTAGTCTATTTATTGGTGTTGTTCTTGTTCACCTCATGTTTAGGTAGCCATGTTGGTGAGACTTCATGGATACAGTTCTCACATTTCTAGAAGACACAATCTCCTAGCAATCTTCCTGATCATACAATCTACCTACCCCTTCTGTCTGATCCCTGAACCTTAGGTGCAGGAGTTGTGTTGTAGATGTATCTGTTGTAACTGGGCTCCACAGCTCTGTGTTTTGATTGCCTTTAGTTTTTGTAATTGTCTCCATCTGTTGCAAAGAGAAGTTTCCCTGATGAGAAGTGATAACTACACATACTTGTGTGCATAATGACAAATGCTATGAATGTAGTTTAGGGATGATGTTGGTTTAGTAAGTGATGGCTGTAGGTTCTTCTACAAGACACATGACTTCTGTGGCCCTGGGTAGTTGGCTAGGTTTCCAGTACATGGCATGACTTTTTTTTCTTGTTGACCAGGTCCTACATCCAATTAGAGAGCTGTTGGTCACTGCCAAGTTATGCATGACACAATTACACTCTTAGGGTCATTGTGCCATGCTGGTTGTTATGGTTCATAGACAACTGTCTTACCTGGGCAGGACAGTTGGTTGCTTCCTCATTTGGAAGCTTCAGTGTCACTCTAGTTTCATGAAACCTAGTCCTCAGGAAGGAGGCTTTTAGATCAGATCCAGCTTGGATCAGAAAATGCCTTTGGTGAATCATTTCTCTCCTTCCACCATGCTAGAAGATGAACTCAGGTAGTCAGGCTTGGCTGCCAGTGTCTTTACCTGCAGAATCATTTGCTAGTACAAGTGCCCCTATGTTGATGTACTAGTTCTTGAATGCTTATATAAATAGCAATATTTTACAGCTCCAATTGCTTTCCCTTCATGAAATAATAGTAAGCAATATAATACCCAAGGGCAAAAAGCACTGTACTCATCCTTCTATTCCTAGCACATAAAGTGCTCGCCGCCGCTGCTGCTGCTGCTGCTGCTACTGCTGCTGCTGCTAAGTTATTTAACAAAAGAACAAAATTATTCTCCTCAGTGAGCATTTGTTTTCCAGGCTCCATCCCAACAAACTTGCAACTCAAAGGTGTGATTCAAAAAAAAAAAAAAAAAACAACCAGAGAATGAGTCAAATTCAATGTTCCATAAAAATACTTTGCTGTACAGGTGGAAACAAAACTAACCACCTTCCCAGGATGGAGATAACATCTACCCTAGATGTTCTTGAAGCAATGAAAAGTGTGTTGTAATTGCTGAGACCTCTCAGAAAATAAATAAAACGCCAACTCTCCTAAGGAAGCCATAAGCACAGAGGGGAATGACGAAGGAGATCATTATCATCCTGGTATTTTTAGAAGTTCTTTGGTGACAGGTTGGGCTTTTGAGAATCAGAAAATGATAAAAATAATCTTGTTATTCCACAAAGGAGGCTCTAAATATATCAGGCCAATTTTGAGCACTGGCTGAGAATGTTGAGAAAATATTTTTAAGTGTTGGTAAAATGATAGGCTTTGGGGGCAGCCCTGCTGTATAAAAGATTTGTCTTAAGGGGATGAGAAATGCTTGCAATGTGGGTGTCACACAGAAGCAGTAGAAAGTGGTTTCTGGGTTTTCTCTTCCCAAATTTCAAGAGAAGAGTCTATAAGGAAGAATTTTGTGAGATATTGATAGCTAAACGTTGCCATTTAAGCCTTTAGTTGTGCCCAAGATGGTCTTTCACTCCCCTGCACGGCAACCATGCTATTCAGATCTGAAGGACCCTGTTCTTAACTCCACTATAGACCACAAGATTCTCTTACTGAAGTATTCTCTTATATCTTCCGTCAGTAGCTATTATAATATGGAACCCAATTCTCTGTGGGACTCAGGCTTTGAGTTTCAGGCAGAAATGACTGTCTGTTTATTTGAGAAGTTTGCTTTTGTATATATTCAGCTACCAGAGCCTCTTAATTATTTAACATTAGTCATAAGTTAAATAGGAAAAAAATGATGTCATAAAAAGCTTATTGTACACCTATTCAAAGAATTTGGGCTAAGTTTATGGATCTGATTCTGGAATGGAGGATGAGGAAAAAGCCTGTGATTGACAGTTTGCTTTTTATTCAAAATACAAGTCAAAGTAAAATGCATTCTCAGAGATTTATGATAGTTGATATTTTCTTAATACTAATTTTGCTTTCTTTATATTTCTTGTTTTCCCTGCCTGAATTTGAGTCTTTAAAGTATTCTGATTATGTCTCATTTGAGTATTTTTAAAATGTGAATTAAAAATATAAATTTACATATTAAAGAGACTTTATGTACTTTTGGGGGAGGGCGTGAGGAGAGATTTCTAGCAATATTGACTTCATTTCACTGGATAGTATAATTGCAATAAAGTGAACCTTACTGGGGCCAGTGACACTTGACTATAAAACTGAAGCAATAAGAAAATATAAAATTGAAAGATAGGAAGGGAGCTAAGAAAAAGCATCCCAGATTTACACAGTAAAACCCCCGGACTCTAGCTTGCCGTGTAAGTCTCACTTATATGAAAGGCATGGAATGTAACCTCCACAAGATTTGAGGACTTCTGCTTCATTTGTCCCAAAGTAGCCATGACATCAGTTTACCTGTCACAAGGTCCACACAGAGCTTTATATGTCTGTTGTATAAACCCTGTCATCAAAGCCCCTTGAAAAGTACAAGTGTAATACTGAAGGAAAAAGGAATCAATGCATAGCAAATGGTGCCGTCCACTCAACTTATCTCCTCAGTGTGAGTTGGGGAGGATGAGGAAGGACAATGAGACCTAAAGAGACAACGCTATTCTCTCCCAAGTAGAGGGAAGGCTGCAGAGCTGATGCCTGGGTGGATAACATGGGGGAGTGAAACCGAGGATACTTAAAATGAACAGAAGAAGAAGATGGGGACCAAGAAGGCCAAAAGAAGGTTTTATGAGGTTGCGATGTCCAATTTGGCAGAGTCACTTGCAATAGGCAATATTTTCATCAGGAATTTGCATAAGCTTCTTCCAGTGTCCTGTGGAGTTTCTACAAATCAAGAGTTTTATTATTGGGAAACACTGTCATTAAAAGTTCTGCAGCCCTATGCACCCAAACTGAATAGCCTGTGTGGGCCAGCACTCCCTGGAAAGACAGATGTCTTTTTCTCTGGCAGGCCTAAGTGGCATCCCATCAGGGGCAGCCCTAAATGGCATCCCATTGAGAACACTCCTTGGGTTTTCTACTCCCCAAGGCCATTTGACTGTAAGCATTACCCTCTATAGTAAGAATGAGAAATGCAAGGGCAACTCACCATGATGTGCAAAAGATGTTCAGAAAGAAGACAAACACTGCTGTGGAGCTCCAAATAAAAGGCTCTAGTGCCTTCGAGTTACTATGTACAAAGTCAGTGCTAATCAGCTGAGTAAGTCCTCTGGATCTTTTAATGAGAGCCTTATTAAGTTTTCTTAGACCACTGGTATTCATGATCTCAAGTGGAGAAGGCAGTTACCAGTTCCTAATCTCCATCAGATTCCCCAAAGTGCTAGCCTGTAATAGAGGGCAATGAATTTCCAGACATCTCAGCTCTTCAGAAGAATAGCTTTCTCAGTTTTCTCTAGGTGTTCCCACACCTTAGCTGAAGGGGAAAGGACTGAGTAAGTCCATATGCTCAAATGTGTTGTAGTAATCTGAAGCCATGCCATTTAGGACAATTAATCCTATCTGTATGATTTTGATGACTGAAATAATTACTTAATAGAGATGTTAAGAAGATAAAATCAGGTCAAGAGTGAAAACCTGACATTTATTAAAATAATGTTCAAAGTGTTCCCAGTAGCCTGAATTGATGGTTTCTGATCAAATAATAGCTTGGAGAGATGCCAGACATTCTGGAAGACAAAATTCCAGGGTTCCTGTAGAGAGAGGTGAGCTTCAGGAGCAGTTTGTGTGGGTTTCAGACACGAAGGCAGTCTTGAAAATCATCCTGCACAGACATACTTTACAATTTTCTAAAACTTTGAATTTAATTTTCAATTAAAAAATGCCAGTAAAATTACAGGTTTAAAATAAAATACTTCTAATAAAAAGCAAGTTTCTCACCCAGTTGCCCCTCAAATCTAACAAAAGATGATGTCTTGATGAATTCAGCTTTATTTGTTATCTAGGACCTACCACTCAGTATTAACACAGGCATTTAGTTCATCTCACTATTGCCCTGCATCCTCCCAAAGCAGTCATCGTGATGAGTGCCATTATGGGGTAACTTCAAAATATTTATAACCCTATTTTGAAATTTATTGTTGGTTCACAATCCTATCCACATTTGAACACAAGGCTACTAGCATTCCTGTCCATCTCATAATATGTCACCCTATCCATCACTAAGGTGGATCTCTTGAGTCGTTCTATGAGCCCTCAAAATCTTCCTTACTTTTCCCTTTTCCCTATTTCTGTAATTTAAATCTTTACCTCTGTTTTTAAAGTCAATGATATAACATTCTTCTGTATGACCTTAATTATCGAATGAGTTATTTGTAAGTTACATATAAGAGCTTAGAATTAATAACCAGTATATACCCAAGTTAGTTACATACATGCGAGTTATGAGACAAATGAAAGACAATGTTTACATTGTTTTTCTTAAATGGACTTTTGTTTTTCCATAAATTTATATCTGCCTATGTTTTATTATAACCTAGCTACTGCCATTTGTTCTTTTCAATGGTTTAAAACTATACTTGCTATTTATTAAGGGATCCCTCTGCCAGGAATTCTCCATTCTTTTTAAATCTATATTAGTTAACTTCTATATTTGTGCTGCTTTTGTCACCCTTAGATTTGACTCTTATCTGTGTTAAATATCATGTTTCCTGAATATTAAGAGTTCTTTTTCTGGACTTACTTGATGGACTGGAGTACATTGACCATTTCCCATAAACAGGGCTGCTCCAGTGTGCATGGAACCTTAGACAAGTTTTAAAGTTTCTTTCTAAACAAATCGTTGGATTAAAATAGCACTATACAGTACCAGGCCTGGCCTGGTGTGGTCATCTGTGATCATGGCACTTACAAGAAGGGGGTTTGAGTGTGATGAATTTGAGGCAATCAGGGTACATAGCAAAATCTTGTCTTGAAGAATATATTATTTTTTTAAATTACAAATATAAAAGCATTATATAACTCATGATCCCATATTGGGATATAGTATTCTACTGAAAACAACTTAAAATAACAAATAAAGATGAGATCATGATATTTATTATTTTATAAGTACATAAAAGTTTTTGATAGTGTCTGACCACAATCTTAATTGGTAACTGAACCATTTTTTGAATAATTTTATAGTTCTACCACAAAAGGAAAAAAATTATGTTTATAATGGCATATTCTTGGGAACATGTGATCACTAAAGACAGACACATATCTGTGTCTGTATTGTTTTTGAAATAACACTTATTAGATTCTGCTTATATAATCCATCTTGACTCTAAATGTCAGCATCCAGTGAGTTCTTCTGATGTTGTGAGTTTGCTTCACTCATAATGGCCACACAAGTCCTAGCCAGAGCTTGCGGGGGAATGTAAGCAAAAATTTTATGTTCTGATTATATCATATTTACCACTTAGAATTTTACAACATGGAGTAACACATGTCACAAACATTGCTTTCTTAACGGTATAGTCACTATGTTCCCAGAGAAAAGTTCTTTGAATATTAACTGAACCCTTCCCTTCCATTCACTGTCACCCATAGAGAGGACTGTAGTGGGAATGAGAAGAGTAGCCATACTGGTACAAGGAATGTCTCACAGTTGGCAGAGCTTTGGCTAATCTGGGAATATATGACATCAGCGTATCAATGGAGGCAGATAGGAAACCTGCAGTGAGTGGGAAGAACTCACTGCTGTTGCAGAGCAAACGTGTTGAGCACCTGGAAGAAAATGATACAGCTACCACAATGACTGCCTATGTGGTAGCTACCCTGAGAATGGCCAAGGGGTCTAATGAATAAAGAATGCCTGTTGTCTTCATCTGCCTTTGGGTTCTGCACTTGAATGTTGGAGATCAGAGGTAATATGACAAAATAAAACTGGAAGAGAACTGATTTATGGGCCCAAGCAAGGCTAACTGCAGACTGGTATGTGATATATGTATGTGTGGCAGTTTGAGTGAGAAAGTTAGCAGAGACTCAGATGTTTAGTCCCTATTTGGTGGAACTATTTGGGAAACATTAGGAAGTGTGTCCTTGTCAGTGGAGGCATGTCGCTTAGGACGGACTTTGAGCTTTCAAAGATCTCTCTCTCTCTCTCTCCCTCTCTCTCTCCCTCCCTCCCTCCTCCCCAGTGTGTGTGTGTGTATACCTCCAACTTGTAGATAAGGTGTAAACTGTTAGCTACTGACCCTGTGCCTTTCTTCCTTCCTGCTTACTGCCACCACAATCCCTACCATGATGACTACAAACTCACGCTCTGAAACTGTAAGCAAGCCACCAATGAAATGTTCTAATGCTTTCTTTTATGAAACACAAAACTTTTTACATACACTTCTACCATAATGTGACACCCTCTGCTGCACTCTTGAGAGGCCAAATTAACAGACTACCTATTTAGAATTTGAACCTCTAAAATTGTTGAGTGAAATAAATCTTTTATCTTACAGGCTATATATATTCATTCCTTGGGTATTATGTTGCAGTTGTGCAGAGCTGACTGACAGAGAGGGCTCACATTCAACATGCCAATGTCAGCCTGGCAGCCAGTCTCTGTGGTTCTGTGAAAGAAATAGAGCACTCATCAGTAGGAACCCTCCTGGAGCCAGGGCTTGACCAAAGATCTAAAGATAACAGTGTTGGGTGAGTCCTCAAATCCCTGAGGATATATGGTCAACTCTGAGCATAGTGGGCAAGGGAGAGAGGGAGGTCTAGTACAACTGATGGTGAGAGTTCTAACGTTAGCCAAAGCTCTGGTTTTACATAATACCACTTCACATTTCGATTAACAGTTCTCAATAGCTTGTCTTTATTCCTGATTACTGGTATTTTATGATGATGATGAGTCTAAAGGTACGCACATGTGGATGTATGTACAGAAACTTAGTAGCTAATCATTTTGAGCATTCAGCTGGCTTCTTAATTTTGAAACTCACATCCTTTGAAAAGAAATCCCTCGTGATGGTTCTCTGATTTCTTTCTCCTTCTTATTCTTTCTCTTTCAGTCTTGTTAATCAGATGTGAGGAATTTCTCATGTATCTTATCTTTCCCCTTCATGACTCACATCTCCTTTTTTTGTTCTACTCTTTAGTGTTCCTATACCTACTGCCTATTTGAAATCCAGGATTATAGGATTTTTGTTGTTATTTTATTTTATCTTATTTTCAATTTTATACTGTTTTCCTCTCAAACTCTAATAAAATTGTCTTTGGTTTCCAAAACAATAAGTTACAGATCAATCGAGAAAGAAATTCATTGTTGATCTTTGGTTTCTACATGTGTGGGCAAATGCACACACTGTGCGCACAGTCTTCATGAACACATAAACACATACACTAACATAAGCATACACACATGCATGTGCACACACACACACACACACACACACACACAGTGAAGCAGGAAACCAGCCCAGGAGAGGTGCAGTGGTTGTGTTTATAAATCGATAAAGAGGAGGGATATACTCTATGGAGGTGTGGTGAGGTGTGGGGAAGGGGGTGGCTCAGCGGGCACATGCTGAGGCATCCTTTCCCACCCCCCCACCCCCCACCCCCGTGAGGGACGTTAAGAGGGTAGTAAAGACACACAGAGAGAGAGAGAGAGAGAGAGAGAGAAGAGAGAAGAGAAGAGAAGCTGGCTATGAGCACGTGGGGGGGGGTGAGGGAATGGGAAGAGAGGAGCATAAGAGCAAGAAAGCAAGGGGGCAAACAGCCCCTTTTTTAGTGGGTCAGGCCTACCTGGCTGTTGCCAGGTAACTGTGGGGAGGAGTATATCTGGCTGTTGCCAGGTAACTGTGGGGTGGAGTTTAGACAAAATGCTAACACTGAAGACTTAAAAAAAAAAAAAAATGGAAATACTGTTTTCAAGTCGCAGAACTAGGATATAGCTATTAAAAACCTGCTTAGGTTTTAAGGTACGCAGATAGTTCAAAGGCTGTTGTTGAGAAAGCAGATACATCCAGATTGCAACCTATAGCTCTAAGTTGTGTGCTGAATATGGGAGTTTGTACATTGAAGGTGTCAAAGTGGCAGAGGGCAATTGACAGTTGTTTGGAGGTTCTTAAAACGGACCTGTCAAATACGAAAGCACCGTACCGCAAATTGCAAGGGTTAAAATGGTCTGTTCAAGCAGTGGCTGATCTTAGAAAGGTGCAGGAGATAGCCTGAAGAGATAAAGCTATCCAGGCAGAACTGCTCAAAGTTGCAAGACTGGCAAGCCTTAACTAACCTGAGAATCTCCGAGTGATCACATGGAGTCAGGAATTGATGCAAAATGCAAGAAGAATTTATTAATTTAGCATGCTGAAGTTGCTCTGCATACCAAGATGGGAGAGCAACCACATCAGGGACCTCATAGACGGATTTTAGAGCAGCAGTCATTAGGCACAATGTGATTGGCAGAACAGTGTGACTTTTAAACTGGTCTTTAGGGAATGAAGTAGCAGGGGCTTAATCAGCCCCTCCCTTCCAGCCTATGTGAACCTGTTTCTTCCAAGAGGGGAGGGGTTCCCATGTGCTTGGAGGGGGAGGGGACCCTGGTGGAATATCTCAAAGTCCCTGAGCTGACTTCTCATTCCCCCCTTTTCTTGTGCATAATTCAATCCTGAAGCTATTGTCGATAGCTATGCAGCTCATACTCCTGGTCTTCTGTATCTAGTTCTTTGTATTTCTGCTTTAAGATCATTAGCTGTACTGCACCTATGCGTTCCTTAACAAAAGCAGCTGAGTGGTTCAAAATATAGGGGCCAAAGGTCAACAATAGCAGGAGAACAGTTAAGGTCTTAACAAGGTAGATATGAGGGCGGTTAACTAAGACTTGAACCAGCCCTGACTCTGTTCTCTCTCTTCCACTTGGCTAACCCTTCTCTCACCTTGGCCATTGAATCTTTAACAACCCCAGAATGGTCTATATAAGAGCAACACTTTTCAGCTAAGGCAGCACATGGCCCTCCTTGCTGGAGGAAAGGTTAAGTCTACTCTCCTCAGTAGTACTCCTTCTGATAACGAAGTCAGTGATTCTTTAAGATGACTGATGGAAGCTTCTATTCTCTCTATATCTAAATCAATGACTGCCCTCAGACTGTCATGATTTTCCCTTTGTAAGACCAAAGTGGAGGTCTTGGTGGCTGCCCCAGATACCTCCAACCACAATAGAAGTGAGTGCTGTCTAAAGGTACCAGAAACAGTCATGATCAAGATCGAATGATCTTGAACTTGAGCAGATTGTCCATCTTTGTACTATTCAGCGGGGGTCTCTGGGGAGTGGGGCATCTGCAGGTTTCACATGGGAAGTGTACACCCAGGTCTCAATACCATCTACCTTGAGGACTGTCAGAGCAGCTAACAGCTCCAGGAAGGGTCTCTTTTATTTGGGTTCCAGCGACTATGTCCAATGCCTCTTTATATAGATCTTGTCACCAGTCTGGAATCAGTGAGGGGTCTCTAGCATCCCTGAAGCATTTAAGGCAGACAGTTTGGGCCAAATCTCATGCTGTGGGATACCTCTCTGGAGGGCCCAGTGTACACCAAGGAAGGTGGGGTACCACACAGGATCTCAAATGGGGTCAGGTTAAAATGGTAGGGGGTGTTCTGAGCTCAGAACAGGGCCAAGGGGAGAGGCACCACCCAGTCCAAGCTAGCCTCCAAGGTCAATTTAGTTAAGGTCTCTCTACCTGCCCTGAGCCTTGGGGACTGTACTCACAATGAAGTTTCCAATCTGTCTCAATACTTTTGCCACCCCCTGGCTTACCTGAGAGACAAAAGCAGAACCATTGTCTTATCTACTTCTTAACTTCTGTAAAATCAACCTCTCAATATACTCTAGGCTGTTCTCCCCTAGGTCTTTTGCCCTGTTTATTCTTGGCTGCATAAGCACTCACTTGCTGGCAAACCTTACACTGTTTTATTATCTTTCTGGCCCAGAACCTGAGGTCCATTTTACACACTTTAGATCCCTTAACTGCTTGGACAAGTTTTTTATCCCATAAATTAGTCCATCTGTGCATTTGGCCAATAAGTCTTTTGCTTGCTTTCTGGGGAGCATAGTTTTCATTCTTGTGTGCCATTTCCCTTTCTTCTATAGGTGAGAGTTGGTAGGGTGGCTAGCAATCTGAGTCCTTTCTTCTTCAGTATATTCTAAGTAAGGCCATCCCTTAGTTCATTCCCATATTCCAGCAGGTGTTTCTTGTAGGTCCATAACCAGGATAGGCTCCTGCATTTCCACTTCTCAAGCCACTAGATCTGCCTGGTTATTGCCCTGGGCCACTGACTTTCTTCATTCCTGATGTCCTGGGCATGAAAAATACTCATGGTTACCAGCTTCATTGGGACATCTAAGAGTTCTAGGATTTCTTGTTTGTTCCTTCTGGTGTGAGCACTCCTCTCTCTTGGCATATAGCTTGTGGTCATGGGATGTGGCAAAGGCATACCTGTTATTCATATAGATGTTGATTTTCTCGCAGGCTCCAAGTTCTAAGGCCTTGGTGGGGCAGTTAGCTCCACTTCCTGCGTTAATGAGTCAGGGGGTAGAGGTTCCGCCCAGATGACATTTGTGCTGTCCACCACAGCAGCATCTGCTTGTCTCTGACCTTCATGGAGAAAACTGCTCCTGTCTGTAAACCAGGTAGCCTTGGCTTTTGGCGGGGGTTAGTTGGAGAGGTCTCTCCTTTTGGGCCAGCTAGTTGTGGCCTGTCGGGCAGGAAATGTATCTGGCCCCCATTTTGGAGAGTATGTCTCACCCCAACAGAGGGTAGGGACAGTCTGGGGTGACCTTAAATGAATGGGATACCCGGCCCATCCCTAGGTCCACTGTTCTTCAGGTAGTGGTTGGTGTCAACCACTTCTTGGACCCAAGATCTTGTCTTGAAACGGGGCCATCGGTTTGGAGGACCAAGTGTTGAGCCTGTGTCCATCAAGAATTGAGTGGGTTTCTCCTCCACTCTCAGACTTAGCCTTGGTTCGGGGAGAAGGTTTTCCCTAATCACTGTCTTTACTCAGGGCTAACACCTTTTGCTGCTTGGGGGCACTTCTCCCAAGGCCAGGGATTTTTTGCTCCTGGCTTCCATTAGGACACTCTCAGGCCCAACGGCATCAGTCAATTCTGAAACTGACAGCAAGTATATTTTTTCCCAATCTGCTTTTATACTATTTTAATTACATGCAAGCAATAAGGTCAGTTCTAGCTTGCAAAACAATAAACGCAAATAGCCAAGGAATGAGCAAGGCAATAAGCAAATTCTGTGATCATTCCTGTGATCGCTGTTTCTGAGGGTGTGTCAGGATGACTGAAATTTCTGATCCTACTTCCTTGTTCAAGTCCAAAAGCAGACTCTTGCCTGAAGCCTACTTCTTCTGTTCCACCCTAAAATTAAAATTCTTACCTGAACTTACTTCCCTGTTCTAGCCTAAGATTAGATTCCTGCCTGAAGCTTGTTTCAAGATTTCTTGTAGATTCCTTTCCTGTCACTTTTCTTCCTTTTTTTCTCTTTCTCTGCTCCTTCTCCTCTCCTGTCTCCCTGCCATGGTAGACCTTCTCAGCAACCTGCACTTACTCTCTTGACAGCTCACCCTGTCTTTCTAGCCTCTTAAGCTTTTTCTGTTATCTCAAGCAATTCCCCTGAGGCCTGCTAATGGAGTCTGGAGATGGACCTTCAGGTCAGGTGACCCTTACCTTCTGTCACAGTCAGGAAAAGCCAGATGTCACTGACAGCCTGTTCAATTGATGGTGTCTGAGGGGCATTCTTTCTAACTTCATCTTAGGTAGGCTGATGAGTAAATAAGACAGTTTGACCCCTTGGAGCCTCCTGCTCTTCCCTCCAGTAAAGGGGGGTAGGGCCATAGGGACCAGGGGAAGGGGATAGAGAGGAGGAGGGTCTTGGAGTTAACAGGTCCGCTGTTGAAGGTTCTTGGAGGATCGATTTCTTCTCAGGTCTGGATCTCTCCTGCCGGACTTCTTTTTTTCCTGATGGCCAGCACCTGTGAGGCGGGTCTTGGGGAAAGAAAGGCCTTTATCTATGAGGGGGGAGGGGGCCCTCCACTAGATTTTCTCCCTCCTTGTCCGTCTCTGTCCCCACTCTAAAACTCTCAGCCTGCCTCTATTTTTTTTTCTTTCCCTACCAAATCCCAGGCTCTAGCCTTATCTTTCACCTGCCCTCGCCTGCCTACAGACAGCTCCTTTCTGTCCAATTAAAAGGCTCCTTTCTCTCAGATATAAATTGAGCCAACTATTAACATTCTGTAATTTATAAAGTATAAGACACACCTAACACCCAGTCCGTCTGCCATCTATACATCCTAACTTAAGAAGTCTATAGTTCCACACCTGTGATGTCCTGGTTTAGCTTGTATACCATCTGAAAGCCATCCTCTCAAGTCCATATCATCTTTCTTAATACTAAACAGCTTGGGTTGGCTATGAGACTATCATCAGCCTTTAATCCCGTCAGAATTCTGAGCATATTCTGTGGAGTTCTGACATTATTGAGAGCTATCTATCTATGCACGGTGATCTACACTGTTGTCTTTTAACTATTCCCAGCTATTTTTAATTAAAATATCTTGAAAACACCCTAACAATTAACTCAGAGCTATGAATTTGCTATCTGGTCCTTAGCTCGTATGCTTAATAATCTAAAATCAGTTTGTAAAGGCAGTCTCTTTTTATGAGTTATTTTAAATAATAACCAATAATAAGTCTTTATTTGTGCCATGTGAAGGATGGCACAAAGAATGTTTACCTTTTTTTCATTCTTTTGAATCTAGTTCTTTAGGGGGTCTCCCTCTATCGAATCTGATTCATATAACTCTGGAAGATGTGTAGAGTATAATCATTTAAAAAACAAAAAACAAAAAAATATAAAGACAAAGCCCTTTTCCCAAATCAGCATGTCCTTTAGCCAGTAACTAGGAAAACTTTTAGCTTGACCGCTCTCCTAGAGAACTAATGAAACAATCACAAAATTTAAAATCACACCCCTTTTGATAATTAAAACAATTTAAAACAAATGATGTAAACTACACAAATATTGTATGAACCTATTTTTAGGCTTTTTCTAATTTGTCATGCAAGCATATTAACCCAAAATTCTCATGGAAAATTCTGTCATATGATTCCCGGCTTGTAGGAAGCAGGCATCTTTTACTGTCTGGCTTTTTGTCTCAGAGCCATCATGTCGCCATTACTGTGGGAATCCTGGTTAGTTTCTTTTCCTCTCCTGACTAATATGCTTAAATTCAGCAGGTCGCCATGTCTGATCTAGGGTCATGGGGGGAGGGCGGTCCCCACACCCACCCGGTGAAGGGGAAGCAGAGGACAGCACAGGGGCCTGGGATTCGGCAAGCACTGCTGCAGGGGGGGGGCCCCTGGGGGGGTGTAACACTCAGGGCGGGGTGGTTCAGGGCAGGGTGGTTCAGTGCCACAGGTGATGCCCCCCCACCCAGCCACCTTCCCAGCCATCCCAGAGCCGATTGCAGCGCACTGCCATGGTGGAAGTACACCCAGCAGGGGCAGTCACCCCACACCCTCTTGTCTCTGTTCACAGCAGGAGACCACAGAGCCAGTGAATTGAGTCTGCCCCAAGGTCTCTTTGTTTAAGGATCAATGCTTGGGTCACCATGTGACTTCTCCTCCCCAGAGCAACCACCTCTCCCCTCCTTTGTTTTGTTTAAGGTTCAATGCTTGGGTCACCACGTGACTTCTCCTCCGCTGAGCAATCACCTCTCCCCTCTGTTTTTTTCTCTTTCCCTAACTTTCCCATGTTTAACTGGATGAATCTTTCCAACGTCCAAAAAACAAAACAAAACAACAAAAAACAACAAAAAAACAAACAAACAAAAACCCTTCAACAGTCAGTTTAAGTCTTAAGAGCAAAGAACATAAAACAATTAGAACAGAAAACAACAGTTTGCCCCAGGTTGCCCCTGCCACGGGAGGCTGGCACAAACAACCAATACACAGCTCATCCCTTCCATGGACGCAGAACAGATTTGTCCCTTCTATGGACGTAGAACACTTTCCCAGCCAGCTCCAGCTGTGCTTGGTTACAGACAGCTGATCCTGCCACCCCTGACACAGGTGGCGGGTGTAAACAACCAACACACATTTTGTCCCTTTCATGGATGCAGAAACCAGGTGGCCCTGCCGCATCAGCAGAAGCCAGATCCAGAAGGAGGAGCCCTCTTGACTCCTTCCAGAGGGTCCTGAAGCGTCCTCCAGACCCCCCAAGGTCACGATGTTTAAGGCACGTCTGCCCGCCACATTTGACAGCACCAAACACTGTGGGCTCCCTGAGCCCCCTGAAGCTTGCAAGCAAGACTTTTAAATAGACTTACAGACTCAAGACTGAGACAAATATTGAGATGACCGTGGGTACCTGCCCAAGCCATTTCTCCAGTCCCCTGCTCTCCGATGCATCCCCACAGAGGGTCAATTTCCCAGCCAAAGACTCTGGGGAGTCTTAACTTACCGAAGACCCTCCAAATGGATGCACAGAGTCGGTGATTTGTTGCAAAATGCAGGAGAAATTTATTGATTCATCAGCATGCTGAGGTCGCTCTACATACCAAGACGGGAGGGCGACCTCATGGAGCCTGTTCAGGGACCTTATATAGGATTTTAGAGCATTAGGTACAACGTGATTGGAAGAACAGTGTGATTTCTAAACGGATTGATCTTTAGGGAATTAAGTAGCAGGGACTTAATCAGCCCCTCTTCCAGCCTACAGTGCTTTCTAACCTGTTTCTTCCGTGTGCTTGGAGGGGGCGAGGGGAGGAGATCCTGGTAGAATATCTCAAACTTTCCGAGCTGACCTCTCAGAAAGTCTACGTGGTCCCTCCTGTAAGTCTGCATACACACATTCAATGTTACAAACTTCCATTCTTTGCATCAACAGAGCACTCAGAAGTGTCTTCTAACACCTTGACAATGGGGACTTGACCCAAGTACCCTTGTCCTAGTTGGGCTGACAGCACTGGCAGCCTGATGCCAACTGCCCATCAAAAAACAAAACAAAAAAAAACCTCTCAAGAGGTTTTCAAAATGTCAGGCTGGTGTGAGGAGCCACAGCTTTTTAAAAGAAAACAGTCCAGATTCACTGTCTACATTTTAGCTTCTCAGTCCATTGCTATCCTCCAAAACATTAAAACTAGACTGACAAATCACACTGCCTCAAGAGTCCAGGGCTGCACCCTGGAGTCTGGAGTCTGCAGACTATATTTCTCTGACATCACCTAGGTTCCATTGTTTTGCTGATAAAGGACACTCTGAGGAGACCAGGAAGCAAGAAGGGTGAGAACAGGCTTCTGTTTCCTGTTTGCTTGCTGTGGGTGTTAGCATGACTCAGTAACAATTCTGCATGTCAATCTCTCACTTCCTGCACCACCCCCAACCCAAACTGCCCTCAGGTTCTAGCAGAGGTTCAACCCTTGTTCTTTAAAGCTCATCTTCCAAGTTGCCAGGGCAGCAACCGCTCCACTTCAGCAGTTTCCCTCTCAGACTCAGCTCCCTAGGGCCTTTTCTCTAAGCTGCGAGGATCAGGATCAGGTGAGAGGCACCCAGCACTGAGAGGCGGAGCTTCTCCTCTTTGCTTCCTGGCCCCCAGGGAGGGAGTTCTTTCTGCAACTACATTCTCTATTCTTTCTTTTTTAGTTCTCCAAATCCTGCGTTCCCAGCTCCTATATCAAAGTTTCCCTGATAACTAAGTTTTACCTTTGCTGTTCTCCAGACTGATAGTTCAGTCACCAAATATTTGCATATTGCCAAACCCAGTGGCTGCCATTCCCTATTTCTCGTCCCACAGCCTTCCTCTGCCTCCTATTACATTTCCGACTACTCTATCATGGATTCACGACTCTGTTCTTCCTTATTTCCCCAGATATTCTCCGGATCAATCTCCCTAGTGCTGATCTCTTCCTTCAGCCACCCATTAAATTTAGGCTTTTCCCAAACTGTCTCCCTGGCCATTCCTGCCTTTTACTCTGTCTTCCCTGATCAGTCAGCTTCAGTTACTTCCTGAGAATTCTAGCTCTCAAATTTTCAGACTGGTCTTCAGAACTCACACTGTTGTGACAATGACAAGAAGGATATTCCTACCACAGTGTTCCTTAGACTTTCCACTCTCAATAGCTCCCAGATAAATCTTATCTTCCTTGTTCACTGTTCCCTCCTGTGCTTACCATCTGCCTCACTGCCCAAGGCAAAAGAGTGAGATTCCTTTGGACATCTTGCCCTGCCCCACCAAATTCTAACTCCTGTGTCCTACCTACCCATACCAGAGTTCATGCAATGAGAATTACCACTTATAAAAGTCTTGACACGGGCCTGAGGGCGTTAGATCCCCCAGTATAGGAGAATGCCAAGGAGGGAAGACGAGAGTGGGTGGGTGGGTGGGTGGGTGGGAGAATACCCCCATAGTGGCAGGGGGAGGGTGGAGGGAATGGGGAGGTTCCAAAGGGGAGATCTGGAAAGGGGGAAACATTTGAAATGGAAATAAAATATGGGGGAAAAAAAGGCAAGCTGAGCAAGCCAGTAAGTAACATCCCTCCATGGCCTCTGCATCAGCTCCTGCCTCCTGAAAAAGAAAAAAAAAAAAAAAGTCTTGACACGTTCCAAAGGTAGTGCAAAAGGTTTTATGTATCAACTCATTTAATCCTCACAGCAGTAAGAAGAGGATCCTATCTTCAGTTTTATGAATAAACCAACATGCAGTGTTATCTGGCATGCCTAGTTATATCCATAATGACAGGGCTGGAATTTGGATCTAGGGTGGCAGATCACAACCTTTTGATTGAGGTTCTCAAGCACCTTAGTTGCTTCTAGATTGCCTGAATCCACTTGAAGATTTCTGTGGAGCGCTGCTGTTCTTCAAATCCTCAGCCTTGCGTCTCCTGCACTCAGCACAAGGCATGTTTATTACCATCACCGCTTTACCTGCCATCGGTCACCTAGTCCAGACAGCTTGAGTAAACTTTCTGAAGTCAGAATCAGCTATTCCCACTTAAAGTCCTCAGTGGCCAGGCCCGTGAGAGTTGGCCTTTGATGACCACTCATGCTTTACCTGTCAGGTTGTAATCCTCTGAACTCCTTCACACCTTCATGTGCCGCAGGAAACTGTGCAGTTCCTGAAACTCTGGCTGGTTTCCCTTAGTCTTAAGTCTTCCAATCTGAGGGTGCGCCTCTAATGCTTGTCTGGTCTCATCTTGGATATCACCTTCTCCTTCTCCAAAGAGATCTTTTCATACCTTTGTCCCCCTCCTTCCCTCCTTGTCCACACACAGATCACACATCACAAATGTTCTTTTCTAACATGTTTTCTTCCGTGAGCAGTGAGCATCTTGAGAGTAGTAGACCTTCTTTTTCTTCTTTGTTTTTACCTCTAGCATCAAGCACAGGGACTGGAGCATAGTAAATATTTGGTTCTTAGTCCTCTCTGTCTGTTGGAGTACAGTGGTCAGAGCCTGGTGTAGGGCATTCTGTTGGGCACATCTGTAACAGCTGAGGAATACTTCCTAAAGACAATCACATAACAGAATTACCTGTGTCTGGCTAGGAGAAAAACAACACTAACAAAAACTTTGCAAAACGTGACCTTCCATGCAGCTGCAAAGACCCTACCAAAAAGCAGAGGGAAGAAAGAGAAACCAGCCTTTCACCCAAGGCTGAGGGTAATCAGCTCCTTATGTTTGTCTTCTAAGATAAAAGAATCACACTATGCTATGAAATCATTTGGCTTCCTTCTGTGTGCTTGTTCTTTACTTCATTATGCACAGAACTTACAAGTCGTTTTCTGCTTCCCTTTCATTTCAAATAGTTGATTTGAAATTTTAGCCAAGGTAGACACTAATTATCAGCTTTGTATGCGGAAAATATTAATTTAGAAACCAGTGTGAGGCACAAACAGCAGCATATACCTACAACAGAATGAAGTTTTTTGCAAGTTTTTTGAAGGAGAGAGATGTGGATCAGGGAGATTGGAATCTGTTCTGAGGATCTCTGTAAAGTACATTTCTTAGTGGCTTGTAACCACTGTTCCTTCCGGTGGTTGCTGGATAGAATGGGATGTCTAGCATGGTTTATACAGAAGAGGAAGAGAATTCAAATTAAAGAAGGAATACGGTTGTGAGCAGCAGAATGATTAGCATTCTATGCTAAGCCAGCTGCTGGAGTCTTCTCTTGTAGGACAAGCACAAATGGTGTGGCATTTTTCATCATCACACCTATGGGGTTAATGATGAGGAAAGAGACATCCTGGGAACCTGGCGCATCTATTGGGTCTGTTCCTTCTAAACCACAGGACTGCCCCTGGGAGGCCTGAACTTATCGTTCAGGTGAGGGGCAGATGAGAAAGTTCTAGCTCCTTCCACATACCTGCTAGAAGCTGTGAACTATCCCATTCTGGCCCTCTGCTTATTCGTCTCTGTAATATGGATAATAATTCCTACTTCCCAGCAGGGTTCAGGAATAAAGGATTAGAGGCCAAAAAAAGGCAAAGCTTCAGGAAGAAGCACAAACAAAGGAATCTATTATTGTACTTTTCTTGGCCCCAAAGGAGGGAGCTGCAGTGCCCCAAATTTCTTAGTAGAAAAGTCTGTGTCTGGCTTCTGAGAAGCTCCTCAGCCCTGGAAAATCCCCGTAGAGGATTCCTCATAATGGTCAAGGGGTTGATAAGGGGATTGCTTAATATTTCATAAGACCCTGAACACTGATGCTCATCTCCAGCTCATGGTTGTGCACAGTCTTATTCTTGGCTCTTAGTCTAGTCCTTTACCCAGGAAAGTTCTCCATGTTGGAGAGAGGTAACATGGAATGCAGGCTTCGATTTAGTCCAGGTCACCCAGATTGGAAGAAACAAAGTCAGGTGTACAGCACACCAGTTGGCAAGTGACATTTCAGAGATCTACATCCCATCAGGGATGTTTGCAAAGCTCTTTGAAGAATTTTGTTCTTAAAATATTTAAGAAAAGATACTATGACAACTTCCATAATAATGTCATTTATTTTAGTGTGGTCATGGACTAGGTGGCTTAAACAATGAACAGAAACCTGATTTTTCACAGTTCTGGAGGATACAAAGTCCAAGACTAGGTTCTGGTGGATATAGTGTTTGTTGTGGGCCATCTTGCTTTCTGATGACAAAGGGTTGGAAGGAAAGAGAGATCATCTGTTATGAGAGAGAGGTACTTTTGTGAGAGTGATAAGCTCTCTCAGGGTGTCTCTACATTAATATTCTACTTACCTCACAAAGGTCTCATCTTCAAATCTCATCATAGTGGGAATGAGACTTTGACCTAGGAATTTAGAGATCACACAAAAGAAAAAGCTGATTAGTGCAGTTCTTCAAAAGTTGAGCAACACTTTTTACAGAAGAAACCTATGAAGTTATGTAATTATAGTTCTCCATTCAAATAAAAAAAGTCCCATCTTTGCAATTACTGTTGTTTCTGGGAAGCTAAGAGAGCATTAGCACACGGCAGAATTTTAGAGCTATTAAGAATTAAAGTACAAAGACAACAAGTTGGGAAATTAGGTGCAACTCAAAGACATCTCTATATTTAACTTCCTATGAATAAGACTATTAAGTCTCACTGCTGCTCGAGGCCATTAAGTCTTTTTCTGTTATCCTAGAGATATTATTGCTTAGATCACTCCTAAAATTGATGCAAAAGAAGGAGAGCAAATGTGTCAAATCAAACAATCCTTACTCCAGACATGAGTTTCCCCTAAAGCCCCTTCCAAGTATTCACTGGCTATCAGAAATATAGGGCCAAATAGAATTGATGTGGCCTTTCTGCTAAATAGGACATACAGTGAACCTCTGATAGCCAATACTCAGTAGGTGTAAGCTGTGTATTAAATCTCCATCTATGAGGAAGTGGGAGGCAAGTTCACAATCATACTAAGAAGCAAAGACGTGAACATATGGTAGCACAATTGTAGCTTTTGTGATGAAAGCCAATATCCCATGTTTACCTATGGATCAAAGAAGCCTTGGAGAAGAAAATTAGCTTGTTCTAAAGTTCACAACAGTCATAAACACAGATCTAGGAATAACATCTTTGAAATCCACAACTCCTGAATGGTACCTGCCTTATTGCTCACTGCCCCTTGGGTAACCAAATTTCCAGAAAACCAAAGCAGTGTTTTCTTGCTGTAGTTAGTTCTGTGTGGGTACTTCCCCTGACAGACAGACCCAGAGATCTTCCACTGAGGGAAAGCACCATCACCTGACCAAGAGAGGCTCATGCCCTGTCTTAGTCAGGGTTTCTATTCCTGCACAAACATCATGACCAAGATGCAAGTTGGGGAGGAAAGGGTTTATTGAGCTTACACTTCCAATGCTACTGTTCATCACCAAAGGAAGTCAGGACTGGAACTCAAGCAGGTCAGGAAGCAGGAGCTGATGCAGAGGCCATGGAGGGATGCTGCTTACTGGCTTGCTTCTCCTGGCTTGCTCAGCCTGCTTTCTTATAGAACCCAAGACTACCAGCCCACAGACGGTACTATCCACAAGGGGCCCTCTGCCCTTGGTCCCTAATTGAGAAAATGCCTTACCACTGGATCTCATGAAGGCATTTTCTCAACTGAAACTCCTTTCTCTGATAACTCCAGCTTGTGTCAAGTTGACACACAAAACTAGCCAGCATATGCCCTCATCAGTGCACTTCTGGCTGAAAGGTGACCTTTCAAGGGCAAGAAATCCTGAGCACCCTAAAAATATACAGGGTCATCATACCCCATGATGCTCTTCTAGAGCAAAATATGCCATTTTCCTCCCAGAAATGGTAAAAATATCTAGCAGGTCTAAGTGTTGGCTTAAATGCTAGGTGTCAAAGAAAGAAAACACAGCAAGATTCCAAGGAGTGCTGCTGGGGGTCAGTCAGTTCCCAGTTAGCCTCAGGATAATAAGCAAGTCAGCATAAAGACTGAAGGCTTGGGGATTTAGGACACTACAGAATAAAAGTGTAAAAGCACTAAAAATCCTCCAGTAAAATACATGTTCGGATTTGTTTTAACTCTGCCCCTTCCCTTTTTGTAAAACTAGTAACATCCTTAGGAGCCTTAATTGGGAACCTTTCTTCAGAGCCTAGTACTGTTTATGAATATAAATGTCTATTCAGAATACTTGGTTGGTGGATTTCCTTCAGTGGCCAACTATTGTAAGACGGTTTGTTCCTGAAATTTGCCTTGCTTGACAGAGAGTTCACACACATCCTCCCACTGTCCTCCATCCATTATCTGAGACTAAAACAGACACTTCGATGTATGATGATGTAAATAGAAAGGTCAGTCATGTCTATCATGACCAGAGGACTGGGGCTTGTCAGAGAACGGACATGTTCCTTTGCTGATGTTCTGAGTCATCTCACCAGGCACAGTTACTTCCTAACTTCTGGAAAAAGAGGTGATAATGTCCTTGCCATTTCTGGGCAAGGAAGATAAAGAACCCAGGGATGACTCCTGGATCTGAGAGAATAACTGACTAGTGGGAAGTGAGATGAAGCCCTGTCCTCCTAGGACGCCCACAGGTGAAGGGTCCTGGGCTCTCTGGATCCTTTCTTTGCTTTCTGCTGCAGTTCCATTCACCGTTAGGCATGTGATATCCACTCTGTAGGTGAACAATTCTAATAAACGTGTGTGTGTGTGTGAATTATTGCTTTCTGTCCTTCCAGTCTGCTCTCTCCACTGCATTTGGAATTCATTTGGATTTATATTTCCCTCTTTGAGTCCACTAAAATGGCAGTATTGTCCTGGCGAGGGATAATCCCTAGTAAGACAGAGAATAGAAAAAGAACCATATGTGTGTGAGAAAGCTTGAATACCTCTGAAATAGTATCACAGGTAAAAGGAGAGGTACTGTCTAAGGAAACAAAATAAAGAAACAGATGTAAACTATTGCTCAGAGGCAGTAGGATAGAGACGGTGGGGTGAATCCAGAGGAAAAGGCTATGGCAGGCAGGCAAAAGTGAAGGCGTTCTGGGAGTCTGCTGAAATAGGAGCAAGTCCCAGGGCAGATACTTGAAATTCTAGGTAGGCAAAATTCAAAGTCTCTCATCCTCTGGGAAGGCAAGGGATCCAGATGTCTGCCTGTTATGCCAAAACCAAAGAGTACGGTTTTATAAAATCTGTTGTTAGGAGCTTGGGCTGTGTCTTCCCTGCATTCACATGTTGAAATTCTAATGCTCAGGATCTTAGAATGAACTGAATTTTGTGAAATGGCCTTTCCAAAGGTAATTCAGTAAAATTAGGTCAACGGCAAATGTTTGTGCCATATTTTAAAGTGGTTGGGGAAATGGTTGTGGATTTGCTCTAACACTTCTATTATGTTAGCTGGGTTCCAAAAATTGCAGGAGAACCCGCCTGTAAGAAGCCGAGGGTCCCGGCCCCCGGTTGGTTCTGATTGGTAAATAAAGTTGCCCTTGGCTAATGATTGGACAGAGAGACAGCAGCAGGACTTTAGGACTGGGGCATGGGGACCGTGAGAGGAAGGAGGAGAGAGAACCCCCATGCCAGGAAAGGAGAAAGACCAGGCCTGAGAAGTTTAGGACAGAGAGTTCTGGCAACATGTAAGAGTCAAGGATCCTGGCCCAGGAGTGCTCCAGGCCTGGGTCTGGGGAGGCTAGGATGGAATATAGGTTTTAGTTTATCAGGAATATCAGAGGAGAAAGTGTACTAGCTGCATGGAGGTTTGGAAGTGCCCAGTCACTGAGCTGCTTAAAGCATATTAAAATAGAGGTGTGTGTGTGTGTGTGTGTGTGTGTGTGTGTGTGTGTGTGTGTAACCCAGAACATTGGGGGGAGGGGGGTAGCAAGGAATGATGCAGGGATATTTGAGCAGGATTAACTGGCCTACTGCAACAGGAAATAATAGAATACAGTTGTGCTATTTAGTTATTTGTAGATGATATACTTCTAAATGAATTGTCTGTCCTGTGTTACTCAATGGATTATGGAGTATCCACTGCACTTACAGGCAAGAAGTACGAGCAGTATTCATTCAACAGGCCAGGGAGTGTCTATTACATTTATTCAAAAGTCCAGGTAATAGCCACTGCACACATTCAACAGGCTTAGGAATATCCACTGCATTTATTCAACAGGATACAGAGTGTCCACTGCATTCATTAAACACAAGAAAGTGTCCGCTACATTCTTTCAATAGGCTGGAAAGTATCCACAGAATGGATTCAATGAACTAGGGAGTAGCCTCTGAATTCATTTAACAAGCCTCTCTGGCCTTGCCCATTGTGTTTTGAGAAGGAATTTATGCAGAAAGCCCATGCGCTGTCACACAGTGTACAGTCCATGCTGTGACAGTGACTAGTGAAATGTGAGATTTATGCTGAAGGACATCCATGATTTTAGCAGAACATAAAGATATTGGTCTTAAACTTAATCTGAGAAAGAGTCCCATAACAAAACACTTGTTAATAAAATAATTACTGCCAATAAAAATCACACACACACATACACACACACACACCGTACAACATATTTTAGTATATGTATACATGATAGAACAGCTAAGTGGAACTAACTAAGCTGTATGTCACCTTACATACAATTTCCTGTGGTAAGAACTTTTAAAATCACTCTGTGCCTTTTTTTTTTTTTTTTGACATTTAGGTATTAAAATGTAAGTTTTATTTTAAAGTAGAGATCACAATTAAGATCACAGTATTAGTCCAACTAAGAAAAATATCTGGTCTCATCACAAACACTTGGGACAGGTAACAAAGTGGTAAATATGATTAACTTTGACATTCAGAAGAATATTGTATAGTGTTCTGCCTTTGCGTTTGGCTGAGTCTTAGTATGTATGCCAGGCTGGCTTCCAGCTTGCAATCCTGCTGCCCGCTGAAGGTGCTGGGTTTAGAGACGTGTGCCTCCACACCTGGCTGGGATTAGAGATGTGTGCCTTCACAGCTGGCTTACATTCTTCACTGTGTTTTTTTGAAGTCTTACA
This sequence comes from Rhynchomys soricoides, assembly GCA_019843965.1. Classification (NCBI taxonomy): domain Eukaryota; kingdom Metazoa; phylum Chordata; class Mammalia; order Rodentia; family Muridae; genus Rhynchomys; species Rhynchomys soricoides. Next base: position 15,093,243 of record JADRCH010000012.1, read on the forward strand.
TGTTCTTTATAGAGAGGGTGTATGGGTTCGACACCAGAAGAGACTGTTAAAAGTTACAATATTGCTCCCAGGGAAACAGTAAGGTATTTATGTTTTTGAAATCATTTCTCTATCATTTTATGAAGATGGCTATCAAATCTACCTAAAGTGCAGTGACCATAATGATGAAGCAACCTGACTGTGGGTAAAGATGACAGATTAGTTGTGATAACTTTTTTAGTTACAAACTTGGAGAGTATATTTGCTTGCCTGGATTTTGCCAATAGAAGTATATAAAAGTGCAAAGAGATGCAGGCAATGAATGTTCTCTGTCTCTTTCGGTCTCTGTTTGTGTATCTTTATCTTTATCTGTGTCTTCTCTCTCTCTCTCTCTCTCTCTCTCTCTCTCTCTCTCTGTGTGTGTGTGTGTGTGTGTGTGTGCGCGCGCACGCACTCGTATGTGTCTGTGTGCCTGTGTGCCTGTGTGTGTTTGTGATACTACGGTTTGAACCCAGGGCAAGTGCTCCGTCACTGAGTCCCCTACCCAACTCTATTGTTTCTCTTTAATTCAATTAATCTGTGCTCTATATTATTTAACTCACTCCTATGTTACATTGTTTTTGAAAAAGTATTTTGAACAGAAATTAGTCATCATTTGGAGCCCATGTTTCTTGTACAGTGTTTCTAGGATCTACAAGCATTTGTGTTGCTCCTTTTATGACTCCTTTCAATAAGGGCGGTGTTATCTTGGTGTGAGTCTTATAAGCCTAGATTCTTAGTGTCTTGCGTAGATCATGTCTACGTTGTTACTTCTGCAACCACATTTATATCATAATTTCAAGAATCCTCCATACTGTCTGTATTCTATACAAAGATAAAATTAATGCTTTTATTTCTGTGTGAATTTTTATCTTTGTATTTTTAAAAATTATTTATTTATTGTATGTATATGTGTACACTCTAGCTGTCTTCACACACACCAGAAGAAGGCATCCGATCCCATTACAGATGGTTGTGAGCCACCATGTGGTTGCTGGAAATTGAAATCAGGACCTCTGGAAGAGCAGTCAGTCCAGTCATAGGCACTTCCCTTTCTTGCTTCCTCTTCAGGACTCATTGGCCTGCTTTCCCTCTACAGACTGGCATTTAAACTGAACTTTATGAATGGGCAGAGAAGGGGTCAGGAATGAAAGTTAAAACAAAACAGAAACCAATAAACAAAAAAAACCCCAAACACTGAGATTAATTTCAACTTCTAAAATGCCCACAGTAACACTAAAGAAGGTTCTAGAGGCCTCTTTATCAATGCAAGCCCAGTTTCCCTCCAAAGCGTGCTTTAATCATTATTAACAAATCACATTTTCCAGTGGACAGGATTCTTCCTGTGTTCTCTTCTATCAGAAATGCACCCCACACTGCATCATTCATCTATGAGCTGACTTGTCTGGAAACCCTCAGTACTTCCCCCACCTTCCTCTTAAGAGTTGTCGATTAGAATAGGTCCCAAACAGGGGTAGAAATCTGCATTGCATTACCTGTCACATTAGTGACAGAGAAAATGGCAGACATAACCAAAAACAGGGAACAGGAAACTTGGGATAAACAGTAGTGGTGGTTATGAAGCAGCTGAAATGAATCACAGACACTAGAGTTGGTAACAGCATTTTGAATTGCAGGATTAGAGGTAACTGCTTCCCACTTAGACATAATATCCATTTAACTCAAAATTTGAGAGTGGATTTGTAGACATGGCATTGTATTCTATAATAGTGTCAGAGAGCAATTACTAAAGACACTTGTGGTGCACACTTGAATTTGAAGAAAGGAACAGAACACATAATAAATAACTTGAGTGCCTTGCTGTACACACTCCCATGATTTCACAGTGCATGGAGGTGAAATGAATGATTCTCATTTACAGACTCAATAACTGATTTTTTTTTTAGGCTATCAAGCATCTTAAGTTTTTTAACACAAGAGAACAATGCCTCCCTCCTTGGGTTTGCAGTGTAGACTCAGAATAGTTTAATGCACACAGTTCACCGTGGTCTTCTTAGGGGAACAGATAAGTCCTGATTAACTTTTGATTCTGAGAGGAGGCCCATAGGAGGCCTGAGATTCACTTGAACCTGAGGTTTTTGTTAAGAGTCTTTGTTTATGGCCTTCGCCATTAGAATAGCTTTTTTCTCGTGAAGAAAAACACTAAGCTGGTTTCAAAAAACTGTCTGGTCTTGTCTTCAGATCCATAATTCCTTTATCTGCCCTCGGGAGGACTAAGTGGATAAGAGCTAAGATTTGGTTGTCTCTCTCTCCTAGTTCTTCATTCTTCTCCAGGCAGAAAGATGGCAGACCACAGTAAAGACATATTTCAAATACTGAGATGTTTCCTGAGAGGACAACCTGACAGAAAAGTTAGGTAGGGGTGGTGAGGCACCAGGAAATGTCCAGATCCACCCCTTTAATGGTGGCTACCTTCTTGGCAGCTCTGCACTCACCACCTCTTCTTCTCTCCCCTCCCACTCTCTGTCTCTTTTCTGGTCTGTATCTGGCCTATCATAGTAAGAGGTCAGTATGTTTTCCACACTTGGATAATTTCATTCAAGAATTTTTGTCAATGGACAAGTCATAAGAAGCCCTTCCATTTTAGGGCTGGTTGACGTCACCAAGGAGGCGATAAATATCTGTTGATATAATTGGATGTGAGATTCAGTGTTGAAATAGCAGAACTCTGTCCCTCGCTCCTTGGCAGGGCCCTATTATTTATGCAGGAGCAGAGGCAGCACGCAATCGAGCTGTCAAGAGAGCGTCAGCTTATTAGGCAAATGCTGCGTGCTTTCTGAAGAGGGTCGACGTTATAAAATCTCACTCCAGGCTCTGGTGTGGAGAAACTCAGAGCCCAAGTACGTTGAGAGACTGAAGAGAAAGAGAAAGGGCAAAAGAAAAGAAGAGAAAGGAGAAGAGGAAGAAAACCTGCAGAAGGCATCCTGGGAGAGGTCCCTCTGCAGAGGCAGCAGTGCGGGCTCACCTGCCAAGGGAGGAGAAGGTAGGCAGCGCCTAGACGGGCGCCACCAACTTTGTGCTGCCTGAGCTGTTGTGGTGCGCCCCGGAGCCAGCTGCCCAAGTGCTGGAATGCCTGTGCCTATGCATGTATGTGTGTCGCCAGCTGCCTTAAAATTCCGATGACAGCGGCGATGTGGCAAAAAGCGAAGTTAGACGGCGGCTGCAGCTGCTCATCTTAAGCCAGTCAATCCAATCTGCCATTCACTGCTCATAGTTTGTGTAGAGAATGGCTCCCCTATTGCATCCCATGCCCCCAAGCAAAGGGAGAAAGGGCAGGAATGGAGACAGAGGGGAGGAGGTAGTTCTCAGTTTGGAAGAAAAGGATGTCCGAAAGGGGGCGATTAGGGCGGGCGATAGCTTAAACCTGTGGCACTTCTCCGGGCTCAGGGAAGTCGGTTTGGGGAAGACATTTGGGAAATCCTTAGGAAGAGGAGTCAGGGAGTGTCCCTCTAGGTCTCCAAAGAAGGGTCAGCTGCGGGCTCTCACCAGATGAGCTTCGCAGGTATATAGCTTCAGCACCGCGGACAGCATCACCAGAGCCCAGAGCCTGTCTTGTCTGTGGCTGTCCGATAGGAATCCCCGCTGCACCTTCCAGCTGAGCTAAACTCTGACCAATCTTACCTCTCTTCCCCACCTTCTCTCTCCCCCGACCCCAACCTCGGTGCTGCAGAGAGCGCCCCTAACATGCGGCTGCGGCTGCTGGTGTCCGCGGGCATGCTGCTGGTGGCTCTGTCGCCCTGCCTGCCTTGCAGGGCCCTGCTGAGCAGGGGATCGGTCCCCGGAGCGCCGCGGGCCCCGCAGCCCTTGAATTTCTTGCAGCCGGAGCAGCCCCAGCAACCTCAGCCGGTTCTGATCCGCATGGGTGAAGAATACTTCCTCCGCCTGGGGAACCTCAACAGAAGTCCCGCTGCTCGGCTGTCGCCCAGCTCCACGCCCCTCACCGCGGGTCGCGGCAGCCGCCCCTCGCACGACCAGGCTGCGGCTAACTTTTTCCGCGTGTTGCTGCAGCAGCTGCAGATGCCTCAGCGCTCGCTCGACAGCCGCGCGGAGCCGGCGGAACGCGGCGCCGAGGATGCCCTCGGTGGCCACCAGGGGGCGCTGGAGAGGGAGAGGCGGTCCGAGGAACCGCCCATCTCCCTGGATCTCACCTTCCACCTTCTGCGGGAAGTCTTGGAAATGGCCAGGGCAGAGCAGTTAGCCCAGCAAGCTCACAGCAACAGGAAACTGATGGAGATTATTGGGAAATGAAATGGCTGCGCTTGGCCAAAACGATTCTGCATTTAGCACACGAATAAAAATAAAAATTTAAAACACAGTATTCTGTACCATATTGCAGCTCTGATATTATTTGTTTATTTTTATATAGCTTGAAGCATAGAAGATGTACAGGGAAAGAGCCTATACACCCCTGAATTAGCATGCACAAAGTGTATTTCTGTGTAGTAACAAAACAGCGTTATTTGTATTGCCCATGCTTAGTTTCTATGTGCAAATAAGTGTCTTTTTAGTGACATCTTAAAGAAAATGTGGACCCAAGGAGGAAACTTTTTAAAAAGCAGATGGAAGTCACCCAGTTGTTTTTATTTGGAGCTACAGTGAGAGAGAATTCATTCTTGAGGGGTGGCTAGGACGAAATGTGTAAGCTCTTTGAATCAACTTTTTCTTGTAAATGTTTCAATAGTAAAACATCTTTCCGATCCTTGGTCAATTTGGTTGTGTAAGAGAATGTTGAATATATTTTTAATAAAATCTGCAAAGGTTGTTGTGGCTTATTTTCCTCTTCAATGTGCATACAGAAATGGCCCCAGTACAAGAAAATAAAAAACAATACAACAAACAAACCCCTTAAAAAAAAAAAAAACCTCCCACATTTTATTTTCTCCTAAAAGTATGAACATTTGTCACATAGTTTAAACTGACCCTGTAATCTGTTCTGGGCTTTCCTCTGTACCTCAAATTTCCCTTTTGAGACTGAATTACATAATTTTAGAGGTTCCCCCACCTCTAAAACTTGATAATTTTACAACTAGAAGATCAGTCACAGTGGACATAGCATGCAAGAGTCATTCGCTGAGGACTGGGGACGTGTGGGGATCACGGCAAACGGGTGGAGGTCAGATTCCTCCTACCATGTGAGCCCTTGGCTATTCAGGCTCAAAGGCAAGTGTTTGTGCCTACTCTACTACCTGACTAGCCTAAGACAGGAGAAACTTAATAAAGCAAACATTTCAAGTAAATAAACATATTTACAGTAAAAGGGCACTTGGGAATTTTTCTCTTGAACTAGAACATTTCGACTTTAATAGCTACACAAATCTCTTACATATTTCTCTCTACCCCAGTCCTAGTCGCTACAACTTGTAGGACTCCTATTTGCTTCTAAAATTAAACGACACATCTAATTAGTTGGACAATCTGTTTGCTTTAGTAGTTCAGCTACAACTCTAAGGATTTTAGTCCCATAATTGGTACTTTAACATTAATTTGTATGTATGAAGATGACACTTCTCTTGAGGCCTTTGAAATATGCTTGATTAATGGCTTAATAATAAAACATGAATCACCGAATAAATGGCTAGGAGACTAAAGTTCTTAAAAACATTTATTTAAGGGTTCATTTAAAGTAAAGTTACACTTGTGTGATGAAGGCATGGAAAAAGAGAGAGAGAGAAGGAGAGAGGGGGAGAGAGAGGGAGAGCACAGGAGGAGAATTGTGTGTATGCAAATACACGCAGTTGTTCCTCAGTTTATCAAATTGCTGCTATGGCAGACACATAAAGCAGACAGTTCCTCCCAGGAAGTCTTCAATCAAAATGCCTGATATATGGATATAAGATCATGAGATACGTAAATAAGATTAGAAAAATGTCAAAAGAGTTGCCCTCGACCTTTGGCCTTCTGGACTATGGAAGTGTGACCACATGTAAAGAAAACTTCTGACTGCACATCCCGTGACATCTGTAGGGAAGAGGGACCTCTGTATCTCCCTGCATAGCTTTGGTCAGTGACCAATCTCCATTATTTTGATAAATTGGCCAGTTCTGAACTGACACTGAATGTCCCCTACCACCTGCAGTGCTAAGGAGAAAGGCAAAAGGCACAAGTGTCCTGAAATGACAAGAAGCCCGGAGAGAGGAGTGTGTTACGTTCTGCCACTTTGTTACCACTTGCCACTTACAGCTGTTGTGCACACATGCACCACACCTACACAACCTTCAGAACGTTCTCACACAATCAAAGATTTGCATAAGATCAAGTTTCTTCATAAGAGTATTTTGTTCTGAGCAAAATCATTTTCTCAACAAGTTAGATAAGTCATCTGGAATTAAAGAGTGGTGTTGTTTTGCTTTGTTTTCAGAAATCCTGTCCAGAGGTCCCCTTCATAGGCATCATGGTGAATTTCCACCCAGGTTTCCTGCTGCCTATGAGCTTCGCAGCCAGGCAAACAGGAGGCAGCAATGAGAATAAATATCATTCATTCAGGGAATTCAACCAGGAGAAGGAGAAGACATGGCGAGCTGGCTCAGAATCAGCCCCACCCCCACTCCCAAGGGCTGCAGTCTGTCCCTGGGGAGAAGGGGCCTCAAATCCAATCTGCAAAAGAAGAGAATGTGGTTGAGAGGAAGGAGAGTCCAGTAACTCACTGTTCTACTGAGGAGAGAGGATGATAAGAGTAATGGTATGAAGCATAATTATTATTAGGGAGAGAAAGCAAGCTCAGGTCATCTTAGTTAAGGTCAAGAGCCACTAAAGCGATTCACGCTCGGGATTCAAAAGGAATAGCACATGCGGGGGGGGGGGGGGGTTCTGCCGGGGAGGGGCCGGGCTTCCCCGCTTGGGTTTTTTTCCCCCGAGTTAAGTTGTTTATAATTTACTGACATGACAGTCTCATTCATACGCACAGATATCTAGGTTTACAAAAATCTGCAAAACTATTAAAATCCTGCTAAGTTTTAACTCCTACCTCAGTGACAGAGTGCTTTCCCAGCACATCTTAGGTCTGAGTTTCATCCTCAATGTCATACAAGACAGATAGGGTGAGGGAGGGAAGAGAGGAGAAAAGGGGTGGGGGAGCCCAAACTAAATGATGTTGCTGTGTCACGACATTGTCGTTTATATTCATACGCTGACATTAGAAGTTTCTACCAGATTGTACTCATGTGTAGGGTATGCTTCCCGACAACTCAGCATTAGGTTGTGTCACTAGTGTGGGGGCACCAGTGTCCCTGCACCAGACTCAGATGGGGACAATGGCAGTAAGCCATACTATCTAAAAGAGTCATACTTGAGGAGATCACTGACAACATGTTGCTATGCATACATTTATATGTGTATAAGTCACTTCAACTTTGCAAAACCCCTCAGTTTTGCAAAGCCGGAGTATTAATCTTGAGCAAATCCTGAAGTGAATATCTCTAGGCAATAAAATCTTATGACATTCATACAAAATCAAATATAATATCAAAACATCTAAGAAGATACTTATGATAAATATCTGACTGATACAGATTGTAAATTTAATTCAACTGACCATCTCAGTCTTATAAATGGACTTCATGTTGTTTTGCGTTTTAAAAATAACAGCTTAATAGAACAAAGAACACTCATTTAAAAAAAAAAAAACAAAAAAAAACTTGCAATTTGATTGTATTCACGCAAGCTGTGAGGAGACCATGATACACCTGCTTTGTCCCAAGGAAAATGATCAAGTGTGTTCTTACACTTCCCTGGTAAACTCTGCCATACAGAAATGCCAAGGGCTCTGAAGCAGTGAGGCAGTGTGTGTACCCAGTGGGTGGGCTGGGGCTGGGATGCCAGAGCAAGCAGACCTTTGGTAAGCATAAGAATTGTGCTGCTGTGTAAAGTCGATTTCAGAGGAAAACGAAGGCTTGGCAAGCCCCTTCCCGGATCTCACTATAAATACAGGTAAACCAAAACAATTATAGTGAGTTTTTGGTTTTAGGATTCTCTTTTTTGATATTAAATTGCTTCCTGGTGGCAAGTTAATAAGGTCTGTGAGGTCATATTAGATTAAAAGTGAATCACACTATTTTCAGGGAAAAGCATTCAAAAACTGGAATGTCAAGTAAAGTAGGTTTTCTTGGTAGTGGGTTAGATATTCCCTGAGGTGGAGCCAGGTGTGGAGGAGTTCAAGGTTCAGCTGCATAATAAATTGAGGCTAGCCTGGGCTACTTAAGATTTTGCCTCAAAAAAAGAAAGATAAATTGAGATAGAGTAGATTCTCTTCAGAGCCCTATAGCTGCCCAGCAGAGTCATAGACCTCTAACCCTAAACCAACCAGCTCAGCTCAGCATCAGAAGATGAAACAGTTCTCCTTCTGATCACTTCTGGATGAGAAAACAGTGCATTCTGCCTGGACACTGTAGACTCTTTTCTCTGAAGGCAGTCCCTACTCCAGAGACAATTTCTGTGAGAGCAGTAAAGACCTAACAGAGAAAAGAATAGGTAAGCTATTTCCTGTAGAGGATTGTCATGTTTAGGCAAGGGTGGGTGGTTAGGGTGATATTTGGGGTGCTTTTGATATTTGCTAGCTTATAGAAGCTTTTCTATATTTTAATATTAAATGTTCAATAATTTAATATTTGTTTAAATTTTAATATTTAAAATTGCTGCTTAAATTTTCAGCTGCTGATACTGATAGCTGTCAAGACCAGAGTAAATCATTTGGATTTGTCATTCTTATACCCACCAGGGTTCCGGGCATGTTGTTGTTGTTGTTGTTGTTGTTGTTGTTCAAATTCTGTGAACTGACATTGTCCCTTTCAGAGAAGAAAGTGACAGAAAGGAACAGAGATAATCTGGAGTATCTTCAGTGTTCATTCTATCTTCTTGGGCTGCAAACTTACTAACCACTTTAGCAACAAAGCTCCCCTGGCCACTTAGCAGGGATTTGACTCTCAGATACCATTGTTTAGTTTGCTTCAGTTGTTAACTTGACACACCCAGGAAGAGGGGATCTCAATCAGGAGGAGGAATCGCCTGCATCTGATTGCCTTGTGTGCATATCTGTACATTGCTGTGTGAGGCCCTAGCCCACTGTGGGTGGTACTATTCCTAGGTAGATGGGACTGGGCTGTGTAAGAAAAGTAGCTAAGCCAATCAGTAAGCAGCATCTTCTATGATTTCTGCTTCAAGTTCCTGCCTTGATTTCCAGCCTTGGCTTCCTGGGAGGGTGAAGTACAACTTTTAAGCCAAATAAAACCTTTTCTCCTCAAGTCGGTCAGTGTTTTATCACAGTGACAAAGAAACAAGCCAGGACCCCAGAGCAACTGCTTACTAGCTGTTTGACGTGGGCAAGTGATTAACCCTTCTGAGCTTGGTTTTCTCTTCTGTAAAATGGACTTTCGATCCTATGTCATGAGGCTGCTGTAAGGACTGAAGGTACACAAAACACTTTGCACATGCCTGCTTCGTAGGAAGTGCTTCCTCCCTCTCCGTTTCCTTCCTCCCTCTGCTTCCCATTACCCTCCTCTTTACCCCCTCTTACTCCTAAGCACAGTGAAGAGACTCCTCTGTCACACTGAACGACCTGGAGACTATCTCTGGTGAAGGTGTACAGTATCAATAGGCTCCAGTCAGGAAAGACTGTATCTTAATTGTATTTACTGCTTTTCCTTCCAAGAACTGGAGGTGAGTCGTAGGACAGGACTCTTTGGGCATGTGGTCAAATCATGGTCATCTATGATGCTCTTCCATCAAGTGGTCCAGCTCTCTTAGGATTATCTCAGGAGGGAGAGAAATTGCCACCCAGCAAACCAAAAGCATATTTTCTTTTTGTAGTCTTCTCTAAGTAGAGCAGTCCTATGCTTTGTTTTCCAAAAGTTGGCTGTGCTTCATTATACATTATTTTTGGCAAGATGCTTACCACAGAGCAGAACAATATGCTGGTTGTGACTCCCTCCTCTGTGTGAAGAGGAGGACAAGGGACTTTCAGTGCACATTATTTGTAAATGTTAACACTTTCCTTAGGTGGCAACCTTCACGGTCAACCTGGATGAATCTGGAATTGCCTAGGAGATGCACCAGTGCATACCTGTGAGGCCCTTTCCAGAAAGGTTTCATTGAAGATTGAAGATGATCTCTGAATGTGGACAGCAGCATTTATGGGCTGCGGTCCCAGACTGCATAAAAACCAGGGAAAAGAGGAAACTCGCTACGTGCCAGCCTTCACCTCTCTGCTTCCCACTGAGGGTACATGAGCAGCTACCTTGTGTTCCTTCTCCGTGCCTTCTTTGCCACGATGGGCTGGGCCCTCAAACTGTGAGCCACTACAAATTCTCACCCCTTCCTCTCTCTCTCCCTCCTTCCTTACATCCCTGCCTCTCTTCTTCTCTTTCTTCCTCCTTCCCTGCCTGCCTGCTGTCTGCCTTTTGTCAAGAATCTTGTCACAGAGATAAGAATTTGACAATAACAAAGTTTCTTCATAAAAAGAAAACCAGAAGTGGAATAAAGAGGAAGACATTAAGCTTTGTCTCAACTCTTAATGGAATTCGGTCAAAACCTGCAGCAGAAGGAAATAAGGAACTTCCCCTCCGCTATTCCCCTGAAGTGAGTTTGAATGAGTATTCTGGATATTCATAAAACAAGTTTCTCGAGGGACACAGAACGTGTTCCTTTCTTTGATATTGTTTTACCATTGTTATTAAAAGTGCTTTGAGAAGGGACAAATGAATGTCAGCTTATGACACTAGCTTATTGCTTTACCCCACTGGGGAGCAGGGTAAAATGAGGTGCTTCTACCCAGGGACATGTGCTATGCAGGCTTCGCCCTTGACCCCCTACGTCACTTAAATCACCTCTTGCTGATAGAAATTAAGGACCAGAGGCTGGTGGACAGCAGGCTCATAAGCAGGTCAGCTCCAGATTACAGATGGTTTATAGTAGTTTTAAAAATATGAATCAGTTATAAACATCAAAATTTCAGGACTGAAGATACAGAGATAGCCACTGTTCAGTGTTGGTAAACTGGATAATCATTGTAGAATATCACTTCGTGGAGACACAAAATTAAACATGGGCCAGATGAATAGATCAGTAAAACATGGTTGTATCAAGCCTGACTACCTGGGTTTGACTCCCCAGGACCCACATGGTGGAAGGAGAGAAGTGACTCTCACAAGCTGGCTTGACCAACACATATACCATTTTACTTGCCCTCTCCTGAAGTAAATATAATAAAAGTATTTTGAAAATTAAACAGACACCATGTGGTACAACAATTCCACATCTGTGTGTATACACTCAAAAAAAAAAAAAAAAACTGAAAGAATTTGCTCAGGTTTTCATACCATGGAGTAGCAGCATTATTCACAGCAGCCAAGAAACAGAAGCAACTGCCAAAGGAGGGAATGAATAAGCTGTGGCGTGAACATACAATGGAATGTCACTCCACTTTAAAATGTACTTGGATATATACTAAGACATGTGCGAACCCCAAAGAAACCTGCTGCTAAGTGAAATAAATCAGATACACCAAGTAAAATAATGTGCAGCCTCACGCATAGAAACAGAGAGAGGCTGCCAGGGCGTGAGGTGGAGGAAGCAGTGTTGAAAGGCTTTGTTTAATAGGTCTTGAGTTGCATTTCTGCAAGATGAAACTGTCCAGGGGTTGGTTACAAAACATAGTTGACATTGCTGACACGTTCAATAAAAACATGGTGAAGATGGTGAATCTGCGGTTCTCCCTCTTGTCTCCCTGACACGACATCTTTACAAAAGTGACTTCATATGAAAATCTGGACTTAGAAGTCCTGCAAACAAAGCAGAAATGCGCTTGTGTGGCTTGAATGACAAACAAACCAGTCCTTGGCCCTGGACAGAGTGTGTTTCTGCCTACTGAGTGCCTGCCACTCACCTCCTCATCCTGTAAACCTGAAGCACCTTGCCTCCTCCTGCAGAGCCAGCAAGAACTGTGCCTGTCCCTGTGCTTCACAGTAGCTATGCTGTGAGGCCAGGGTCTCCATATGTATTTATGCTTGCATCAACATATGTCTGCCACCTGGGCCTGCTTTATCACTGATACTACTTTGTTGACTGGATTTGGATTTGCGTGGGGCTGAAGTTGGCACCCAGGGCCTTGTTGTACATACTAACCATCAGTTCTGCTATAGATCTACCCACAGTCATAGCTCATAGCACTTAGCAAGTGTCTGGTTTGTTTTGGTTTTGTTTGTTTGTTGGTAGGAAATTATGAAACAAAACAAAGACACAAATATGCTCAGTGCAGATTTTGTTTGATTTCTATGTTCAATATGATAAATAAAGACCCGAGGGAACTAAAGTGAATCTATGGCAAGATTCTTGACAGTGAATGAAATCATGAAACTGTTGTCAGATTCGATTGCGAGCAAATTAGTCCCTGGGTGCTGACCATGGGAGCCTAATTGGGTGTTGTGACAGTGCTTGAAGATGGCCTGAGGAGTTAATTTAGCAGCCCCCTTTACCTAAATGCATCTGCCTCACATGGTCCCCTGGATAATAATACTGAACAGATGCTATCCTGGCCTTCACTTGGACACAACACTCTGAAGCCACACTCAGGTGGGACATTGTTTTAAGCTGGCCCAAAGCAGAAGAGTGACCTTCAGTGCTCCCCGCTGCCTGTCATCTTCCCAGGGTGTGCATTCTAGTCATTTCCCCTTTCCAAAGGATCATCTCAGTGGCACTTGTGACCATGATCCATCACAGTTTACTATAGCTGTGTCCTACTCTTTGTGTGATCAAATGCAAAGCCAAGAAGACATTAATGGGTGGTGATGACTTAATCTGCACCCTTTAGATAATATATTACATAGGAATGTTGAGAGATCAATGATACCAGGTCATTGAAGGAATGGTGGTGTGGGGGCAGGGGATTGGGATCCAAGTGTGCACACTCAGGCTACCATATCTGGTGCTTGATAGTTGCCATGAATGCCAATGAGAAATTCAGCCTGGCAGAGTCGGTTACTGCTGCATGTTAAATGCCATTCTTTTTAGGTCCATTCAAAAGAACCCTTGCCCAGCTATAACAAAAGTCCGCTTGCCTTGAGGAATGAGGAAGGGTAAGGCTAGACTTGAGGCTTCCAAATGGGCTGCCATCCAGCATCCATTCTTTACCTGATAGCCTGGATCAGAGAATCAAAGCCAGATGTTCAGGTGTGAGCAGAAACCCTGAGTGTTTAGAATGCTTATTCAAAAAGAACCATTTCTGAGCCTTGGATAGCTTATACATTACACACTCTTGAATGAGAAGGTAAGAACAGCTGAGATTCTTGGCCAGTCACCAGTCATGAAAGCAACAGAAGTCTGTTCTGAGGTTCTAAGGCTTGGAAATACCATGAGCTCTCCATTCACAAGAGTACAGGCATTTCTCCTTAGAACAAATCAAGCAGCTCTGCGATCACGAAGCACAGAGCTGGAACAAATGTGTCTGGTCTTCATGAATGCTAGGGGAAGAAACAGTAGTGAGTCTCTAAACAAGCCAGGAAGGAACACACTAAAGATCATCTCTTCTAGAGAGGGTCTGCATTCTCACGCTGAGTGGTGAGGTGAACAGGAGAGGGATGACCTTGGAGATGCATTGCTATAAGCAGATCCTTCATGGAAAGTAAGACTAGAACCAGAGCAATAGTCTCGAGCCTGTCAGATGGAATTAAATGTACTCACACTTTCCTAGCCCTGAGGAGAATGCTGGCATGTGCTCTGCTGTAGATTTTTGGTGTTAATATAAAGCCAGCCTTCTTCTCAGGTATGGCTCTCACAGCTGTGCCGGTATGGGGTCCATGTACATTCTCTCTCTTTCTGAGAATGAGCCATAATTTTTCACACAAGGGTTTCTCTACATTGTAATAAGCAAATAATCAAATGTGAAAATCAAGATGAGCTGACTCAACAGTGGATGACAGGAAGTCTTAAATAAAACTCTTATTTGAAATGGACATATATAGAGGCCTAGAAACCAACCCTGGTTCTTTGCAATGCCTTGCAGCCCATCATGAGTGGTAAATCAAAGTAGAGGGCCTCTTGGTCACAAAGATTCCAGGGGTGGAGATTCACCCACTCTTTTCCAATACCAGTGTGACCCTCATTACACTGCGCACATCACTTTGGGCTTAAGGATACAGACAAAAGCACTGAGCGCCTAGCTGCTCTGGGATCCTGAGCAAGCCCCCAGGAGTCTTACTTCTGTATGGAACTGATGTGGGTATTAAGCAGAAGAATCTCCAGGGATGATTCTAGACATGAAATGAAGCAATGCACATATACATTACAGCCACCACCACAAACCAGGGAATTTGGGGTACATTTACAAAATGTCCCACTTCACCAACAGCATAAGAAAAGAGTGCTTCATGAAAATCACTGAGATACACAAATGAAGACAAAGTAACAAGCAGGATGGGCTACACTAGCAAAAGTCTGAGTTAAATCAGCAGTAAATTACTTAAAAGTACAGAAAGCAAACTGGACCATCTCTGTCCCCCTGCACCATTCCCAGTGCCCAGTTCTTCTACAAAATAATCCCCAGTGCCCAGCCTAGCTCTCCCAGAGAGTCTTCCCCAGTGCCCAGCTGAGCTTCCCCAGAGAGTCATCCCCAGTGCCCAGCTCACCAAGAGAGTCATCCCCAGTGCCCAGCTCCC
>JADRCH010000012.1:15107933-15149564 GCA_019843965.1 Rhynchomys soricoides
TCCCCAGTGCCCAGTTCCCACAGAGAGTCATCCCCAGTGTCCAGCTCCCCCAGAGAGTCATCCCAGTGCCCAGCTCCCTCAGAGAGTCATCCCCAGTACCCAGCTCCCCCAGAGAGTCATCCCCAGTACCCAGCTCACCCAGAGTCATCCGCAGTGCCCAGCTCCCCAAGACAGTCATCTCCAGTGCCCAGCTCCCCCAGAGAGCCATCCCTAATGCTCAGCTCCCCAAGACAGTCATCCCCAGTGCCCAGCTCCCCCAGAGAGCCATCCCTAGTGCTCAGCTTCCCCAAAGTTCCTTCTCCAGTGTTCACTCACAAAACCTGGGGAAATGAATTCATGATAGGACTGCAAACAGTTTGCATAGCATTTGGCTTTTTAAAATGGATGCATCAGTTTTATCTCCCTGTTAAAGTGACAGTTACTATTTGCTCCTGAGAAATAGAGCCTGCAATTTCAGAGTTGGTTTGTCTATTTGACCTTTCAGTAAAACAGCTAAATTGGTCATTATTAGAATGCCACTTTCTCAGCAGAGGAATAAAAGTGCAAAATTAAAGTTTCAGTGTTGTAAGACACAGATGCAAAAGCAATGTTAATAGAATGATCTCATCAAAATGTATTTGTTAAGAAAATCCGCATTCCCTCTTACATATTCCCTCCTTCTTACAAAAGTGACTGCATCTCACTATCCTATCTTCTCCTAATTTCTAGCACTATTAAGTGCTGACAATGTTAGCCAGTAAATGTAGGCCATTCCTGAGCACCATCAGTTTTCACTTCTTTCCTTGCAGTAAAAATTCCAGCACAAGGCACCTGCAGGACAGTGAGTGTAAGCTTGCATCTCCTGAAACACTGTGCAATCCTTCTCAGAGGAGGCTTTGTTTGAAAATAATTTGATGCCCTGAATATTTCAATTAAATTTAGGGAACATAGATAAATTTTCATTCACTTTAGTTTGTTTTGGAAAATTAAATAGATTATTTCAAAGAACAGGGCATGTAGTCACACTCAAGGGAAATCATGTTCTTTGTCTCCTGTGTCTGTTAGCTTTATTTATTTTTTTAATGCAATGAACACCTTGTGAAATTAGTCTCACATATAGACGCTTCCTGGCGCTCTCACCTCCTGCATTTCCTACCTCTCAGTCTCTGGTGGTGTCAGAGGGATATTTGCATGCTTGAAAGCAAAGTGGATGGGCTGATCTCAAAGGTCATTTGTATAAAAATGATCTTATCATTTTATTTATTTTTAGTAGCACTGGGTGGAGTTACAGAGCTCCACACTGGCTGTTAGCGCTGGAACTTTGGCCCATTGCTCATACTGGCTAGGAGAATGAGAATGCTTTCAGGGGTCTAAGTCTTGGTATGATATTTGATAAGGTTCAGGTCTGGATAGAGGTACTGCTCTGAAAGTCTAAGAAATAAAGAACAGCTAAGAGCCCACCCCCACTGGACTTTCTGACCACTACAACTGCCCCCAGATTCATTCTCCCTCTCCTTCTCTCTCTCTCTCTCTCTCTCTCTCTCTCTCTCTCTCTCTCTCTCTCCCTCCCTCCCTCCCTCCCTCCCTCCCTCCCTCTCCCTCTCCTTCCCCTTCTCTCCCTCTCCCTCTCTCTCCCTCCCTCCCTCTTCCTCTCTCTCCCTCTCCATCTCTCCCTCCCTCTCCCCCCTCTTTCTGATCACTGCCTCTGCTGCCCACATACGTATCCGTCTTTCTGATCACTGCACACTCTCTCTTTTTCCTCCTTCCTGTGCCCCTTCATATTCTTTCCCATTTCTCTCTTCTTTCATCAGCTTCATCATTTTCTCCTCTGGGGACATATTTTTGACACTTTATTTACATTTCAAATGTTTCCCCCTTTCCAGGTCTCCCTCTGGGGACATTTTTATAACACGCACATTTTTAGGTCCTGAATGAGAACTAAGACAGCTATGAGTTGCATTTCCTTGACGACCCTTTCCCTTTGCTTCTGTTTGTAAGGAGCCACTTCACCTAACCTGCCCATACCCTCTTCTCTATTGGGAAGATGATCCTTAAGGCTCGGGGAAACCACATTACTACTGAGACTCTGTCTCTGAGATGATGATAGCTATGTGGGAAGGAACAGGGCAGTTACTATATCTTCTTATGGATCAGTCCTTCTGAGCCAACAGGCCACTGGGTGCTTGAAATCACCTACTCATGGCAGAGTTGCCTCTGCAGTTCTGTGGAAACCTCAGCGTATGTACCTGAAGTGATGCTAAACAGAATTAATTGACAAGAAATTGTGGATTAAAACCCTAAGAAAGAACACACAGGTGCTTTACAATGGCTAAGTGTAGAGGACGACCCAACGCCCCATCAGCTAAGGTGGAGAGGACCTGGGATTCCTACATTCTTAGTGGAAGCACACAATGAGTAGATGGTGTGGAAAACAGACTGACAGTTTCCAGTGAAGTTATTTATACAGCTCTACAACCTAATAGTTCCATTCCGGGGTTCTTACTCAAAAATAATTAAGGGAAAATCTTGGGCATAGGTATGCCATGAAAATGCTCAGCCATATTAGATGATAAATCAACTGAAATCAAAACTAAAAACAGAGCCCCACAGAACAAACAGATCATCAGATCTTAGCTTAGGTCCTGCCCTTGGCCCTGTATATGGCTATGGATAATGGAAGCCAGACATATTGGATACAGACCACGAAGCTTTTCCTGCAGTCTACTACTTGGAATAATGCCTAAGGATTTTAAGAATAACACTATGCTCCTGCACACTCCTCCCCTTTTTACCAGCCCCCAAGGGTTAAACATATTATGGCAGCTGTAACCTGTATGTGAACAAGGACCATCTATGTACACTCCGGGGTGTCCCAGAGCAGGCAGGTATGAGCAGAGAAGAGACAATTTTATCACTAAGAAATATTTTATCTTGGGATCAACTGTTGAAGAAAACATAACAATGTTAAATATCAAAGTGCCCAAATAGAATTCCAAAATATCTGAGGGAAAAAATCCCTCCTAGATCTGCAAGATCTAAGTAAATTCATACGTATAATAAGAGCTCTCAAAATTCCTTTCTCAGCCATTAATAGAACTGATAGCAGCAAATCAGAATGAGTCCTGTAGACCTGAACTGCATCTTCATCAATCATCTGACAACATATTTACAGAGAATACAAGGCAATCACAACAGGATATTCTTGTATTTCCCAAAACATGTGCATGTCCACCAAGTTAAGTCACAGTCTGAGTGGTAAATCATAAATGTAGAAGGACAGAAGCACCTGTCTAAAGATTTATATCTTTGGAAGCATTTAGAGTAATTCTGTTTTCATAACACAATCAAATAAAATCAAAGAGTAAAAAAAAAAAATCTGGAAAAAACATCCCCAATGTCTCAAACTTTAGCAACTCTTGTCTAAATAAGCCGTCATCAGTGAAGAAATCATTACATCAATCAACAAATGTTTTAAAGAAAATTTTAAAAAGCACATGTTAAGACTCATGGGATCCAACTAAAGCAATGAACTCTATGGCACTGAAAACTCTTATTGTGAAACAAGAAAAATATCAAATCAACAAATGAAACTTTCATCATTAAAAACAGGGAAAGATAAGAAAAAGTTAACACAAGAAGACGAACAATAAATAATAGAAAAGGGATCAAAGATCAAGAAAACCATTAAAACTGAAAATGAATTCTTCAAAACAAGTAAAACTAATAAATAATAAAAAGTAATTTTAAAATCAGATCAAAGGTGACAAACATATTCATTTGGAGGTTTTTATCAAACTATAATGATCAGTTGGTGGACCTAAAAGAGAACTGAGAGACCCATGCAGATCCAGTTAAATACACTTCTAGAAGGAAGGGGAGTCTCTCAACAAAGGAAAGAGAATGTGTCAGTGGAACAAATGGACAGGTTTATGACAGCCAAGAAAAAACAACCAACCTGTCAGCCTCACCTGATCTACTCAGACTAACAAAATCACACTGGTGCTTAAAAGCTAAAATTATAAAATCTCTATAGTACATAGGAGTACATCTTTGTGATTTTAAATTTAAAAAAAAAATGGTTTTTAAACAGAATATAAGTCAAAACCCATAAAGGTAAAGTGATAAAGTTGATAAAAGCTGAAGATACATTTACTCTTCGAATTAACACTGTAAAAGACTAGGTAAATTTGAAAGGTGACAGAAATATTTTAAATGACCGTATAGATAGCTACAAAATAACACAAAATTGTCACAGCTCATTATAGCTCAATAAAGCTGGCTTTAAAAACTACACATTTTCACCCATCTCGCATCAGACTGTCTCTAATCTTGCCTTTGCTCTACTGAGACACAGGATCTTAAGAACTCTCACATGGACATTGGGGCAGACATCACAGATTGCATGGAGTTTACAACTTCACAAGCAGGAGAAACACCTGTGTAACCACTGAGCTATAAATAAGTACCCAGGAAGATATTTGCAAATCAGCATGGAAGCATGGGGTTTCTGTGAGAATTTAGCGACAGTACATGCAATTTGAGACATGCAAAGAATTGTCTGCTCGTTGGGCATCTCCTGTGATTATCGTTGACTCTGAATGACTTGTATCAGGCCCAAGGCTGTGACTCCCCCCTGTGAAAGCATCCTGAAATGGATTCTAAATGTCTCAACACTAGCATCCTCACTTTCTAAAGTAGCTGACAGAGGGCTGAATATGATCAAAACACAGTGCATGAAACTCAAAAAAATTATCATAAAGTTCTCCCCCCCAAAAAAATTCAATTTTGAAATAAATACGTGAAAAGCACCAAGTTAGTTCTAACAAACTCTCTTTGTTTCAGCTAAACATCAAGCAGACGATCAGTGTACACAAGGACAAGTATCCCTCAGCAGGCTGGTCAAACTTCGGGTTTTCTATCAGAAATAAGGTGAGAAGTTTCAAAATTCTTCCTGCAAAGGTTAAGAACTAACACCTTTTAAAATGTGAATTGACAAGTGGGATAGATCCAAATTTTGAAAACAGTGACTTTCATAGAAAATGAGGACAACAATGATAACCATCTACCTTTGATATATTAAAAAAAGTAGCGCCTTCACACCCTTCCCCCAGTGTAGATGAAGCTGACTTCTGTTTTATCATGATAAGATTATGCAAGAATGATCTGCTTGTGTTTTGGAGTCAAGGGCAGCATTTACAAGGAATATGTGGAAAGTCCCTGTGAATCGGCCATCTTAAAGGGATTACAGCTCAGGCACTGGGGCTGAGGAGAACTTGAAGGTGAGCAACTTAGCTTGTGGTACTTGGGTCTCGAAGCAACACTGCTTCCTGACCTGGGACTACTTAGTAATGACCGTCAAAGAGTTGGAACAGCTCTGGGATTACACCCAAGATGCTTAAGGGGAGACCAGGGGTGCAGGGTGACATTACAAGCTAAATATACACTGGGCAAATAGTTATCTAGTGGTTCTGTGTGTTGCAGTTGCACCATACTTTGGTACCATTGTGAGGTCTTTACAACCCTGTTCATGTCTGATTTCCTGGGTCCAAGAGTGGCTCCCATTACGATCAGGTTAGCATTGCTACTTAAAAATGCCTTTTCTCAAACACAAAACTACACAATCAAGGTGGCTTTGTAACGACAAATATCAAACCACTGCAGCAAACCCCACCCTTCCTGCCTCACTCCCATCTCACCACACAGGCAGATGAATGCATACAGCCATGAAGCATGACACTCCCCTTACAGCCTCAGAGGATAGAGTAAGGATACACGGTGACAGAGTTCCAAACCAGCATTCTTGGGATGTAGCCAGAACTCTTTAGACAATTATTCAGATCCATAGTTAGTTCCTGCTTCTAGTAACCATGTAGCTTTCTCTTCCTGTTTTTGTGCCCGAGACCATTGCCTATGATTCCATCTTACCACAGATAATGTGAAGAGCAAGAGTCAGGCCACTGAATAGATGATACGCATGCTCAGGACATTTGAGCATATACAAGTTCACAGCTGACTGTTGGACATAAGGTGGGTGGAGGTTTTGCTCACATAGTTTCAAATACAGCTGGTACACAGAGATCCTACAGCCACGGCAGAGCAGATGGCTAATGAGACAGAAGAGAGGCCTATCATGACAGGTTAGGGAACCAAAAATAGCTGGTGCCTTTTAGCTCCAAGGATCCTGGACTTGGCTAAGGGTGCAGGGAACAAGGGCTTAGGCCAGAAGAGTCCTTCACTCGAAAGTGTATGCACTTGAGCTCTTCAAATATTGCTAACTAAATGGGTAACTTTCAAAGGATTAAAATCAAAATGTAAGATGTGACTCCCAAAACCCCATAGCTTGACTATGAGAAGTATAACTTGAAACAAAAGGAAGGGACCCAAACCAAATAGTGGCTTTTCTTTTATTTAGATTCCTATGGTTGTTATTTGCATATTTTTGCCTGTCTCTTTACTCAATGTACCTACTGACTGCTATGTATCATTGTCATAGAGACCGCCTCTTCAAGGGAACACCCTGAAGAGAATAAAGTTTCTAAGAGAACAGAGGAATCACTTAGTCCTAGGCTATGCCAGAGATTGACGTGAACAGCATTCTTGACAAGGCACCTCCTGAACATCTCTGAGAAGACAGGGGAATGCTGCCCCTAAACCTACATGCTCTTGAATGGGTTCTTCGTTGCTTCTCTCTCTGCTGAACTAATGGCTAATGGCCATCAGGAGGGTTCATCCCTACTGGAATACTGGAATACTGAATAATTGTCTATGTAGTCACTGTTCTGGGTCAGGTTCTCCATGCAGGGTGGAGGGAGTCTCTCTGAGACAGTGCACAGGCCCCTGTTCTGTAGGGAGGGAGCTCGAGGCCTTGAGTGAAACAGTTTTAGATGGTTGAACCTCAAGGCGTCTGAGGAATGCATCTCTGAGCCTACAAAGGAGGAACACTATGGAAGAAAATACATGAGATGTTAGTAAATGGAAAATAGAATATTTCCTACCCATTAAAGCAAAAATCAAGCACTGAATCTGACTCCAGATGTGGTGGAGAATAAGAAAAGCCAGAAGGGCTAGGCAGATTGCTAACTCCTGTGAGAAAACAAGAAGAAATCTTCACTGACATCATCACACATCATTTCTTTTAGACATATCATTTATACAAACTTGTTGCATCGGATGGGAGACCTACTATGTGTTACTCGTGGAGACACTGTACAACTGTTAAATAATTCTTCCTCATCAAATACAGAAATCTCCCTACGTCTAGAAACAATCCGTCTAGCTCATCTGCTTTGTTTCTTGTTTTTAACCTACAACTAGCCCTAGAAAGGTCACTTTACAAAGTTCTCTTTTGTCATTTTGTATCTGTGAAGAGCAATCAGATACAAGAGCGCGGCACTCTTAACTCTCCAAGCTGATGTCCGGTTGACATCTGGAGAGTCTGGGTTCACTTGAGCAGGTAAGATAGTCATGTTATTCACTGTCCAATGTCATCTGATGGTGGAGGAGTACAGACCCGCACAAGTTGAATGACAGCTTGGGGTCAAGCAACTCTCACTCCTCACGCACATTATTAGGAGTCTGCCTGACTAACATTCTTCCTCAGGAAGAAACTGTAAATGGGCTCTAGCAGCTCTTACAGACACCCAGACATCTAATGAAGCATTAGAAGGAAGACTTGGACTTCAAATTTTCATTATAAAAATAAAAGTTTATCAGGCTATATTATCAAATATTTTTCATCAAGTGTTTCTATAAAAATACAGGAAAGCCTATGTTTTCCTATCTGTAGGAACACAAGTTTAGGAAGCACTGGTTTAATTGAGCCAAAACTATCTAACCATTGCAAGTACATTTCTGGAAGACACAAATCCATGATTATTTTACAGAGCAAATTTACACTAATTCAAATATGTTTCTTAGTGATTGCTAGGAATGACTCCAAAGCAGGTGATTAGTCTTCAGAAGCCCAAGGGGAGATCATAAAGGCTGAGCAAGGGCAAGTAAACTTCTCAAAGAACCAACAACACCAGCCAGCCAGTCATTGCAGATAAAACAGCTTTGAACAACATGCCCAAGGGCTAGGCTTGTTTGCACCCCATTCCTTGGAAAGCCTTGGATGAGGTCACCATGGACAAAGGAAGTCCACGTTATTTGGTTCTTTGTTTATTCTTGGGTAGAATGCTTAATTGCAAGCCAGCGATGGAGAATGAGCTAATGCTGCATTTTTCCCAAGGCAGTAGCTTTCCTCTACTCTCTGGATGTGCCTACTCCAGCAGGACTGCAACAGGTGTGGGAAAGCATACAGACACAAGAGCATCGACACTAACCTGAGAGGTAGCTGCAGTTGAACTAGATTCCTTACCACTCACTGCTGCCTGCTCATTGGCTGCGGCTTCTGCCACTTCTGTGGACTGCACACTGGAATCCTCAGCACCCGGAGGCCCTATTTGACCCAGACCTTCACTCCCAGGAGTGCAAGGTGTGTTGGAGATGGTTTTCCGGCTTTGGCCTTTATACCAACTAGGGTAAAACAAGGGATCCGCAGTTTCTGCTGCTGAAGGGCCTGAAGTTTCAGACTGTGTGGTCTGCTGAGAGCCAATGGGCACCACCTCCCCCTTAATCAGAACGGATGGGTTGGCAAGTTAAAAAAAAAAAGAAGAAGAAGAAGGAAAAAGAAAAAGAAAAAGAGGAAAGAGCAGTTGGTGTTATTTCCCTTTGGGTTTGAACACCCTGAGCTCTTTGGGGTGCTGGGGCAGAATGTTCGTTACAGGACTATGCCTCTGACTTGTATCTACATGTTTCTGTTCTTGCCTTCCCCTAGGTGGCAGCCCAGATAGGAGCAAAGCACAAACCTTGAGTGAAATGTTGCTTATAAAATACCACATACAGCAAATTATTGACCAGAATTAACTCTGGTATTATGCATGGGTCCCAAAAACTAATTTTTAAAAATCAACGCTGACCTAATTAATCAAACCCAACCCTCATTAATGTTGTCCCTTCTTTTGATGCCCGTGCAGCTGGGATACTCAGAAGTTCAAGGTTCTGGGAATTAAAAAGTGTTATGTCCTGGATTCCTATAAAGACAGAACCAAATACAATTCCGTGTCTGAGTTGTATGGGTTTTTTTTTCTTTGTCAATAATCTCAACCCACAGAAGCAAACCCAGAATTTTTCATGTGCCTGCTGTTTCCAGCCCATGAAATGACTGGGTTTCTGTGTACTGAGGTGCCCTGGAAGTCCACATAAAGCCCCAGTCTGCATAGTGGCATTCTAGAAGCCTTGGGTAAGCTGGATTTGAACCACACTTTCTTCAAATGACAAACAAATGGAAAAACAAGCTACATTTGCTTGCCCTCCGAGGAGAAGGCAAAGCTGCAGTTCAGGGTAAGTTACTGAACCACTGTGTTTTCTCTAGTTACTTCCTCTATCATGTACACAAGAGTCAAGGTTCTAAAGTAGAATCACTTTCATTTCTCACCTCACATAATTCTACACATACTCCATGTTTCCATTGACTAAGGAACAAAAGGTAGGCTACATTCTCATAAGCAGCTCTTAATACACACACACACACACACACACACATTCTCTTTCTTGGCAGAGATTGCCTCAGATCTGAAAGTGTCGATGGGAGAAAAATGGCATTAAATTAAATCTTGCTAACCACAATAATGGTGCTGAACCTTCAGAGTCAGCTAGAGGGCATTTCTCCCTGGCATTGTCACTGTCCTGATCTCTTCTTATCTGCCACCTACAAGTATGGCACACAGTTGTTATCCTTTTCTTAGAACAGAATAAGTTGTTTAGAGTACTTGACAATAAGGTAGTTGGCAGAAACTAGTGAATGGTTACCTGTGTCACCAGGATATCTGCAGCAGGTGGCATGGATGAAAGTGGTTCTGGGGAGGAAGCAGGTAGTGGCCCTGGGGCAGCCTGGAACTCTGCGTCCAGCTGAGAGGGCTCCTCAGCCTTTTCCAGAGTCTCCTCTTCCCCTGAAGATGCCATTTGAACATTTTCTGCCTCTTCTACTTCTACTGCATCCTCCTCTTCTCCTTCTTCATCTATTTCTCCTGCATCTTCTTCATCTTCATCTTCTAGTGAGATAAGATATTTTTAAACGTTTGATTAAGTACCATGGTGACCATGGAAACATTTAGTAACTAGCACCTACACGCCTAGGGATAGAGAAGTCACTTCAACTGACACTTGACAATGGTCCTTGTGGTTCTCACATGTGCCATAGCAGGGCAAATATGAAAGAACTTGCTTTGCTTTCCTCCCCAGTATGAAGTTGTGTGCCTGACCCTCACACAACCTCACTCACAGAGCCTGTTCACATTTCTATCATAGCCAGCATTTCTGTAAGCTCCTGGAGAGAGGAGGGATGAGGCTGTCACATACTTATTTCTGTCTCATTAAATTAAAATGCAACCCTCTTCCCTTTCAGAAATCAATGACTTATGTTAACTCAGCGAATGAATTCACTTTTCATTACAATAAATATTATGACTTAAAAAAATCTGACCTTAAAATTCACTCAAGTTACATTAATGACATTATTACATAATTACATTAATTATCTTCTTATCTTATTAAGCACAAATCACAATAATCTACTACGAAGAGTTGGTTCTAAGCTTGTGTCTGTGGGGCTGGTGCAATTTTGTGACATAGCCATTACTGTTTGCATTTCTGTTTTATATTGCTACGAGTCAAGGCAGTGACAGTTGGGGTCAGATCCAGAGTTGTTGTCTTCTTCTCAAGCATTTCATCAAGATATTTCTAAGAGTGGGAATTCTGAGCCAAAAGCGAAAGACACAGTCATAGCTCATGGACCCTATCCTAATTCCGAACTACGACTGACTCTGTGACTTGTCACTATCTCATCTTCAGGTTGAGGGACTATCATACCTAGCTCAGATGTCTTCTGTGCATGTTTTTTGTTTGTTTGTTTGTTTTGTTGTTGTTTTGTTTGTTTGTTTGTTTGTTTTTTCGAGACAGGGTTTCTCTGTATAGTCCTGGCTGTCCTGGAACTCACTCTGTAGACCAGGCTGGCCTCGAACTCAGAAATCCACCTGCCTCTGCCTCCCAAGTGCTGGGATTAAAGGCGTGCCCCACCACTGCCCAGCTTCTGTGCTTCTTTTTAACTGATCTTTAGTCTTTTTCCTTTACACCACTATGATTCATACTACAGGATAGAGTTGAAGTTGAGAAATTATCATTTATCAATTATTAAGGATTTCATTACCCAGAGTCAAACTCTTGATAATGACATTTAAACCCTATAAAAATAAACAGTCAACATCTATGTGATCCTGTAGTAAAACTGAGGATCACATTGGTTTGTCATCCTGTGAAGGTCTGGATGTCCATTCTGGAGGATTTTGCACATCCCCCTTTCCCTCCCCCTACCGCCCCGTTCTGCCCACCCAGCAGCTTTCACACACACCAATTCAAAACAGATGGTCAGAGAAGTAACACACCTCTAGAAAAGTCAATTTCACGGATAATTTTCTCTTCTCTGTTGAGGTTGACTGTGAAGTTGCTCATGATCTCATAACCTTTCTCTATCTTCTCCATCTGAAACGCCTTCGATGCTTCAACGATCCTGCAGCAAAGACACTAGTTATTTTCTGTTACTGTTTAAAGTCTGGTGACCTTGGGTAAAAATGTGCTGTTCAATCAAAGAGAAAGTACTCACTTTTGCAACAGGGTCTTGGCATTCTGTGAAAGCAACAGAGATGAGCTTACTTGATTTCTTTTCATGAAGTTGTCGAGATTTAATTCCTCCACTTGTGAGTCTAAATCTCCTAGCTCAGGTCCTAAATGCCACCCTCTCTACTTAATATCGAATGGATGAAGCTTTTAGTTAATGAAATAGACTTTTTAATGAGATATGAATAAATTAGTGAAAATGTGATCACTGTTAATGCTCAGCACCCACACTTTGGGTTTGTTCTCTGGTGCCAAAAAGCATTACCTGCAGAAACACTGCCATTTCAGGCTCATCCATGAACTGGATTCCTGACTCGACCAACTTTGATACGTTCTCCAGGTGATCTGAATACTTTCTGATAAGATTTCGGACATGCTCCAGTTTCTCCTCTTGTGTTCGAGTGATGGCTTGGGTCATTTCGGTCTTCCTCTCCTCCAGGATGCCGTATAGGTGATCAAACTTCTCACACAGGTCCTGTTTCTGCTTTCTGCAGCACTCCTGTTAGTTGGGTTAACCAGTGTTACAAATGGGTTATGAGGGAAATCACTTGGACATTTTAGGAGACCAGAGCATTTACCTATGGAAGATATGTACTTTTCTTTCCCCTTCAGCTGGAAATTCCATAATAATAGTCACCACCTATGACACATATCTACCAGTAAAAATAATAACAAAACCAAATCAAAACCAAAAAACTAACTTCAAACAAGCAGACAAAAAACAAGCCAACCCACGTACGATTAAACAACTAGGGAAGGGCTAGAGAGATGGCTTGTTAGTTAAGGGTACTGGTTATTCTTACAGAAGACCTAGATTTAAGTCCTGTCACCCACATGGTGGCTCACAACCAGCTCCAGGGCACCCAATGTCCTCTTCTAACTTCCGTAGGGACAGGCAAAGCATTCAAACACATAAAATAAAAGGGGGAAGGTAAGGTACAAAGGCTTTTTTGTGCATTTATAGAGCATTCTTCCACTTGTAGGCAGACCCAGAGCCTATTTCCAAGAATGATTATATCTATATCTATGTCTCTATATATATCTATAACTATGTCTATATCTATGTCTATGTCTATATCTATATCTATATATCTATGTCTATATCTATATATCTATGTCTATGTCTATGCCTATGTCTATATCTATCTATATATACACTCAAAACATAAGTAGAAAGCAAGGCCTGGCAACAAAGGAAACAGGGTTTACTAAGCTGAAAGAGCATGAGATAAAGGTCCCAGTGAGATCATAGGTGTCAGACATAAATTACTTGGGTTGCCATGACAGGAGAGTGAAGTGAGATAACCATGTATCTCAACCTGCTTGCAACCCTGAGGCCCTGGACACAGGAACAGTCAGATCATAAGACGCTGGTGTGCGCATGCGCGCACGCACACACATACACACACACACACACACACACACACACACACACACACACACTGAGCCTCCAAGAGCTGGAAAAACCAAAAGCAGATGAATGGGATAGCTGGATGGTTAATTGTGTTTTAACATTGACTCATGAGGCATATAATCACCACCTATGACACATATCTATATCTGCTATAGAGAGCGAAATGTTGAAAGAAAGACAACCATCTGATTTACAATATGTGGCAGCCCAGTACAATCTAATCAATAAGTATATACATACATATTAGATGGCAGTTTGAGAACATGTCCATTCTGTAAACAAATAATAGAATTGTAGGTTTCTACCTAGGGTGTATGACCTCCCCAGACATGACCCTTATACCAGGATTATAGTACTAGTCATGAGTTCCCTAAGCTTCAGTAAAAGCATGTCTAGTTCCTCCCATGGTACTGGGCATGGTTAATGTAGGTACTCACAACTGGTCAGAGTGTTGAAATACATGGTGGTTGATTGCCTGGCCCTAAATGGTACACATGTCACTCCCTTCCTCAAAGCTCAAAGAACATCATAGAATCAGGGGACAGGGGAGACAGAATATAAGAGTCAGAGACAGGAGGAATGCTATAAAATGCCATCGTGTGGACATGACATGGCTGTGGCACTCCTGAGCTCATAGAAGCTATAGTTACTTGTCAAGACCTGCACAAGACCGAGCTGCTAACATTGCTTATGGGGAGGAGGGCTTCTGAGTCTTTACCCTGGCTTAGGAGCTATTGGCAGTTAATTTCGGCTGGGAGAGAGGGAAGATTCTTTTCAGACTTATTACCACTGCTAAGTTGTCCATGCTGCAGTGAATAGCCCCACACATGGGTTCATGCAAACAACCTACATGAATACAGTAATATAAAAACAGAAAGTAGGAGAAAGTTTGGGAAGAAGAAAATATTCAGAGAGAGGTATTGGGGGGAAGAAATGATCAAAGTACATTATACTCAAGAAATTGTCAAAAAATAATAAAAAAAAATGGTTGGACTTTGGTTGTTGCTTTTTGGTTTTTGGCTTGTTGTTGTTGTTGCTTGAGACAAGGTTTCTTTATGTAGTACCGGATGTCCTAGAACTCACAATTTAGACCAGGCTGGCTTCAAACTCACAGAGATCCATCTGCCTCTGGAATGCTGGGTTTAAAAGCATGCCCCACCAAATTCAGCCCAGTGAAAATTTTAAAACTTACATAAAATATTTGTGAACTGAACAAAGGCCATTTATTAGATTTACCATATCTAATTTTAACAGAAAAGGGGCATGTTCTCCTCTTGCCTATTTGGCCTTTACCATAATTCTCTGAAGACTGTGACAAAAATAAAAAACTAAAACCTTCCCCTGGAGTGTGAAAATTCTTTTTTTTTTTTTTTCTTTTCAGCCTTCACCCCTGGATTTCTAAGGTTGAAACTCTGAAGCTTTGATAAAATATGATTTTTAAGTAACCCAAGGTTCACACAGGAAATGCTTTTGAATGACCAGTCTCACTTACTTGTTTTGTTCCCCCTGTGGCTGACTTGGTGCCTCTCTATCTTGGGGGCGGGACCACAAGAAAGCTATCAACAATAAACGCCCTGGCTATCAGTTTTATTAGGTCAATTAAGGAACAGGCATGTGCTACCTTAAAAAATAGTCAATCGTTCTGAATCAAATCCTTCCTAGGTCTCTGTGAGTATGAACCTGCACGCCTCTCAATGGTCGCTGTGTAGCAACACAGACGGAGAATGGATAAAAAGTGGCCTTCGTGGGGAAATGAAGATTTCTTTGTATCTATGTGTCTGCAAATAGGAAACTTGGAAGGATGCTTATGGCCTGAAGAAACCGTGAGTACAACCATCTCTCCCTGTTCTCCACAGAACTGTATTCTCTTCCAGGATTTCCCCTTGCTTTTTACCATCGTACTTTATCATAGATTAAAGCCAATTTCCCATCCTTCCTCCCCTACTTCTCCAGATAGTAATTTAAGATACATAGTTCATGAACTTGTAAGTTTATTTTTTCATATAGCTTCCATTTTCTTCTTTTGGATGTCTCTGCTTTCTACGCTGGGTGTGTGCGTGTGTGTGTGTGTGTGTGTGTGTGTGTGTGTGTGCGCGCGCGCACCTTACACCTGCAGATGTTTGCTTAGCTAGTGAATTAAGATCACATACATTAGTTGCAGGACATAATCAGTGTGAAACTGAGCTGGAAGCTCCCTCTCTGCTGTGTATTTCAAAGGTGCTGTGCAGGCTGCAGAGAGAAGAAAGCCATCAACAGTCTTACCCATTAGTGAACCCTACATTCTACAGGGTTTCCTTCTCAAAATACCAAAGTTATAGAAACCACTTAACTTCAGGACAATTGTATACAAATGACAGGTCAGATTGGATAATTGATGATGTCTCTCTGACTCTACAGCTCCAAGAGTCTGTAACTCAGAAATGCGGAGATATTTCTGATGTTCTTCACATTCCCCTCTTCATTCCCAGCCAGTTTTAGAGTGTCACTAACAGAAGTAAGACATAAACATCAGACCCAGTTTAGGCAAGTGCCATAGGCATGGCAGAAAAATTCTAAAGTGATTCTGACCACTGTTTTCACCATGTAAGGAGTACAGCTCAGTGTCTAAAATAGCCTGAAGATAAAGCCTGAGCCTGGCCACTTGTCACTGAGCAACTGCAGTCCCACCACCCATTTATGTCTCTACCACATTCCTCCAGCATTCATCTGGACACACTTGTGCAGAAATTCAGCTGCATGTGAGATACAGCACTCCAAAAGTTGCATTTCATCCTCCCCCCGAAGAAAAAACAGATGTCAAGTAAATAACACTCAACAAAGAACCATCTTAAGTGAAATGAAGATAGCAAGCCCAAGCATTCGTTTGCAAGGCTCCAGTTATAAACACTTAGAGAAGTCTCATGAACACAGAATAGAATGTTTCTAATAAAGGAACAAATTGAAACTTTAGGCACAGGCTGAGCTTCAGCCCCTGCCCTCTCCGCCTGCTCCCTTGCTCATCAATACAATTCTGTATTGGCAGGAGTCTGATATCTCCCAACTGATGCTCACTTTGTTGAATTACATTATTCCTCCTTATGAGGATAGTTATATGACATGTGGCATTTATATAATGCTTGCTGTTTATATCATTGACATCATGGCTTTTCTGGGCAGGTCCAGACCATGTAAAACCTCCCTGTGATGCCTGAGGGCAGGAGAACACAGACTCAGAAAAGCCATGTGGCTTGATGTACATGGCTCACTGCACTCTGCAAATAGCATGGATCCAGAAAATGCTCTTTCTCCCTTGCTACCAGTATTTGGAGTTCTCACATGAATAGAGCAAATGCCAACTTCCCATTCCTTTGCGGTTTTCTTCCTGGAGTGAGCTGTTCAACTCTGCCATTTTGACTAAGCAGGATCCTGATAATCTTTTTACACCATTTACAACAGGCTCCAGTAAGTCAATTGATGCTTTCTTTTTATCATCCAGACAAGTGTACATACATAGTCCAGGATGATTCAAGATGGCATGATATACCACTAATCTCCTTGAGTATGTCCTTTACCCCACTTTGATCATCACAACAGTGTGAAGTAGTGTTATCATGCCCCTGTAAAGCAGGAAAGTTGAAGAACAAATAACGTTAAGTTATTCCATCTCCAGCCACCCTCTGGGGGCTATAGGGGTGAAAGATAGATGCTTGCCTGATCTCAAACCTTTGAAACAGAGCATAGGAATCACAGTTAACAGCCCCTACATCTCCACAGGAAACACATGCTTATCCACACATCTGCTCATTCACTCCTGGTGTTACTAACTATTAAAAATATCAGACTCACTTGACAATGGTGGGAAACACAGAAATACGTAAGTAAAGCATTAAAAATTGCCAGGCTTGATGGCTTATGTCTCTGTTCCCAGTATTCAGAAGGCTGAGAAAAGATGTAGCCAACCTGGGCTACAGCTGTAGCCAACCTGGGCTACAGCTGTAGCCTGTCACAAACACATGAACAACAAACAAAACCTCCAAGCTCAGGCTTGCTATTAAAAGTCCTGGCCCTTCAGTATTCTCCTCTTGACCATTCCTCCCGTGAAAGTACTGATTAGACATGAATGTAGACATTCAAAATGGTCATGTATGAACCATTGTGTACAATGTGCATAACCCTATAGCGATATTGTTTTATTTTCTTATCTTATTGTCTTAAGAAGATAAACAACTGAAATAAACACATGAACATAGATTTTATTTTTCTTCAAAGCACTGGGGACTGGACTAGGTGACTTTGTATACCAGAAAATTGCTCTTTAGCCTCAGCCAGTTTTTATTCCCCCTGACACACCTTCCTGAGTAGCTGGGATTAGAGTTGTGTATCACCAAACCTGGTGTGAAAGTGGGCACTTTAAAGACCACCAACATCTTAATGACTTGGAAGTAGTGATAGTATACCTGCTTTAGAAGTCTGTAGAAAAGTGTGCCGTCTCGGATAGTCATTACCAGTAAGAAAGGGTGATGATTCTGACCTTGGCTGCTCTCAGTACTGTCCCTAACTAAACCCCTTCTGCTGATTTAGCTTTAAACCTGTACTTTCTTGGCTTGCTCTCAAGTGTAACTAGAGACAGCTGCTTCCTGCTGAGACCCTGGCTGGCCTCTGTGAAAGATGCCTGTTGTCCTTACTAACACAGCCAGAATCAAGTTGTTTCCCTCGCTCAAGACTTCAGTGGACCACAGGACTTTCCACACATCTTTTGATGTCTTTATCCCAGACAGGAAGCCAGACTCTCCACAGAGAGTCCCAGGAGGTGGCTAGAGATTGCCTTGCTCAACAAAAGTAACAGGCTATTTATAACACCAGACTCAACCTAGCCCACAGTGGACTGCTGATTCATGGCCAGTGACTGACTGATCTTCATTGTAAATAAGAGGAAACAGTTTATATTGTCTATTTATGAATCTCTAAGACTCTTCACCAAAAGAAAATATTTCTTCCGTAAGTAAATCTCCATGTATCAAAGATATTTTTAGTAATATGAGTGTGGAGAAGAATTGATTTTGGTGATGTGTAAATCTCAGATAATTATAACTAATTGAAGTCTGGAAGCCATCTTCTAGGACATGGCCTTAGACTTCCTAACAGACTTTGCCTTGGTAATAGAAAAGTAGTAAAAACACACACTTCATGCCAGGTACTGTGCTGGGCTTCTTCACTGAGCCTGTAATCCCTACAGAGTAAGTGTGATTGTCCCCTTTTCACAGAATAGGAAACCAAGGCACTAGATGTGCTTATAGTAATATGTATGGATCTTAAAAGACATAATTCTAGATTCAAAACACAAAGAAACTACAATGCAATAGCATTTGTAAAATTAAAAGGCACGTATACTATGATGGCTTAAATGAGAATGATCCCTATAGGCTTAATAGTTGAATGCTTGGTCCCTAGTTGGTGGAGCTTTTTCTGGAAGGATTAGGGGGTCTGGCCTTATTGGAGGAGGAGTGTAATAGGGGGTAGGCTTTGAGCTTTCAAAAGCCTGCACCAGGTTCAGTCTCTCTCTGCCTTGAACTTGAAGATAAGTTGTAGGTTCTCAGCTACTGATATAGTGCCATCCCTGCCTGTTGCCATGCTCGCCACAATAATTGAGATGGACTGAACCTCTGAATGTGTAAGCAAGCCCCCAGTTAAATGCTTTCTTTTATATGCTGCCTTGGTCATGATGTCTCTTGATAACAACAGAAAAATAACTAAGACACACACATATAAAACAATCTGTGAATTGTGTTGGAACACAACAATGTACCAAAAGCTGAGTGGTCAGTCTGTTAGCCACTATTGGGGAGATTTTTCTCCTCCTCAGGATCCCAGGATGACTGCCATGAGAGGACAGGTATGTAGCTCACACCTTTACAAGACTTCCTGAGGCACCAATCAGCATATCTGAAGACTGTTCAGGTTTCCAGCAAGAAATTTCACTAAATAATAGGAACAGTACTCATTTCCATTGCTGGCCACTGATTTGTCTTGTTGCTAATCTTTCAAAAGGAGTTGACTGAGGAAGAGCACACATGTAACTCTCTGAGCAACTATGGTAAAAATCTACCTCATGGAGCTGTGAGGTAAGCTCTCTAAAGTACCAGGAAGTGTTTCAGAGATCTATCAGGAAGGAGGGAAAGACAGGATCATTGAGAGGGGATTTCTAGTGTATCACTGAGACACTCACTATGCCCTCGGAGTATCAGGATTGGTTTTGATTCCCTTGGAGCCAGCTGACTTACCTCAATAGTTTTACAGGTGTCCTCCAGCTGGCTGATCACACCCTGGACTCTATCGTTGCTTCCCACAAGTACAGCAATTCCATCACTGAGCTCTGACTAATAAAGAGAAAACAAGACATTAGGGTTATGGCCCACTCACAGCATTGTCCTTAAGGGGGTTTAATCTCTAAGAAGTAAACAAGCCTACAAACAAGCTCCAAGCTCATGGATTTCTGCTGAGATATATTCACACTGTGGGTGAAGATGAGGAAGCTGCTCATGAGCCGCATCTTTGGTTTAGGCTGGTAGGATTGCTCAGTGCTGCCCCTCCAGCCTCTGGCCCAAGAAAAGAAGTCTGAGAATGAAGGTGGCCAAGGAAGGCCAGAATTTTCTGTCATTATTAATTTAGGTGTTAACTAAGTACCTGTAAGAGGTAGGTATGGGGTATGACTCCTTATATAAAACCAAGAAAATATAATTAATCCCATCTAAAGACTGAGGCTGGGGCCAGTCAAGGGAAACCTGTCAGCCTCTTGATATTGCAAGCATAAAACTTTAATATATGCTTGTCTTTGTGTGGGATGAGGCTCCATAATTTTCACATTACTGATGGAGAACTGGATTCTGTTAAAAACACAAAGAAAACCTAGTAATAAGCTATCGATAATAGTGTATTGAAGCTGGAGGTTTCTGAACATTGCGTAAGTGGAACAATGTGACAGACTCAAATATGTGACATTTGGAATTTGAAATGAATTGTCCAATGCAGTACAGGACTAACTTTACTTGAGCAATTAATGCAGTAAATATTCACCTCGTAGGTGTGTGTATATTTCAATCCTCCTGTGCAAAAACAGTACAGATACATGCAAAGGCTTACTAGACCGTCGCACAAACTTAGAACTGTAACACGCGACTGGCTCTATCAGAGACAATACAACTTTAAAATTCCAGTGTTCTTTTGACCCCAAAAGTAATTTTCTGTTCCTATTTACCCTCTTCCTACACTGGACATAGAGCCACAACGGGTGCAAAATGGGGACTTGGGAAATCTGGCTCTTATCTCTCTTTGGTCTAAACTTCTCCAGGTTATTGAGAAAGACATATAACCATTATAAACCTGAATTTTCCCACATTTGAAAGGAGACATCTAATAAACCTGGGCGTAAGGCATTGAAAACTGACAGTCTTCTCTACATGTAGAAGGTAACATGGAAGCCCATTAGTAAACAAGAAGCTACTCTGACCAAAGAAGAAAGGTCTGGGAGTCCTACTTCCCATCCCTCAGCCCATCCCATGGTCTTCCAGGCCTCTGAGGGAAGTAGTCAAAAGCAGATACCAGACAGTTCTACCATTCTGGGCCTTGGGGCTAAGGGATCAGAGCAAAGAAAATAAAATGTAAGTTGAAAATAAATTACATCAACAAATGCAAAACCATGGTTACTAGTCATAACAGGTGTCACAGAGTTTGGTTTCCAATTTGATTTCAACTCTGGTCTTTGATATAAAATTGAAATCAATGATTCTAAATGGAAGAAACTGAGACTTGACGGACCTACTGATACACACACACCTTTACCTACATAGTAGCATAAATTCTAGGCGGCTGCTACTTAGTGCAGGGCTGCTGAGACACTGACAGTATTTAGTTAGAGCGAGGAGCCCCAGATCCAGTTCCTAGTGTGAGGGACTTATATTTCATTCAAAGAGTGCTTTGAGGCTCAGCAGGAGGCACAGACTTTAAGCTGTTTTGTAGCTGTGTGCCATGACTATAAGTCTCATACACAAGGAGTTGGTGAGAAAAGGCTTTGAAGAAGGCAAGAGAGCATTTTATTGATGAATAATAAAATGTATCCTAGGACTGGAAAGGGATCGTGAAGACCATCTCATTCTTATCTGTAGTTTTGACTCCAAGTCATCTTTATCAGCTGGCATTTGATAAGCCCCCTAACACTATGTATCTTTAGCCACCTCCAAAGGTCACACCCAGGCCTTCTGAGTTTTTTGTTTGTTTATTTTTGTTTTTGTTTTTCTCTAGCCACCCCTCTAGGAAATCTTGAAGGGAATAGAGTCTGAGACAAACTGCAAGTCTGCTTCCTGTGAGGCTTCCACTTCCTGTGGGGCCTTCCACATCCATCCTCCCCTTTGTTATGCTCCCCTCTTTGGTCAGAAGGAACTAACTCACTAGTGCTTAGAAGGGGCTGAGGAGAGGAATTGAACTTCCTACCTTCTGCCTCTGGAACACATGGGTCAGGGGAGCCACCTGGCAGTCCTTATGAGCTCCAAAAACCTTGCACAAGGAGCAAGTGGGCACTTCACAGTTCAGACAGTAGATGTTGATGCGTTCCTCTTCATGTTCCTCACACATGGGCTGGTCCAATTTTTTTTCTGGCCTGGGAGGAGGTAAGCCGATAAATAACTATCAACATCCACCAGGGCAGATCAGAGGGGTGGCAAGCATTGCAAATCCTAGTGGTCCCTGACCTCCCAACCCTATCCTGAAGACTCCCAAAGCCCTTTCATGTTCAGTTGGTTGGCAAGTGCTGACAAATCTTCATCTGCTTGAGCACTTGGCACCGAAAGACAATGATGTTTAACATTTTTCAATTAGCATTTGTCAAATTTTATAGTGTGTTTGCATCAGTTCAAGATTTTAAAACTGCCCCATATAATTCCTGAAAGTTCAACACTGGCCTCTGGCCAGCCATTTGGACCTCCCTCCAGCTCTGTGCCCACAGGTGAGCTTATAGGTTTCTCATGAGATCTTCCTATGGGTGACGAAGAGGAAGCTACTGATAAGCTGCGTCTCCATTTTAGGCTAGTGGAATTGCTCAGTGCTGTCCCTCCAGCCTGCATCCCCAGAAATCTTTCCACCTACAACTCAGAGAATTGAGGCGCCAAGGAGAAACAGAACTTGGTAGGTGTGGGTGTAGCCTCCTTACATAAAACCCAGAATACTTGATGTATCCCATATAAAGACTGAGCCTGGCAAGATGGCTTAGTGGGTAAGTAAGGGCACTTGCTACCAAGTCTGAGTTCAATCCCTGGACCTACATGGTGGAAGGAGAGAACTGACTCCTGTAAGTTGTCCTCTCTATGAGTATCTATTACACACACACACACACACACACCATAAATAAGTACATGTAAATTTCTTAAAGTTAAGGCTCAGATTGTTAGGAATTGAGAATAAATCCAAATTTAAAAGCTTCCTCATGTTCCCCAGTGTAGCTATTTAGAAGCTTCTCACTACAGCCACTACTTTTTTCAGTTGCTGTTGAAATACATTTCTTAAAAATCACAGGGTTGTGTGGACAAGAAATCAGTTTAGCAGCTGATGGGCAGGATTGCTAAAATCATAATGGAACAGAACGCCGAACTGTGAGTTATTTGTAGTGAGAATTAAAAGTACTAACATGTGATGGTTTTGTTTCAAGTATATGTGTGGATTACATATGTATACTGAATAATGTAAATGTACATGTGTCAAACATATATATATATGTATATATAATTCAGATATGTAAAGACGTATTACAATGTAAAACATATTGTCTACTGTGGGTCATGAATCCAAGTGTTTGAACACCTGGTGTTGGTGTGTGGGATAGATTATGTAGCTGCAGTCCCAGACTCAGAAGGCAGAGGACATAATGATATATCTCTACTGTACTGGGTAATATTTGACATTGGCACAAATAAATACTGAGAAATATCTAGGTCTGCTAAGGAAGCTTCTTGAGATCCTAGGTCCAAGAGGGATTTTTGTCTGGTCCTGTAGCTGCATATGCTCATGAAATCTGTAGCCTCCTGATTTACCTACAGATCTGGGACTCAAGCAAGGAAGCATGGCCATGAATGGGAAGGTTGTTTCCCTTCCCAGTTCTGTCCCAAATGTGAGGCACAGCCAGTCATCTTTTTTCAGTATAGCCTGTGCCTAGAACAGAGCCTCAAAGAGAGGAGCCCTGCTGAAATATTTGCAAAGTGACTGAGTGATAACATAAAAAGGAAAGTGAGAGGAGTCCAGAATTGGTTGAGACTTTGCGGTTATCTGGAGAGCAGATCCACAAGATGGCCTCTGCCTTGTCAAAGCCATCTGTACATTATGCTAACGTGGGCTTTGCTGGAGTCTGGAGCATATTTGCTGGAATACCACAGCACAGGCATGCTAATGCCCTTCATCTTCCCTAGGCAGGTCCAGATTAGTACATATTGCTAATGCCCTTTTGCTGTTATGATGTCAGCAGATGTTACAGAGCTGGAATGCAGAAAACACACACACACATATTGAACATATGGAAGCTGTCAGACTGTTATATTTTATTTTTCTTCATGATTCAATTTACTCTTTTTTCATAATACATTGAAAACTGTTTCCTTGATTCATTAGTAGTTTTGTTGTTGGTTTGCTTTGCTTTGCCTTTTTTCTTTTGCCTTGTTTAGGGGCAACATGGGTCTAAAGTCACCATTCTCTTCCAAGTAAGTGTGCAAGAAAATCCTGTGTACAACTTACACCAAATAACAAATCTGAAAAACGTTTGGCATAGGGCTTGAGGATGTAAACACCATCTCTTAGAGCACACAGCCGTGGTTCCAGGCTCAGGGCTGAATGTTGGAAGTGCCTCTCACTGTTCAATACTGTAAGGACCTATAAATTGTTCTTCCTGGTCTCCTAGGTCTCTGAGGAGGCAGAGCTTTTACTGAAGAGTGAGCAGGAAGTCCTGGTGTGGAGTTCTGTTAATGGTGTTGTAGTTAAAGTGAACTGGAAGCTTAATCCCAGCACACACTCTCTCTGTGGTGATGTATGGCCTTAAGTGCAGGACTAAACCTTTGGCATCAGTTTCTCTCATCTAGACAAAAGACTAAGGGTCTTCTAACTCAATGTGGCAGAATGAGCAGAGGCAGTTATCTGTGCTCCCTGTGGAAACCTTCCTAAAGAAAGCAAGGAACTAAAAATACATAAAGAAATATACACAGAAGGTAAGATGACAACGAAGAGATATCTACCGAATGCTGAAAACCAGAAACATCTCGACAATTTCTGCTGATTGCCTGCTAGACAAATGC
This sequence comes from Rhynchomys soricoides, assembly GCA_019843965.1. Lineage (NCBI taxonomy): Eukaryota > Metazoa > Chordata > Mammalia > Rodentia > Muridae > Rhynchomys > Rhynchomys soricoides. The sequence goes on from JADRCH010000012.1 coordinate 15,132,348, forward strand.
CTACAGGAAGCTGGGAGTCCTAGGAAGTCTCAAGAACCACAGCTAGAATTTTTAGCAGAACCTCTATGAGAAATTGTGAAGGTGTGGTGAGGGCATGACATTTAAGAAGGAGGACGTTTTAAGAGATGGCATATGGCGATGTACTCCATAAAAGCAACATTGTAAGCCACCCGAGGGAGATATGGGTTGAAGCAGGAGTGAATAAGAGCAATTCCCAAGCAGAGAGTAGGGCCCAGCACTGAAAGGGTTCACTCTGCAGCAGAAAGCTGATAGTCAGTGCCTAACACAGAAAAACAAAACAGGAAATAGTAACATAACAGTAATAGTAACAGTAAGATACACATGGGGTGGGAGAGTTGCCTCAGTGGTTAAAGCATACATTGCTCTTGCAGAGAACCAGAGCTTTGTTCCCAGCACGCTTGTGGTAAACTCATGAGCATGCAAAACTCCAGTTCTAGGGGATCTGACACCCTCTTTTGACCTTTACAGGTCACAAAAATATCCCTGTTTCAGTCGGCTTTTGCTTTAGTGATAGGGATTTGACTCACTGTTTTTCTATAATTTTGTTCCTCAACCCTTGAACGGGGCATCAGGCTGACTTCATTGGTAAGGCAGTTTTACTAACACAAGTTTTAACGTTTTCTGTTCTCTAGATTTCATAGCAAATGCTATTATGTTCATGTTTGAAGTTCCCACTAGGTGAGTGGTGAGACAGAAAAATCATCGTAATAATTAAAGCACAGAAGACTGTGGTGTGCTTGTCTGTGCTGCTTACAGAGCTAGCACTTCGGAGCCCCTGTGCTGTGAAAGACACTGGATTGGATGTCACAGAAATGCCTTTTCGTAATTGGTTGCTTACTGGTTGTCGGTGCGATCTCTTAAGGAGACATCTTCTCTCCCTTCACTTTCCTCCCTCCAAACCCTCCTATCTATCCCTCTTGATCTTTCAAACTCTACTTCTAAATAAGTCTATATAATTTTATTCTTATTGCGTTTTCAGGTATGACCGTTTGGTGGTGGATAACCCATTGGTGTGCTCTTCCGGGGGTTGGGGGGAGACATTCCCCTGGTCTCAGCACGCCTTAGCTGCCAGCTGTTCTTTGTGAGTTGAAGCCTTGTAGTCTTCCCTATCCACTTTGGTGTGTCTATTGTGTTTTCCTTGTTCGGCTCATGTTTAAGCAGTCATGTTGTGGGGGCAGTAAGGGGTGTAGCTTCTGACATGACTAGGAAACACAGTCTCACAGCAAACCCCCTGATCTGCTGGCTCTTAGAGTCTTTCCACCCCTTCTTCTGCAATGTTTCCTGAGCCTTTGTGTGGGAATGGTTTGTAGATATAGCTGCTGCGATAACTCTGTTGAACACAACAAAACACAATGCAATGTGATCTGAAACATGGTGACAGTTTCCTTCTCCTCAAGAGATTAGGAAGCCAGGGAAACAGGTGGCTGCGGTATGTCATCAGCAATTCCTCCTCAGTTCTATCTATAGCCTGGTGCTATCTAATTTAGTTCTGAATCTTGAGCAGAAACCAATGGCCATAATAATCACAATAATTACATAATTACATGTTATATTAACTGAACAACTTTCCTGCAAAGAGTGCAAGGCGTTTATAGCCCTGCAGATGTTCCATACGCACAGGCCACTTGTAATAAGGATCACAACGGGTCCGTTTCTACACAATTTCCAAGGTTTTAGACGTTAGGAATGAACTCCGTAGTTTCATCTCTAGGAATGTAAAGCTTACGTGGTATGAGAAATAAGAAACCTTTTAAAATGTTCTAATGAACGGATTCATGTGACCCACCAATCAGCCAGCAAGTGCGTGCTGAGAGCACTTAGTAGCAGGAAATAGACTGAAGTACATTCCCCTTCCCGTTTTTGTAAATGACATTCCTGAAGGCCAGCATTGTATCTTGCCTTGAATGTTCCAAAGAGCCAATATTATGACAAATGATGATGTCAGAGTGATTTTAAAATGTAAGTATTACTATTGTTTAGACTGCTTTAAGGCAAGATGACTAGGAACTGGGATGTTTTTGGAAGATGTTTCTTAACTTATGTACACGTTTGTGCTAGAGGGTTTCTATATCAAAGATCTGGAGTTTATGAACTGGCTATATGTCAACATGTCTATTGTTGTGGTTTATAATAAAAAAGAAAAAGAAGATAGGGATATCGTTGGTGGGGGCATGGTCTGGTGGGGTAAGGGGGTGCAGCCCATAATGAGGCATCCCTTCCCTCTGATGGACCACATAATGGTATAGGATAGAGTTTATTTAGGGTATGGGAAGGAGAGTCGAGGGAGTGGGGGAGGGGGGAAGGAGGAGGAAGAGGAGGACCAGGAGGAATAGAGGCTGGCCAGGAGCATGTGGAGAGAGGGGGGAGGGGAATGGGGAGAGAAGGGACAGAGGAGGAGGAGGGTAAGAAAGCAAGAGAGCAAGAGAGAGAAGAGGGGGCAAGCAGCCCCTTTTATACTGAGTCAGGCATACCTGGCTATTGCCAGGTAACTGTGGGCGGAGCCTAGGAGAAATGCTAACATCTATAATGAATGTAACACAAGGATGTGGGGTGGATCCCACCTCTGTCAACATGACTCTCTTTGATGGCACAGAAGCATGCGCACCAGCTCCTTTCTTTCCTCCACACGCAACTCTGTCTCATTGAGGAGTGACGTGGAAAAGCCTTTTAGTGAACAGCTAACACATACCTGGTAACCATCATGCAGTTCATCAACCCACTAAGACGATAATAGACAAAGTCTCGCTCTCCGAGCAGCTCTTACCTGGTGGACTCCTGCTTGTAGATATCAATGATGTTTTCCACGAGCAGGTTCCTCTGTAGTCCATAGACCCCATGTCTGTCTAACACCACCTCATGTCTGCAGGAGGGACAGCGGAAGCGGCCCCCCGACGCCACTGTGGTGCCTCCTCTTGTGGGTAAGTACGGGTTAGAGGCCTGTTCTTGCCAAGCGAGAGAAAAGGAACTGAGTAATCCCACAGAAAGCTTTTTGGAGACTTATTTTCACTCTCTGACACTACATACAATATGTTCTCCTCGGGGCTTACTGTATGCGGTCCTGAAACACAGGGCCCTCCCTGGCCCAGAGCCATCTGTTACACCCTGGCCAGCAAGAGGCACTTCCCCCTTTATTTTCCGAACCCAGAGTTCCAATCTCCACTCTCCAATGCTCAGGCCTGAGCAGTAACTTATGTTCAATTCTTAAACAGATTCAGCGAATCCGTTTTGTTTAACTACAGTCAAATATGGCTCTTAGAATTAAAACACCCCAGGATTTGTGGGGAGCAGGTTGATGACCAAACCTGGGGACACGATTCAAATACACTGACAACAGCCTCAGAAAGCTTTCTAAGGGAACTGCCTTTGATCTCAAACACTGATGCAGGAGAGAGGGACACTCCTTAGCTTCCAAATTCCAAACAAACCTACCTGGAAGATGTCACTGGCGCATTTCCTGCACAGGTTGTGCTGGCAGGGGAGAATGACCACGGGCTTCGTGAACATCTCTAGGCAGATGGGACAGATTAGTTGCTTTTCCAAGTTATCCATGGTCTGCTGCTCTTTGGAGAAAGACTTGTAATTCAGAGAAGTGCTCATTTCCTAGCTGTCCCTGAGTGTGCTGCCAGGGGAAGGGTGCTCCCGAACGGCTTCTGTAAGTGTTTCCTGGAAATAATTTCAAGGACTGTATGATCAAGTGTCCTTTATGTCTCTCTCTGTGGAGGACATTGTTCCAGGCCTGGCTCAGAATGGGTGATGGAGCTGTTTTTAGCAACCCAAGGTCACATGACCCTGGACTGACTTGTCCATATAAGCCAGTGACAGGAGGATGGATTCTGACAGGTGACAGAGAACAGGAGTCAACATTCTTGCCCTGGGGAGTAAGAGAGTGGGTGGGAAGGGGATTACAAGTCCCATTTAGCAGGGGTTGTGAAGGGAGGGCAGTCTGAAGCCCACAGTTGTCAACAACAAATGCAAATGTGCATGCTTAGTCTCTGAGCCATGCCCTCGTGAGCACTTGGGAAGAACTTAGTGACAAGGCTCCTGCAGAATGCAGCCCTACAGTGTAACTAACTGTATAAGAAGCATTGTTTCTTCAGACTTCAGGAATCAAGCCACCCAAAGGAAGATGGTAGCAACTTCTTAGGTGCAAGTAAGCAAAGCTTGTTCTGCAGATCTCCATCCTGATCTGACAAGGCCAATAGTGTAAAAAGCCATGCATGATATTAAGTATTTCATCTTTGCCAAGATTACAGTATAGGAAAATTCCAATTTAAAAGTGCTTTCACCCTAAAGTGTGTACAAAAGCTTTTTTTTTTTTAATTCGTGTTTACCTTTAATTATGTGTGGGTGAACATGTTGTACACATGCATGTGGGGGCATGTGGCTGGTATCAAGAATCTTTCTCCATCTTTCCATCTTATTCACAGAATCAGGATCTCTCAGCTGAAGCCAACATTAGCCAGTAGGACTAGTCTGGCTAGCATCTTGCTCAGGGGAGTCCTCGGGTTTCCCTGGAATAACAGGTGGGCAGCCACACCCGGCAGGCATTTACATGAGTTCTGGGGATCCCAACTGGAGTCATCACACTTGTGTAGCAAGTAATTTATCCACAGAGCCATCTCCCCAGACCTCTGTTTTAAAAACTTAGGAATCAAAATATTGAGTGTGTGACTCCCCTCACATGGCTCTCGTTCAACCTCTACCTCCCACCCCACGTACACCCTAAAACAAAAAGACAATCTGTGAGCCTTTTTAAAATTAAGCTTACTTTGCAACAGTAACCCTCAATGGGATAGCAGTGGCATGTGGATTGCACACTATAATTGCATTTCTTCCCGTACTGGAGGAAGATGGCAGTGCCTTCGATAGCTGAAGTGAATATGACGTCCTCTATACCTTCCCAATCTGCTCTGAAAGGTTCCTGCATTTTAGCCTTCGTCCAAGGTCATTTTTTAGATGATAATATCCCTAGTAATTTCTAGTATTCTTGGTCTACTCTTGTATCATAAACATGAATTCTGACATCTGCCAGGAATTTGTACAAAAATTTAATCCATGTGTGTTGTATGTAAAACTTGAAATCAGATAAAAAGCAAAAGAAACTTTATGTCAGTTTTTATGTGAAAATTTTTTATCTTCTCTATGATTTCAAAAATCCAAAACAAAACACACAAAAATAAATTCCCCAGTACACAGTTAATGCAATAACACGCAGGTCATTGTGACTGGCTGTGCAGTCTTGTTCTATACGAGTGGACAGTGTATTTGTAAGCCCTGTTATCTGAATGCATAAGCATCAGGGAGGAAATGTTAGAGGAGTCTCTCAAAACCTTCAATATTTATATAGCAACTGCAGTGAAGAAGGGGATCCATGCCTCTTTCCTGAGGAATTACAGCCTGTCACCTCACTTCACCAGTTAGATTCTGTTTATAGCTGGTTATGGAGCTCTCAGCTCCATCTATGAGATAATATCCAGGGAAGTTTCCAGTGCTGAAGTAAAAGCCCTTGTAATCTAAAGAAAAGCACTTATTAGTCAGGGTTCTTCAGAGGAGTAGAATCAGTAGGTGTGTGTGTGTGTGTGTGTGTGTGTGTGTGTGTGTGTGGTATTGTAAGAAGATCAGATCAGATCACATCATCAAAGGCATAATGCTCTTCAGAAGACTAGAGCTCTGCAGAAACCAATAGCTTCTTAATGCTGGAAGTCTCAGGATAAGAAAAACCAATGATGTAGTTTCAGCCCAAGGAAGAAGGTCAGGAAGATCCTGAAGAGTCACTAATACAAGTCCATGTTCAAAGGATAAAACAAACTGAAGTCCAATGTCTGGCGATGACAGCAGCAGCAAACACCAAACCACCCAAAGAGATCCCAGCATGCAAACAACTTTGGATGTCCCCCCCTTCCTCTTTTTGTTCCTAGGTTCCAACTGCCCTTAATTCTGAGTATGTCTTGCCTATCAGTTTGAAGACTGACATGAGATTTGGCTTTAGAGACAGTTTCACAGAACACCTAGAGGTTTTTTACTGATTTTCTAGGTGTCTTTAAGTTAAAAATCATGGTCAACCACTATGGTCTTTAAACTAATAGTATAGTCGTGACTCATTTGTCAGTGGGGCTGCATTCTGAGAACTGCATCCCTGGGCAAGTCTATCAATGTATGACCATCAGGTTGGATACACAAGCCTAGCTGGCAGAGGTCACTATGCACTTGGGCTCTTTGGTACGTCTTACTGCTCCTAGACTACAAACTGGAATAGCAAGGTCTGGTGCTGAATGCTTCAGGCAATTATAGCTTAGTGATAAGCATTGTGCACATGAAGTACAGCAAAAAGAATGAAAAGATTGACAGCTGCTCTGGGTAAGACAACTGAGTTAGTATAAAGCCTGGGATAGCGATGTAGACTACTGTAGACTGCCAGAACTGTGCACAGGGCTGCTCAATTCATAAATAAATAAAAGTTACTTCTTCAAGAATAAATTGACATTAGCTTACTGTAATTTTATTTTTTTGAGGTTTATTTATTTTTATTTTATCTGTATGGGCATTTTTGCTTACATGTAGATCTTTGTATCCTGTGCATTCGATACTCTCAGATCTGACAGAAGGTGTCAGATCCCCTGGAACTGGAGTGCAGATGGTTGGTTGCCATCATATGGATGCTGGGAATCAAACCTGGATCCTCTGGAAGATCACCCAGTGCTCTTAACTGATGATCATCTCTCCGATTCTGTTAATATAACTTTTTACCTTGTAAACTTTTAATTTTGTACATCTGTTTAATAAACATTTATTAAACACAGCTGTGCAGCTGTAAACTGCTTTCTTCATACCATCATTATGTAGGCCTCTTCTGTGTTTATCTTTATTTTATTCCTTTCATTGAAAATTAAGACACAAGTCTACAACATTGATCTAGACTCCTGTCTAGCAGCATTACTACAAACCTGTGCATAATGCACTATCAATGTCGTTATAACCACAGAGAACACCAAGTGATGTAATCTTATAGAGCTACCAGTATATACACCAATGCTACACCATTGACTGAAAAGCTGTTACGGTGGAATGGGGAGCTGAACGGGTGGAAATAACCCGTTCCTTCTAAAAGAATTCATTGAGTATTTACCATATGTTCCTATTGAACAAAGCTCTGGGAATTGAAAGACTAAAGAGGTCAGGTAGCTACCTGCGAGGAGCTCAATATGATGGAGACATCACATTCACACATAAGAACAACACAGAAGGTGAGTAGGTGCTAATGAGGAGTGCTAGGAAAGCTTCATGATTGGATAGCTTTGGAATGAATCAACTTGGAGAAGACATGCTTGCAGAGACATGGAAGCATACAGTAAGCCTCAGAGCATTTGGTCATTTGGCCTAGAATGAAGATTACCCCACTGATGCACTGGCATCCGGTGAATACTATATATACTAAAGGGTTGTTTCTTAAAAACTTACCAAAACCAGGCACCAGAAAGTCATTAAAAATTTCTCATGAGAATGTTTACATGAGTTCATGTCTGTGTTGGTGGAGTGGCCTTTCTGTCATGATGGAGACAGATGTCAATGCAGGTGACTTGCTAAAGACAAGATTGGAAACTTACAATAGTTCAAATAAGAGGTCAGCAAACCCTTACACTGGGAAGTAGCTCTGGGAAGGACAGTAGGAAATAGACTCTGGGGTTATGGTAGTAGACTCAATGGAGAAGACTCAGATGCCTAGCATGACTCATCCGTGCTGCTGCTGCAGGGGATGCTACAGTGAGTCAGCAGGCAGATTCTCTGGGCTCTGCAGCTGCCTCACCTTGTGGTGTCAGGTAAGTACCTCACCTAGCTGGATTTAGGTTCTGTCATCTACAACTGATTAGGGTTCATAGGTAACTTAGCAGTTCTTTGGTCAGAAACCATCATCGAACAAGCTAATAACTAGCAAGTGATCTTCCTGAGAAGACCGCCTTAGATTAAAATCTACAGTGAACTCCAGTAGGCAAGGTCCAGGAGAAAATCATTTTTGGAAAGGTTCCTGCTATTAACATGATTGTCTTGCTATTATTAAACATATATGACAATCAGTAGGTATTAGCTCACCCTTTTGAGCAGATCTCTGCAGATCTACAAAGATGCACTGTCTTGTAGGGATGCTATATAGACAAATAGATGACTTCTCAATTATTTATGATGATCCTGTAAGAATTCCTAAAATTATATCAGTATTTATTAAGCTCTTTTAGAGTGGGACTGCTATCAGGTCTCTTCTGAGAGTCAAAACTACAATGAGAACTCTGTCAGTCTCCCATTGTCACTAGTTAATTGCTTCTAAATAATAACCAGACTTTCTACTACTTAGATGTGCTCTTCCCCCAGCCTTGAGTAGGACAAACAACCTGACGGGAGACAGTCTGGCCTCTCTGCATTTGCAACTTCCTACAGGAAACTGAAGGACTTGACCACCCACTGAGCTTGCTGAAACAAAGGATTGGGTCTTTGGGCTTTCCCTTTATAAGGAGTACGGAACAATAAAATTCAAGCCTTGGCCAGAAACGTTTACTTTGGCTTCATTCTTCTCCCCTACCCCGTCCCTTTTTCATTTCCAGCCTTCCTTTCAGGTAGACCCAGTTCATCCATGGCTGCTGAACAGCTACACTTAAAGCACATTCTAAGAGGTTGTAAAACCATTAACCAAAGGTCATAAAAAGGGAACTAATGATTTATTATAGGTGCTAGAACAGAAGTTAAAATCGTGACTGAGTTTATCTATACAAAACTTTATTAATAACTTAGTTATGTTTTTTTCTTCTCACTCAGACACAAAGATTTATTTAATATATGTAAGTACACTGTAGCTGTCTTCAGACACACCGAAAGAGGGCATCAGATTTCATTACAGATGCTTATGAGCTACCATGTGGTTGAAGAGCAGTCAGTGCTCTTAACCTCTGAGCCATCTCTCCAGCCCCTAGTTATAGTTTTTAACGTTCAGTGAACCTATGGAGCTGTGACAGGTGATGTTTAGCCAGATAACTACTCCTAATGGATATGCATGTAAACATTCTCTGCTGTAAACTTCTTATTAGATTTGTGATTTGAATTTTATATGTGAAGTTGTGATGAATTTTTACCACGTGATCATGTATTCTGAAAGATGTATAAGTGCTGAGGACAAAGAGAAGAGTCACAACTGAGCTGAGAATTTTTTTGGTTAGAACACTTCTTAGACAAAGAGAAGAATTTTCCCCATCCCCCTTTTTCTTAGAGAGCTTTCATAGGGAACTTTTACAACTTAGTAATAAATGCTATAGCTATAATCACTTTAGAGTGATATATCTCAGTTCCTGCTGAGATAGAACAAAGGCCACATTACTTAATCCCCCACAGTTAGGCTACAGAGGTCAACTGCCTAAGCCAATAGCTTTTTACCCAGGGAAAGAGCAAGGTTTTTAGGACTTTTTAGAAGTCCTAAACTGCATTTTCAGTATAGTTAGAGAGCTAGAATGTCCGGAGACCCTCAGTCTTTAAAAACCACACCAGAGTGCTACTCTGTGTCTTGTCTCAACCTGCTCCAGGCCTGGAGGCTCCCAGCAGTTTTCGTAGGAAGGAAATATCTCATAAATAGTATTACTTTTATTTTGAATACCTTCTTCCATTGTTGGATATATAGTCGATTTCCAGCCTTCTTCCTTTCTATCCTCTGCTTCATTGGATTATCATTCACTTTTTTATTTTTGAACTGTCCCTGTAGACCACATGGAAAGCAGCTAGAATCCCATAGGAATATACTCAAGTATTGGATAATCTTCACTTTGCCTTCATCCTCTTTTACCTTCTCTTGACTCTGCCTTCTTTCAAAGATCATCCATCTATGTGGCTGGTTTGTGTGTTGGAAGTGAAACACAAAGGTGTACTCTAGAGAAGAGCCAGAACATTTAGTCTAGTTCCAAATTCTTTGAAGTCCAGGAGATATAAACCATTCAGGAACTACATATTTAAGGCCTTCATGGAGTTGTGAACACAACACAGTGGCCTAGAGGGTTCCTGGGTTGTGTGTACACGGTCCACGCCCCTTCTCTCTGCAGGCTCACCACACACTAGACAGAGCCTGAAATCCTTCAATTACACAGGACGCTGCAGTGGTAGGCTTCATTAAGTCTTCATTCCTGAGTCTATCAAGCTGGTGGAATCATATTTAGAAACCTTGAGAAACTGAAATTTCTAATTTCTGAAGTGAGTCTGGGGCAATGATGACAGTCCCCCAAAGACCTGATAAGCACTTCAAAGTGTATTTGGAATTAATTGATGACAACAGAAAGGATTGTGACATTTTCCAACCTCTAGCTACCAGATCAAATGGAAGCAGGCTTCAGGGGCCAGGGCAAGGCAATCGTGACACGGACTACATGCAGCTGAGCTATGCTTTACACATGAAGGGCACAGGGCTCTACATAACTGTCCTCACTTCAGACTCTATCAGCAAAGTGGGTTCCACAGTCTCCTGAACTTCTGATCCACTGGCTACATACTCAAGGATTCTCACTACATCTTCAGTTTGAAAAGTTGCTAGTGCCATATAATTCAGAAAAGCATTATAGTTGCATTCTAGCTGCAATGCAAGCTAAATGTAAAATGCCACATACCCCACCCACCCACCCCCAACTCCCTGCCCTTGTGTTTAACCCCTTGGCTCCTGCCTGGTGGTGAGTCTTTGGAAAGTTGTGAAACCTTTAAGTCTAGGAGATGGAGCCTCACTGGACAAAGAAGGACACTGGTTGCAGGCTGCCTCACTTACTGTTTGCTCTCTGCTTCTGGAGATAAGGAGTCCCAGCTACATGCTTCTGCCATGTTTTCCCCTCCATAACAAATTAACAAATGGTGCCCTTTACAACAGTGAACTTTCGGCATGAATTTTGTCACAGAGATGAGAAAAGTAACTAATGCAAGCTTGACACAAGCTGGAGTTATTACACAGAAAGGAGTTTCAGTTAAGAAAATGCCTCCATGAGATCCAGCTGTAAGGCATTTTCTCAATTAATGATCAAGAGGGGAGGACCCCTTGTGAGTGGTACCATCTGTGGACTGGTAGTCTTGGGTTCTATAAGAAAGTCAGCTGAGCAAGCCAGGGGAAGCAAGCCAGTAAGGAAGACCCCTCCATGGCCTCTGAATCAGCGTCTGATTCCTGACCTGTTTGAGTTCCAATCCTGACTTCCTTTCATGATGAACAGCAGCATGGAAGTGTAAGCTCAATAAACCCTTTCCTCCCCAACTTGCCTCTTGGTCATAATGTTTGTGCAGGAATAGAAACCCTGACTAAGACATATATATTTCCAGAGTGATATCATTAATATATATTATATATTGCTGTGTAATTAATATATTAGACATCATTACAATGTTTTTTGTTTGTTTGTTTGTTTGTTTTAGAGAGAAGGGGAAAGATAAAAAGTAAGACCAGCCAGAAGACAAGACACGTCAGGAAGGACTTGAATGACGGTTCCCAGATGTGAACTTGCGTATCCTCTCTTAAGTGTAGTAAGATGCACCATCCTCCAGGCACATAGATGCAAGACCAAACAGAGAAGTATTACCCAGGGAGACTCACCCATGCTTCTGAGTACAGATTGTCACAGAGGTATGCTGGATTTGATTGTTGGTCATGTGACTAGCTGTAGCCCTCCTTGCTACACAAGGCTACAGCCTGGTTCTCAGAGGCCTGGCTGATCCTACGTGCCTCAGAACTCCAACATTCTAATCATAGGGTCACTCTTGCCTTCCTAGTCAGTCTGTCCTGAGACTTCTTATTAGCATAAATTATCAATGATATCACTCTGGAAATTCTAAGAATTTAGAGAAGTTGGGACCAGTACCAAATTCTTTATCGTTCACTAAAACCTCAGTATAATCTTCAGGGCTGGGGAAGGGAGACTCTAAAATTATTTTTACTTCTGTTTCAGTACAACAAATAAACACACCCCTAGTTCCAGGTTCTCTGTATAATAGCATCCCATAATAGCTATTATTGTCACTATGGCCAGCTGTGGCTTGTTGCAGGAAATATTTAAAAAGTAGGACAGTATAGCACATGTTCCTGCACTATACCCTGGTTCTCTCCTCCCCGGCAGCCTGGCCAGCCATGCACTGGCGGGCAGTGGCCAACCTGCTTTCATCGCATGGAGCTCTGACTCATTGCTCCCCGATCTCTACACCCAGCTCACTAGGTTCTTGGCGGGCCGCTACCACACCAGCCCCATGCTTAATACCCCCATGGCCTCTGTGGTGCACATCAGGCAAACCCACACTTTGCCAATGTACCTTTCTCTCTGGAACCCAGACGAGCCACCCCATGAAGGAAAACGCAACACAAACTTAGCTCAGAAACAATTTATAACTCAATCTCTGGGAGCATCAACTACTACCTAATCTTGTAAACCTTATCAAAGTCTGATTCCTCTGGTGTTGAATCCTTGCAGACCCATAATGATACCAGGAGACTCTACTAGCTACATCTTACCTCTCTGCTCTCCTCATACTAAAAGGCTCTCTCTCTCTCTCTCTCTCTCTCTCTCTCTCTCTCTTCCTCCTCCTCCTCTTCCTCCTCCAACTTGGAAGTCCCTCCTTATGTGCCCAGTGATTGGCTCTTTTATTCATTAGGGGATTAGTTCACAAGAAATGACAGGTGTAACTCATTCAGTGTCTGAAGCCCAGTGTCTGAATACAGAAAACCCCAGGGCTCTCCGCAACAGTGGCTGGAAATGGTTGTCTGAGGTATAGTTGCTCAGCTGTGCGGAGAGCTGACTTTCATTATAAATCCCTGTATCTCTTTCTATGAAAGTTCCAGCAGGACTTCCTATGGTGATAAAAATGTTCTATCTGTGCTGCCCAACCTTTCTACTGAGTGGTGAGAGTGTGTACAGAACTAGACTGGAGTTTAATGTTTTAAATATACTAAATAAACTTAAATTTTTGTGACAGGGAGCCATTTTGTCCATTGATGTGTTTTATGCCTGGGTGTTTCACAGCCTTAAAACACTTCTGATTATCTAAGAAAACCTGGTGTATTTCTTGTCAGATGATTGTATAAGACCTTAAAGAGTGTTGTTTCCGTAATAAAGACGGAATTGAGCTTGTACCAGAAAGGGCCGAAGACAGCTCTCCCTCAGAGGCGCTTCTCCCAGCGAGGCAGCAGATGCTGAAGCATCAGGAGGCACAAGCTGGAGCTGATGTTCCTATCCTTGGTGACAATGAGTGACAAGGTCTGATGAAGAATCTAGAAGCCCGTGAGGCCTCAGGTCGTAGCTCTTGAGTGATGGTTTTATCTTCTTGCCTTGACCCAAGGGAGCTGCCACATTCCTCCGTTAAATCAGTGCACGAGGTAACCAGTTCATCCAGGGCATCTGCGCCCACGCTTTGTTTTGGTTGGTCCTCCCAGCTTCTTTTACTCGATTCTCCATCTCCTCTCCTTCCCAAGCGTTCCTCCATCTACTTTCAAGCTGCGTGTGCTACCCCTGCCTCCTTCCTAAGTCCCTATTCTCTTGTGGGCCTGCTTCCTAGTTTCATGACTTAGACCCACACTCATCCCCACAGATGCACTCATGTGTAACAGTCAGAAGCTAAGACCCACAGGTGTGAGAGACCGTGTGATATTTGTCTTCTAAACCACCGTGGTCTCACTTAATATGAGACTCTCCAGTTCTATTTTACTACAAAGTCTTAAACTGACTTCTAAGCATCATTTAATTTAAGTTTGTGTTTAAGTGATCATGTGTGGTGAGTGGTTTCTTATTGGATGAACACCCTTGAATGTGAAGTTTAAAAAAAAAAAAATCTTGAGAGAAACTAAAGTGTATATAAAGGATTCTCCAACAGAAACTTGGAGAGCACCATTGGGTAGATTGTACTCATAGCTGGGATGTGAATGCCCATTGGCTCCAGATGGCTAGAAGAATAATATCAGGTATTTACCCCAGCTTCCAGAATAGGTCAGAACATTCTGGGGACAGGAAGAATCTGAGGAATGAGTCAAAAGTGGTAACTCCTCTCAGCATTCTAGAGTACCCCGGAACATTTCACTTATTCCTGGCCCCTTCTGTCTCATCAGTACAGGTCCTTGAAAAGGACCATGGAGGCTTATGGTCAGAGACAAGGTGAAACCAAGAGGAAGTATTAGATACAGTTTGTATTAGTTACTTTTCTTATTGCTGAGATAAAACACCTGATCAGAACAGTTTAAGGAGGAAAGGGTTTGCTGTACTGAGAGTTTGAGAGGATAATCTATCATGACAGATAAGGTGTAGAGGCCCGAGGAGCTCTAGCGAGGTATGGGGAACCTGGGCCAGCTGGTCACTCAGTCATGGTGAGGAAGCAGGCGGTATCTAAATGCTGGTGCTCAAGGAAGCAGGGGGTATCTAAACGCAGGTGCCCACACTTTTACAGGATGTGGGACTCCACCCCATAGAACAGGGAACGGAACTCCACACATCCAGAGTTAGTCTTCCATCTTAGTTAAATCCATCTGGAAATGCCTTCACAGAAATGCCCAAAGGCTTCCTAGGAGATTCTAAAATCAGTCCTTTGGCAATCAAGATCAACAGAGACTGAAAGAAAACCAGGAATTGCAAGGCCAGTCTTGCTTCTGGCTCAATCTCTTGTACCCAGGAGAATGGAGGAAGTTGTGCCTGAGTCCATCATTAAAACAGATCAAAATACAAATAAAGCAAGGTAAGAACACCGATGACGTGAGCATCGGCAACCACTGAAGGAGGCGGTTAGGCAGAGTGGGGCTCGAGGGTACACCAACAGGTCACGGCTTGCAGGTTAACTCTGGCATTGATTAAATCTCCTCCAAATCACTTTAATCTCAGGCCAAAACAAAGCAGCAAATAATTAATCTTGGGTAAACCTAGTGTTCCTGGAGTGTGTGAGCTAGCTCTATACGTATGTGCGTATGACAGCCAGACAGTGACACCGGCTGTCTTGATCTATCATGCTCGTAATCTTCTGAAGACAGGACAACTGCATAGGCTGGCTGGTTAGTGAACCCCTGGGATTCTTCTGTCTCCTAGCACTAGGGTTACAAGTGTTTTTGTGTTTGAGCCAACTCCCGGGCTAAAAATCCTCTTTAGTTAAGAGAACAAAAGTGTTAGGGGTTTTCTGCAATACCCACCCACCCATCCCTTCCTCCCCCCACCCCCGACAGCTATTGTAAGCATAATACACTACACATTCCATAAAGAAGGCTACACTTCATTTGAAATTTAGATGAACCAGGTTTGTTCCAAGTACCAAGCTCTGCTGTGTTCTGCACAACTTGGTCCTGGAAACATGACTCAGGGACACAAGAATGAAGAAATGACAGCCCCGTATAGAAAAGCTGTGTGGGGGCACCTATGATACAATCAAACCCCCAGAAAATTCACTGTGTATATCACAAAGGGAAGGCGCTAACTGCTCCAGGGGAGGCCTCTGAGGGGCAGCACCCTCGGGTTGACCACATCCAGGAGGGGGAAGCTGTAGTTGATAGTTCCCTCACGAGTTCTGGGAACAGAGGAAGGCTTTGCCATCCCTATGAGCCTGGGGTAGGCTTTGTCACTCCATGGGTCTGAGACACTGGGGTCCTTGACACAGACTCCCTGTTAACAATATACTGTCATCTGGGATTTCATCTTCTCCTCACAAGGCTCGCTAGATCTCCCAGGTATAATGGCTCTTCCTTTGGTTTCCTATAGCCAAAGCTGTGGTTCCAAAAAACACTTCCTAAGAAGCTTGAGTGACTTCATCCTTGTCTTCCCAGCCCGTGAGAGGTAGAGCCCAAGGCCATTGTCTATACATCCTATTGAAGGCCAGTCTGGACTACACAAAACCACTTACAGCAACAACAGAAGCAAGACCCTAATCTTGGGGATTTGCTTTCATGTGTCAACCTTAAAAGTTACTGAAAAATTAATCTCCAGCCCCTAGTCCTCCTCTCTGTAGTAGGATCCCATTATTGCCTACACTCAGGACCTGACTCAGAAACTCCACAGATCGCTTGCCACGTCGCCTCTGCTCATTTGGCCTGTTACAGGTTTTTATTTTTATTTTTCTCTACCTGGCAACAAGGAGTTTGACCACATGATTTTAAACTGTGAATGAGAAACGACATTTCATGAAAATAAGAATCACAAGGAAGTGACTAATTTCAAAGTGCTTGGACGATCTGGCATTTCATTTAGTAAGCTGATTGCAAACTCATTGGAAGCTGTTTGATCTGGATAATTGCTCCAGCTTCCAAGCTGTTCTTTACAAATTCCACTTCATCACGACGATCTCTGAAGAAATGTGTAAAAACTAACAGACTGTACTTTCTTCTGAATATTTCCTGGCACAATTTATGTGCTAGAAATATCCAGTGAGGAGTCCAACAAGTGGTCACATCTGACGCCGTCACGGGGCTCTAGATCCTCCCTAGCACCCCTAGAAGTACACGCTCCTGCAGCCATGTTCTTACAAGTTCTTAGTAAGATGCTAGCGGTTGCACATGTGCTATTACACGGCCATCCCATGTGTTTAACCACATCCGGTATCTTCAGGCTTGGTCTACTTCCCTGGCCTGGGAGAGCCCAGCACCCCTTCGCTGCACTGTCTTATGTATTTTTACAACACATTTACACAATTCCACGTAAATCCTATGGGCCTGCAGGCGTGGCATGCTCATCAGGCCTCTTGGTATTGAAATCTGTCACAAGCTCTGCAGTGTGCCAGCAACATGCCAGGGCCTATGTATGCCCTTCAATCCCCTCCCTTTCCCTTTCTCTTTTCCTCCGCCCCTCCCTCCTACTTCCTACTGATAACAGCGGTGTGTTTACTGTGTTCCAGGATCTCTGCTAAGGGATTCCAAATTCTATCTTAATTGAGAGGAAGTGCCATTATGGCCACCCAGCTTTACAAAAGATGAAATAGAAATAATCAAGATGCTGAGCAACCGGTTCACGGTCCTAAGAAGCAAGACAGCCCATGAGCTCTCACTGCCCACATGACTAAGCACTCGGTGACTCAGCAGCCCCGCCCCTAGCCCCATCCCCACCCCAGTGTGAGCACCTGTGCTTCCCTGTCTGACTGCTGACCTCAGGAAGTGACTGGATTCTGGCGCAGATACTTACTGTCTGATTTGCCTGCTCTGCACACACACACACACACACACACACACACACACACACACACACACAC
>JADRCH010000012.1:15156673-15166815 GCA_019843965.1 Rhynchomys soricoides
AGAGAGAGAGAGAGAGAGAGAGAGAGAGAGAGAGAGAGAGAGAGAGAACACCTCAGTCCGTAAGACAGAAAAGGAACACAAACTTACTACACTTTATTCTAGGACTCTGAGTCTCCACAACAATAAGAAAAAATTCTGTTTTTTAAGCTCTCTACTCAGATTTTTTTTTAATTTAATACTTTATTTACATTTCAAATATTTTCCCCTTTCCAGGTCTCCCCTTTGGAAACCCCCTATCCCATCCCACCTCCCCTTGCTTCTATGAGGGTGCTCCCCCCCCCATCCACTCCTGTCTTTCCTCCCTGGCATTCCCCTATACTGGGGCATCTAACACTCTCAGACACAAGGGCTTCTCCTCCCACTGATGGCCAACAAGGTCCTCCTCTGCCACATATATGGCCAGCACCATGGGCCCCTCCATATGCATTCTTTAGTTGGTGGTCCAGTCTCTGGGAGCACAAGGGGACCTGACCAGTTGACTCAGTTGCTCCCTCTCCATTGGGTTGCAAACACCCTCAGTTCCTTCAGTTGCTTCTCCAACTCCTTCATCTGGGACCCCACACTCAGTCCAACATGAATTGAATCTTGTGTATTCCGAACTTTTGGGCTAATATCCTCTTATCATTGAGTACATACTGTGTTTGTTCTTTTGTGACTGAGTTACCTCACTCAGGATGATATTTTCAAGTTCCACCCATTTGCCTGTGAATTTCATGAAGTCATTGATTTAATAGCTGAGTAGTATTCCATTGTGTAAATGTACCACATTTTCTGTATCCATTCCTCTGTGGAGGGACATCTGGGTTGTTTCCAGCTTCTGGCTATTATAAATATGGCTGCTATGAACATAGTGGAGCATGTGTCCTTATTAGATGTTGAAGCATCTTCTGGGTATATGCCCAGGAGTGGAATAGCTGGGTCCTCAGGTAGTATTATGTTCATTTTTCTGAGGGTCTGCCAAACTGATTTCCAGAGTGGCTGTACCAACTTGCAAAATCACCAACAATGGAGGAGTGTTCCTCTTTCTCCACATCCTCGCCAATTTCTGCTGTCACCTGAGTTTTTGACCTTAGCCATTCTGACTGGTGTGAGGTGGAATCTCAGGGTTGTTTTGATTTGCATTTCCCTGATGACTAAGGATGTTGAACATTTCTTTAGGTGCTTCTCAGCCATTCATCTACTCAGATATTTTAGTGACAGCCCTTGGAAATTACCGTAGAGGTGGAGAGGTGAAATTGGAGAAATTTGCTTTTCTTCCCTTGACATTGCTACATTTTTGCTTTGATACCAGCAAATTATTTCATGGCATATACAGAGTAGAAATGTCCATCATTATCACCCATAGAGAAAACGAAGCACAGTGTGCAAAGATGTGAACTGCCATGGTGTTACCTACTAGAAGAGGGCTGAGAAGCTACATACAGCATCTCAGGTCTCTACAGTCACAACCGAAATTCCTTCATTGGTAATTCTGTTTAGTAGTTTCATTTGGACATCTGGGTTAGTGAAACTATGGACTGTCACCCCAGAAAACAAAACATTGACTGGTTATACTTTACCCTGCTGTAGAACATATATTAGCTAGAATTTTGCCACTGTAACAAAATCCCTGCGACAAGATAATCCCTGAGACAATGGAGGATTCTGCTGCTACGTCAGAAAATGACCAAGGCACTTTTGGAGTAACATTTGTAAACAGAACGCCATTTTCACCTCGAAAAACCAAGTGGCAAATGCCCCAAATTTGTTAACAATGGTTCTCTAAGGAGATATGTCAAGACTCCATAAATACCAACCCCCCCCCAAAATCTATTGTTCAGTTTGAACTTGTGTGTGCATATTCAAGAGCTTTTCAGTTCTGTTGGTTGAGGAAGCAATTCTACAGATCAGGACTCTCTTCCCAAAAAGGCTGGATAATTTGTTCAGGATGTTTATCCAAGCATTTGTGGCTTTTTCTGTGCTATCTCCAGGAAGACATTAATTTGAAACCAAAGAGATCATGTCTCTAAGACCAGAAAGGAAAGTCTGGTGGAGCACTCCAGCAACTGCCAGCCATGTCTCATTCTGGGGCCTATGAAGTCATTGCAAATGGTGATTTCCGGAGAGCAGAACCATTGTTTTTCAGGGCAAATAAAAGGATTAAACACCTACAAGTCTCTTGGTTTCCTTCTCATCTAGTGATAACACAGAAACTGTTTCTTGTGTTTCTGTCAAAGGAAACTTTAATATGTGATATTGACTCTTGAATCGTGGGCTCATGACCCCATAACACTGCAACCATGACCTGAGGATGGTTATCTGACATACATGTTTCCTCTCTAAGGCCTCTTGTATGAAAGCCTCTTATGCTTAGGGCATTGGACAGTACCTTTGGAGAACATTTAAATGGCAAATGAATAAACAGCACAAAACTGCAAAATCCACAGCACTCAATAGAGTACAGAGGATGGCTGTTTACAGTTAGAGAGCTACAGGAACGAGACAGTGTTGCCTTGCTGGACATCACTGGGAGCACATGCACTGCATGCCGTATTGTTTACTGCTCTGAGAACGTGCTAGTGGTAAGGATTGTGCTGTCCTGAGATCAGGTTTACAAATAATCTTGAACAAGTATGTGAAGGAATTCAGAGGATGTTAACCCCAAATATGCTCCTTTGATACACTGTTTGCCTTGAGTATAAAGGACTGGAGAAAGCAGGAACAGGAGAGAAGCTCTGCCTAAAAGCAAGCATAAAATTTCCTAAGAGAAAGCCCCTGTCCTGTCGCTGTACCAGGGAGAGAACATTCTTAACACCTGAGGCTTGGAATTGGCATCAGAGCATCAGAATAAACCTACAGAAATAACTTTTCCTTTTCATTAGAGTTCCACCCCCAGAAATTTTCCAGCCACTGTTACACTGTCACTGGCCCTAGGACAAGTCTCTTCCATGTGTCACACCTCCATCATTTACCAATTTTCTTTAAAGAGGCACATATGATTTTGGACCTAATGGCTTTTTCAGGTCTTTATTTTTCTTATGAAGACACACATGATGCATAATGTACTGGATAAAACTTCATTTCTCCTATTACTGCTATGGACTAACTCCAAGGTCTAGCCATGGAACCTAAGCAGATAGAAGACTTTCCTCTGATATAGTCAACATAGAAGGAAGTTTGTTGTCTCCACAAATGTGAAATCTGTGAATAATGAGGATTAGCTATAGTATTATGGCAAACTGAACTCTGAATTCTATGTAAAATCATGACATCCAAAGACCCCAATGGCAACTCCCAGCTCCCACACCCTTTAAGATTAACAGGAGTCTTTTGTGCTACAGGCAGATGGCTAGACTGACAGACCCTGTCCAGTTCCCAGGGTCCCACAGAGCCCACGTGCTCACTTGCGGTCTTCACTCAGGAGAGTGAGGCTCTTGCTTTTGTTTCCTTCCCTCTGCATCTTCCTCAGTCTGACTGGGGGTGGAGATGAGGCTACTGCAGAAATCTTTTCTTCAGGGAAACTTTGACCATGTGCTTACTGACAGCTGTTGAGCTATTCCAGAATAATAAAAGGGAAGACGCAGATCCCTAACCTGATGGAGCACTCAGTTCTGGAGAGGCAGGTAAACAATAACTTATACAGTACACTCAACAGAGCTGAGTGCCAGAGAGAGAGATGGAGGGCAGAGACCTGGAGTGTGGAGAGGAGTGTGTAAACACAGAGGAGCAGAGGCAAAGACAGTTCCTGTGAGTCGCATAAACACTAATGCACACAGAGACTCACAGCATTCCTTCTTTAAACTGTGGCAAGCATAATGTTAAGTAAAAGTAAAAGTTTGCCAAGCTTTACTCTCTTTGTGTTATGAAAAGCTAACAGAAGATTACTAATTTGGAAGTTTGACAGGAGGATGATATATTTTTACTAATGGAAATTTCACAATTTGTACCTTATTTTGTACAATGGGGAAATTGGGTATAATTTCAGTTTTATTATGAATAGGTAACATTTAAAGTCATGAAAAGATTTTTGCATCTCATTTTATTAGTGGTATTGAGATGTCTTATTTTTTGATGTCATAGCAATGTTCTTATCTCGATTTTATGGATTCAGGATAATAAAACAGAATACATTAAGTTAGATTTATAGGTCTAATGTAATTGCTTCTAGTTGGAGAGGGATAAATCAGGATGCACTGAGTGCAAGTGCCATTCTCACTTTAAGAAGTCGTGTCTGACTTTGTAGAATTCACTATCGGAGAATATTGTAATTTAGCAAATAAACCTTAAAGCCCAGTTACCTTAGTCCAAATCCTGTCTTTCCTGTTATTAGGATTCCTGGCTCTCAGACCCCAGCGTTTTCATCTGTGGAATGGTAAATAGTTACAGAACTGAACTGAAAGAGTCCCCGTAGGGTTGCATGAGTCAACTGACAAACGTCCTTAGAGTATGCCTGACAAGTGTGTGTGCCTGAGGCCTGAAAACGTTCACAGGGTTTCTTAGCGCCCTCTAAACCTTCTTGGAAACAATGGAAGGAGCTGATCTATTAGAAATTTTAAGATAGTGTATTTCTTTGGTGCTGGGAGTGGGACGACAAGGACATTGTGTATAATAGGCACGCACTCATCCTTACTGCCAGCACCACATTTCTATATAACCAACCATGCCGAAACCTTCTATTTTGAGACAGGGTCTCACTGTGTAGTCTTAGCTGACCTTGAGCTATGTAGACCAGGCTGGATTCAAGCTCATAGATATTTGGCTTACCGCTACCTCCTGGCTGCTAGGACTAAAGGCATGCACCACCATGACAGGCCCTCAAATAGCTTTTGAAATAAAAAAAAAAAAAAAATTAATTTATAGATTGTTACAGCTATTGGTTGGACAGATAATGTAAAAAAGACCTAGCTATGAGGAATCACAAAAACTTCCCAAGAAGAAGATACTCCAAGGAATGGGAGAAAGGGAGAGGGGGAATCTCAGACTGCCGCCTAAGGAAGACACAGAAAATGAAATAAGGGAGTGCCAAACAGTTGTCTCCCAGAGCTGCAGGGCGCAACTGGAGAGGACAACAATAAACGTTAGAAACAGTGAAAGGAAAATAACAGGGGACCCTGAGAAGGAGTGGTCGTGAGTGTCGGGTTAGTTTTCACGGAGGGCTGATATGGCTGTAGATAAGAGCTGGAGAAAGGATTTAGCACATCAGGTAATGTCATGGCCAGATCAGCCAGCCTGTTCTAACTCTCAATAGTTTGATGGGTTTTCTGACCTCCCTGGGCTTAGTGTGAAGGAAAGAGACTGATGATGGTGCTAGTACCTTGTCTCATAGTATCTTGGGAATATTCAATTAAATCCATCTAAAAGGTCAGTGTCTCAAAACAAAGTGTAGAGCTGAGACTCAAGGAAGGCCATCCAGAGACTGCCCCACCTGAGGATACATCCCATGTACAGCCATCAAACCCAGATGTTATCGTGGATTCTGGGAAGTGCTTGCTGATGGAAGCATGAGAAGCTGTCTCCTGAGAAGCTCTGGCAGAGCCTGACAAATACAGAGACGGATGCTCGTAGTCAACCATTGGACTGAGCGTGGGGTCCCCGACCGAGGAGTTGGAGAAGGAACTGAAGGAGCTGAGGGGGTTGGGAGCAACAGTGTCAACTGGCCAGACCCCCCGGAGCTCCCGGAGACTGGATCACCAACCAAAGAATACAAATGGAGCGACCCATGGTGCTGGCCACATATGTGGCAGAGGAGGGCCTTGTTGGCCATCAGTGGGACCTTGAACCTGAGGGTGTTAGATGCCCCAGTGTAGGAGAACGCTAGAGAGGGAAGACGGGAGTGGGTAGGTGGGTGGGGGAGCACCCTCACAGAGGCAGGGGGAAGGAGCGGGATAAGGGGTTTCCAAAGAGGAGAACATTTGGAATGTAAATAAAGTAATAATAAAGGTCAGATAGCAAACACTATATCTGTTAGCTATCACACTGAAGGTATATTTTAATATATGAATTAATTACATCGTGATGGCTATTTTTGTTAAGTCGACTGCATCTGGAATTAACTAAAAACTCCAGTGGCTGGACACATCTGTCCTGCATTTTTCTTGATTGGATCATTGGAGGTGGGAAGATCCACCCTAAATGAGGGCCTCCCCTCAGGGCAGCCCAGATAAAGAACTTGGAAGAAAGCAGCTGTTGCTTTCTGCCTGGTGCTCTGGTCTCATTGGTCCAGCTCATATTCTGGCTGCTGAGGCCGCCCTCGTGGCATTACCGCCATTTCCTCAGGATCTGACAGACTGAAGACCAGCTGAGACATCCAGCCTGACAGACGGAACAAATATTTGATTCTTGGACCCTTTCTCAGAAGAGTGCTGTTGTTGGAATAACCAAACCACATATTCTTTCTATTACTTCTTTTTCTTTAGAGAACCCGAATGCATAGTCATCATTTTTAAATACAAAATAAATGCACCCTATAATGCCAACACCTTCAAATCCCATTTACATTTTTTATTATATTGTGTTTATTGTAGGGAAGAGAAAAGGAGAGGAGGAGAGAGAAAGGAGGGGAGAAGAGGGGGAAAGAGAGGGGGGAGGGGAGGAAGAGAGGAGAGAGGGAGAGGAGGGGGAAGCATGTGCACACCATGGCTCATGTGTAGGGGTCAGAGGATGTGCAGAGGTTGGTTCTCACAACCACATAGGTTCAGGGGATCAAACTGAGGTTGCAAGACCTGTATCTTCCCCCAATGAATCATCATCTTGTCCCCTCAACTCCTCAGGTTTTTAATTGAAGTTATGCTAATTAATTAATCAGTGTGTAGACAATGTGTTCCTCATTGTCTGGTATCTTTTGTGTACTGATTATAAACTTAGGTTAGCATCAAGGGCTTGCTTCTAAAATAATATTCCCCATTAGAGAATTCATACTCAAGCAGATCACTTTTTAATCTAAGAAACTGTTACAATTTCATCCCCACAGTGAAAATATGCATAAAGAAAAAACAGTAATTATTCTTCATGAAGCCCAGAATGTGCTGATTAAATAAACACTGGGAAAAAGAAACTCAGTATCCAGACAATAGAAATGAGGATGCTGTATCCAAGCAGACGTCACAGCATCCAGACAGCAGGACTTGGTATCCAAGCAGACAATGCAACAGAGAGGATGAGCCTGTGCCTGGTGCGTTTTCTGCCCTGGGGCAGCTCATGGACAGACTTTTGGCTATGCTATTCGGAAGCTCTGCTGGCAGGCAGTGGTGAGCAGAAAGTGTTGACAGCTGCGATATAAACTGCTGGTTTCATTTTCAGAACAGAATTTAGCTTCTTGAGTACAGCCGTGGACCAGCATGACAATTCCAGCAACTCATATTATGCTTCCCCTTTCACCGGACACCATCCTAGCTATGCTTCCTTTTAGAGAAAGGCTTTTCTCACAAATGGCATATGTTGAAAAAATAACCAACAAGCTGGTGTGTTAGTTTCCCACTTAGTTGTTGGCACTGTGGAAAATGCAGATATAAACTCTAATTTAAGGTATAAGACTAGAAGTCAAAGGTACGTAGAGTCAAATGCAACTTGACAATAACCAGGTTTAGCAGGTTTATCAGAGCCTGGTTACTCAGCACTGGGTCTCCTCTTGGGAAGGGAAAGATGAATGTTTTTGTTGTTTGTTGTTTTGTTTTTGTTTTGTTGATGTTCATATTTTTGTACAGCCAGGCAAAAGGGATATTGGACAGGAGGATCTGGTTTCCTCAATGGTTTTTCTCTACTTAGAGAAGAATGTTGTTCTTGGAACAGACATAACTGTTAGTAAAGAGTGAGCAGTAAGAGAAGGCAAGCCGCTCCAGTTGTTGAAAAGCATAACTCTATAAACCAGGAGTCAAGGGACAGTGGACATTTCTATCCTGTTCCATTTCAGAAATCTATAATAAGACATTAATATTTCAAAGATAGCATGTCAAGCTTCCTTAAGAGCAAAGGCCTTTTTATTTCTAGTAGACAGATAATTTCTATTCTGCAGTGCAGGTTCAATCTTCATCTAACAAATATTCCCTGAATATTTCTATGTGTCAGGCTTAAAAACAGACAGAATTCCTTATCTTCAAAGTATTGGGATAGTGCATTAGTGGAAGATACTAAGGAGAAACAGAGGAAGCCCCATAATGATCTCTGAGGATGGCTCATAGAAAGTCATTTGAGAAAAGGTACTTAGAACAGTGGTTCTCAACCTGTCGGTCATGACCTTGACCCTTTCACAGGGGTTCTCCTAAGGCTATCAGAAAACAAACATATTTACATTATGATTCAGAGCAGTAGCAAATTTACAGTTATGAAGTAGCAACAAAAATAATTTTATGGTTGGGGGTTCACCACAGCATGAGGAACCCTTTCTGGTGTGGCTTTCCATTAAAAGACCCTTTGCTAAAACCTGTCTGGGTGCCTATGCAACCTACAGAATCTCCAGCCTTTATCCAACAGAGTTTCTCTCTGGGCTCTTTAAGGGAGAATGTGCTTCTCTTGAGCTTTGCTAATTCTGTAAGTCAGGGACCCCAAAAAAGCCCTTTTATGTACATAGATTTCCAGTCCAGTCATCCCAAATGGGTTTTAGCCTACACACCATTAGTAATATAAAAAGAGCACATCAATTACTCTAAACAATGATATATATTTTTGTAAACATCAGTATACATATATATCTTTATCTTTCTGGCTCTGGGTTACCTAACTCTGGATGACTGTTTCTACGTTTTATGATTCTTAGCTGAAAAATAGTCCACTATGTAAATGTACCTCATTTTCAGTAACTAGTTTCTGGATATTATGAAAAGAGCAGTGGTGATCATAAATGAGTAACTATGAGGCTCCATGCTCAGGAGGTTTTTTATTTTATTTTTTATTATTATTATTATTATTATTATTATTATTATTATTATTATTATTATCTTTTGAGATAAGGTTTCTCTGTACAGCTCTGGCTGTCCTGGAACTCACTCTGTAGACCAGGTTGGTCTCAAACTCAGAAATCCGCTTGCCTCTGCCTCCCGAGTGCTGGGATTAAAGGCGTGCGCCATCGCTGCCCGGCTCAGACCCCAATATTTTGTGGTGATTTTTTTGTTTTTGTTTTTTGGTTTTTCTTGTTGTTGTTATTGTTTTTTGTTTTGTTTTGGTTTGGTTTGGTTTAAAAGAGAGAAAGAATGTAAAGTTGGCAAAGGTTAGGGGAGGATCATGAGAAGTTGTAGAGAGAGAAAAGAGTACAATCGAAACATGTTATATCAAATTCTCAAACGATAAGTACTTTAAAGGACTATATTCTGATATAAAATGGAATGGAAGGAGATCCCCAGCCCTGGTAGCATAACTCTGAACGACCATTGCAAAGAGCTGATGGCTAGCAAGTCTTTCCTAGGACCGTCTCTCTCAGGTGAAGGGCCATCCTCAGTTCGCTGTTGCTGAGGCACATTCCTAGGAACTCATTCCCTCCCTCAGAGGCATTTGCCTCATTTCACCATAGCCAGAAACGAGCTGGGCTGCAAATATTGGCCAGAAGCCCTCTGAGAATTTGATTCTGCCCTTTGACTTTGATTCCAAATGCCTGGCTCTTATCTTTAGCACTTTTGGACCAAATGCCAGAGCAAACTGGAAATGGAATTTAAAAATTCCACATGAGAAAGATAAAAGATGTCTGAGAGAGACAGGGAAGATGAGCTTTATGATCATAACTTGCTGTCCAGAATAAGCCTGGCCTTCCTGTAGCCAGAACACAGGAAGGAGATGGCATGCTCAAATTACCCACAGATTGGGCTATTTAGCCTTCTGTTTCCTCCAAATACAAAGTAGTATTTATTCATTGGCAACAGCGTTCCAAGCACTTGCTGGTTATTGAGGCTATTAATACTGGGTTCTTCATGGGTCTTGTTGGGTGAGAGAGTTTATATGCATAGGAAGTCACACTGCATTTGTCTGCTTTGGCAGAATATAGTTTGTGTAAAACCAGCTCCCATTTGCTAAATGATTGCTGTCCCAGAAGCTTCTTCATGACAAGAGCTTCATCTGGTCCCTAGCAACTCAGAGGTCAGAGGAGACATGAAGTCAGAGGGAGAGGGGGAGGGAGAGAGGGAGAGGGAAAGGGAGAGGGGGAGAGGGAGAGGGAGAGAGGGAGAGGGAGAGGGAGA
>JADRCH010000012.1:15166915-15182905 GCA_019843965.1 Rhynchomys soricoides
GGAGAGGGGGAGGGAGAGGGGGAGGGGAGGGGGAGGGAGAGGGAGAGAGAGAGGGAGAGAGAGAGGGAGAGGGGGAGGGAGAGGGGGAGGGAAGGGGGAGAGAGAGGGAGAGAGAGAGGGAGAGGGGGAGGGAGAGGGGGAGGGGAGGGGGAGGGAGAGGGAGAGGGGGAGGGAGAGATATTATTGTTGAATTCTCACGCCTCTAGGTCCCAGGTGAAGCAGGCTAAAACGAAAAAGAATTGTGTGGTGACATGGGGAGAAGACTGGAAAAGGGAGGAGCCTCTGGTCCTGAGACTCCACCTATTTTTGCTGCTCAGGAAGGCAGGAGACTTCATCTTCAGAGGCCACTGATAGGGTGTCATGTGGTCCCACTAAAACCTTCTTGTTCTTTAAAAGGTATCTTACAACAAAAGCAATAAATAAAGTGTGCTCACTTAAAACCAGGTGATACGTTCCCAAAGAGGATCATCCAATTAGGGATGTTGAGGACAGCTGAGGATTAGGTTATGCTACATAGGGTGAAAATGATATAGAATGGTATCAGGGTTCTCTAGAGTAACATCATTTAATGAATAGTTCTCTCACA
Organism: Rhynchomys soricoides; assembly: GCA_019843965.1. Taxonomy (NCBI): domain Eukaryota; kingdom Metazoa; phylum Chordata; class Mammalia; order Rodentia; family Muridae; genus Rhynchomys; species Rhynchomys soricoides. The sequence goes on from JADRCH010000012.1 coordinate 15,167,502, forward strand.
CACATATGCAAAGGTATATGATAGATATTTATTATAGAGTTTAGGGATTTATTGGGATGACTTAGAGGCTATGTTCTAGCTAATTCAACAATGACTAGCTGAGAATGGAACGTCCAAGAATCCAGTAGTTGCTCAGTCCCCAAGGGCTAGATGTCTCAGCTGCTCTTCAATATATGCTGGAAACCCAAAGAAGTAGGCTCTAATCCTAGTGAAGGAATGGATGTGCTACCAAGGTGAGGGCAAGCAGGCAAAGAGCAAAAGCTTCCTTCTCCCATGTTCTTATACAGGCTTCCAGCAGGAGGTGTAGCCCAGATTAGATTTTCCCAGATCAAAAGACCATGATTAAATGTAGTCTTTCTACTTCTAAGATCCAGGTTAGAAATGGTTTTTTCTATTTCAAATTTAGCAAAGATCCCTCAAAGGTGTGCCCTCCATTTTTGAGTCTTGGTTAATTCCAGATGTAATCAAGTCAACAACCAAGAATAACATCACAAATGGTATGCTCCTAGCACACTCCTCATTTAGACTTAGATGATTCCCATCACAAATGTGCTGCATAACTTAGTTTACTGATGGTGGTGGTTTGAATGAACATGGCCCATATAGGCTCACAGGGAGTGGCACTGTTTGGGGGTGTGGCCTTGTTGCAAGAAGTGTGTCACTGGGGGTGAGTTTTGAGGTTTCAGATACTCAAATCATGCCCAATCTCCTCTCTCTCTCTCTCTCTCTCTCTCTCTCTCTCTCTCTCTCTCTCTCCTGCCTGCTGATCCAGATGTAGAACTCTCAGCGCCTTCTCCAGCACCATGTCTCCTTATACACTGCCATGCTTCCTACCATGATGATACTTGACTAAGCCAGCCTCTACCTATAAGCTAGCCTGAATTGTTTGCCTTTATAAGAGTTGCCATGGTCATATTGTCTCTGAACAGCAATGAAAACCTTAACTAAGAAGTTGGTGCCAGAATCTGAGGTATTACTGTGATATGCCTGATCATGCTTTTGTTTGGAGGAATTTAGATGTGGGGATTTTGGATTAGGAAAACAGTTGAATGATTTAAGCAGAGATTAATGGGCCATCACTGGTAGGAAGATAGAAGACAGTGATGATGAGGCTGATTCAAACTGCAGGGTCCTGATTCAAGAGGTTTCAGAATGAAAGAATATTAATATGTAACCTGGAGAACGTTCTTAGGATATTTTGGTGAAGAATGTGGTTGCTTTCTCCCCTTATCCAAAGCTTCTGCCTTAGGATGAATTGAAGAGTTATGGATTAACAGCTTTAGCAGAGGAGATTACCTGACAGCCTAGTATTGATTACGTTGCTTGGTTACTAGTGGCCACACTAATGCAGATCTATTATGAAAGGGTGCAAACTGAACAGGAAAAAATACAAAATGTACAGTTTTAGAAGTAAAGTGGCACCAAGAAGTGTAAACAGATTAAAGAAAAGCCTGATGCTAAGTGGAAGGGGGGGAGGTGACCTCACAGCCAGACCCCACACAGCTAAGCTTATGGCTTGTGAAGAGGAATTAAAGAAAGCTTGGGGCTGGGATGGTGGCACACATCTTTAATCCAAACAATCAGAAACAGAGACTGGCAGATCTCTGAGTTCAAGGCCAGCCTGGTCTACAAAGCACATTCCAGGACAGCTAAGCTTAGGTAAAGAAGAAAACCATCAAACCCAGAAAGCTGATGAAGATGTAATTGAATTAGTAGGTCATGTTCCAAACCCAAACAGCAACAGAACTGGGTAGCTTCAACCACTTGGTTCTGGCTTTACAATCAAGGATAGAAGAAAGGGGTTATCAAATCTTCCTCTGTGTCTAAGGAACCCACTGAGGCCAGGCATGTGTCTGGGGTGTTCTTGCGTGGTGGCCTACAGAGATCATTGCATGAAGTTGTGAAAGTGAAGCTTGCCTTGGAGACACCGAGATATTGGAAACATCAGAGCCATGGGATCCTTGCCAAGGAGAGCTGTTAACAGGGAGTGGAACCAGCCCAAGATTAAGAAGGGTGTTTCAGTCAACAAAGCTGAAAGGAGCTGGAGATCTGAAAAGCACTTTGACATCAGACATGGAGATGCAGAGATTAGAGTTTGCCCCACTGGTAATTTGGTCTTGCTTTGATCCAATATTTCCTCTTATGGCCCCTTTCCTCTCTTTGGAGTAGTAATGTATATTGTGTGCAATTGTGTGTTGAAAGTATGTGATCGCTTTATTTTGATTTTGATTTTACAGAGGTTACAATCAAGAGATTGCTATGAGTCTACAGAGATATATTTTGGACTTTTAAACATGGTTCAGGCTGATAGACTATGGGGATGTCTGGAGTTGGACTGAACGCACTTCTGCATTATGACATAGCTACAAGCCTATGAGGCCAGGGAGTGGAATGTGAAGGTTTAAATGAAAATGACCCCCGAAGGCTCATAGGGAGTGGCACTGTTAGGAGAAGTGGCCTTTTGGAGTAAGTGTGGCCCTGTTGGAGGAAAGATGTGACTGGAGGTGGGCTTTGGGGTTTCCCATGCTCAAACCAGGCCTGATGTCTCTCTCTCTTCCTGCTCCCTGCTGATCCAGATGTAGAACTCCAGGCTCCTTCTCCAGCACCATGTCTACATGCACACCACCATGCTTCTTGCTATGATGATAATCCACTGAACCTCTGAACCTGTAAGCCAGCCCCAGTTAAATGTTTTCCTTTGTAAGAGGTGCAGTGATCATGGTCTCTCTTCACAGCAATAGAAACTCTAAGACATTAATTTAAAAAAATACTTCAAGTGTTAACCTTGTTACAAATTAATGTCTTTAGGCAAAGTTAGAAAGAGAGCGAGTGACTTCTGAGCAAGCTTTAGAGATGCAACTGGAGAGCCACCCAAACCCCTCCCGTATGTAACCATTGTAAAGAAACCTAATTGCAGCTCTCCCTTAGAAAGCCCAAGGTATCCAGCTGGTATTCTTGACTTATTCTGAAACCCCTTTCTATTTTCAAGCAGTCTGACTAGCTTCACATCTCGCTCACCCTGAAATTCATTGTCTTCATCGCAGGTCCTATTCTGTCTGGTTGGAGGTTTCGGAAAAGAACTCTTCAGGAAGCTACCAGTGCGGTGTGGATCCATGTCCCAACTGCTGGCAACACAAGGATCAGTCACAACATAGGCTAGAACTAGTTTTCTTAACTTCCAAATCAAGTCTCTCTGCGCTTCAGTGCGTAGGGGGAGAAATCCCAGCAACTGCACAGTCTGAGCCGAGTTTTAGTGACTCTAGAACTGTCAAAGACATAACACTGGTTTTCACTTCCAATATATATTTAGCAGCAATTGACTATAATTTGGTGGGGTGGGGAAAAGAAGCAAGAGAAAAAGAAGATGGAATTTTATGCAATGTTATACAAAAATATAACAAGCACTTGAAAATGAAATATTACATAAGTAAGACAGGTTCAGGGAAAAGCAACAAGCCCTTGCTGCTCTGCCATGTTAGAAATAGTGTGTGGTTCCTTCGGCTTGATAACATAAAGGAATCAAACACGCAAATACATCAGTGGTTTTATAGCTCAAGAGGCCGAGTATGCAGAGCTGTTCCATAATGAATTCTATCAAACTGGGTTGCTGTGCTTTTCAGTGTAACTTTACAGACGTTAGAGATGCGTCCCTTTCTTCCTGGGTTTCTCTTTCCTATTGACTCGTCCAGGCAGGTTATATATAGATCATTTTACAAAGAAAATGGCCAGTGTACTGTTTGGAGCTAGCCAGATAGTTAGCATGATTATCTGGCTCAGTTCTAACACTTAACTAACGTTGAGTATTTTTGTTGCTTTTGAAGCCAATCTAACAGCCTGCATTAAACTTAGCCACTCCTGTCTTTACTCATCACATTTCAGTAAATGTCATGTCTCTTTTAGATCATATTTCTGTAACCATTTTAAATATCAACAAAGAGCTCCTCAAACACAAATTCTTTCTCAACTGCTCTGAGTGATTTGCTTATGACATTTCTGGCAAGTCTGACTATTGTGTTTAGTTAAGAGGGAGAAAGTGTCTTTTCTTCTAAAATAGTACAACTTTAGTCTATGAGGAATAACATCTGGCTCATCTTAAGGTCAGACTCATAATGACTATCCACTGCCACCATCTTACCTCATGAAATCAGCATAAAACAACTCTTCGGGTCTTTATTCATCAAACTGAATGCTTTTCATTAGTATTCTACTCAAAGAGAAAGTCTGAGAAAATTATGTAGCAATCATCTTCCCCTTAACCTAAAAATAAAATACAAATGTGAATATGTTCACAGCATTTCATGTTTGCACCTCCCCCATGACCACCCAGAGACATGGCTGAATCAAAAAGAGGACCTGTGGACCCTCCATGGGCCCAACATCAAGAGTCTGTGCAGTAACTTCGAGATCCTTCTCTGATTAGCTGTGTTTTCTCATTTGTATTTGTAGGCTGGAGAACAACTGGAAAGTCCATATCTGGGGGGAAAACACAGAAAAACAATAAAACTTGTTTTTACCAAGTTCCTTTGATAAAGGGGCAGATAGTAGGTGTTTTGGTGAAATAACAAGCATGCTTATGAGACATTACCTGAACCCTTCAAATTCTGAAATTCTGTGAAAACAGGATTATAACTAAACCTGGGTGGATACTGTTCATTCCCAGGGTTCCATTTTCCATGAAAACTATATGTGTGAAAAATATCGTTTATATGGAGGATGAGTCCTAGAGTTCTGTGGTTCATAACTGCAAGCCTGGCTCCTGATGGGGCAGAAGTTAAAGCCTAGAGCTTGCTTTGGTGGCGAACCTAAGGGGATGTTGAACACATAACTAGTGTCCAAGGTAGCCACCTCCCTCTTAAGTCTACATGAAGTTCTACTCTGGTGCTGGGCTGAAGAAGCTTCCTTAAAAATGTTTGAAGACAAACCAATAAACACACAAATTGTCGGCCCATGTCTTTTCAGTACCCATGTCTTCTATGAGATACCAAGATAATCACTCACCCTACAGCTGTTCAGTGCAGGGTATACTCTCAGAGAGGAACCTAGCAGAAATGAATGACTTCACGTTCAACCTAGCACTAAGGAGTCCCTATAAAAACCTGAAACCTGCTAGAAACCTGAGTCCATAGTAAACACACATGCATACTCACGCACGCACACACACACACACACAGAAAGAGACAGAGAAACAATCTACCCTGAGTGAAAACCCTAGAGCATCAACAAAAGAAGAAATAAGATTCCGAGAGGCTTCCCTGTTCGCAGTTATCACACACGAGTGTGTAAAAGAATTAAGTACTTAAAGATATCAGATTTTGTAATTAATCCTAGTGATCAAAGGATCTGAAATTACATTTTAAAAACTAAAGAGTTTTAAAAAAACTGAAAATGGAATTCATGAAGTAGAAGACCTATTTGAAGAAATTATTCAGAATGTAACACAGTCACAAAAAGAAACTATGATAAGAGTTTAAAAAGTGTGAAGAACAGAGAGCTAAGACTTAGCCTACATCTAACAAAACGCTTTGCAGGAAGAAGTGCTTTTAAAAGAAGGAAAGTAATGTTCGAATCCCCAAGGCCAAAGACCCAACTGGATTCCCTGGCAAGCTCCTCTGTCCTCTTTTGCTTGCGTCTGTCTTTGGTGGTGGTGTGCATTTGTGAGCCCAGGAGTCTGCTTATGTGGGTAAACATGATTGTGTGGACACGTGTGTGTAGAGGTCAGAAGATAACCTTAGGTGGTGGCCCTCAGGAGTCATTTGCCTAGGTCAGCCTTTGCCCTCCACACATGTGTTCGTATACATGTACACACATGTGCATACACCACACCTGCACGTAAGTGTTCAACCTTACCACTGAAGCAAGAGATAAAAATTAGAGCCATGGCATTATACCATATCCCCCACATTAGAGTGACACATATTTTCCGTCAATGTCAAGCGTTGGCAGCAATGTGAGCTTCTGTACTCACATTAACTCTTAGTGGGAATATAAATTAATCCTTCAGTTTTTCAGAACTGCTTGGTGCTACTTAATACATTGTAGATGTGAATACCCTGTGCCTATAGGCTTCCATATCTGTGTATAAACACAAACACCCCTTAGCACTCATGCACCAAGATGTAAGTACAAGAACATTCTTATCAGCTGTTTGTAATAGCAAACAAAGTGGAGTCTATTTGATCAGCTGCAGTAGAATGGATACCAAATTACGAGATGCTTTTTCAGACTATTATAACGGTGAGAATAAATAAATGAAATCCAGACAAAATAGAACAATGAATTTTTAGAATGATCCAAATGTGAAGCAAAGCGAGACTGATTGAAAGTGGGAATGTGATTGCCCTTTCAGTCTGCACACCCACCTGCACCTGTGGCAGAACAGCATGCCTGTCCCTGGACCCCACAGCCTCCCTGTTTCCTAGGATCTCTGTTCAAACCAGGAACATAGGAGGACTGCTCAATCCAGGGACACAGGAAACCTGCTCTAACCAGGGACACAGGAGGCCTGCCCTAACCACTATATAAACAAACAAAATCACATGCTGAGTCAGTCAAATGCTGAAAAGGCATTTGACAAAATCTAACACCCCTGTATGTTAAAAGTCTTGGGGAGCTCAGAAATTCATGGCACATACCTAAAAAGAATAAAAGCAACATACAGCAAACCAACAAGCCAACATTAAATTAAATGGAGAGAAACTTGAAGCAATCCCACTAAAATCAGGGGCAAGACAAGGCTGTCCACTTCTCCCTATCTATTCAATTTAGTACTTGAAGTTCTAGGTAGAGCAATTAGACAACAAAAGATCAAGAGGATACAAAATTAGAAAGGAAAAATTCAAGGTATCACTATTTGCAAACTTCTACCTGAGAACTGCTACAGCTGATAAACACCTTCAGCAAAGTAGCTACATAGAAAATTAACTCAAGCAAATCAGTAGCCTCCCTTTACACAAATGATAAACAGGCTGAGAAAGAAATTAGGGAAGCAACAACCTTCACAATACCAAAAATAATATAAAATATCTTGGTGGCACACTTGTTTTTTATACCTAGCTTCTTTCACTTAGCATCACATCCCCATGTTTGTCTCTCTACAAAGTGTACCCATGTTTCCCTCTGAATCTCTGAGGTTCTCCCTTGACTCCTTTCCCTCTCTCGTAGCTGTTCCTGGCACTCTGGTGCTTCTCAGTCAGAGTGTCAAGGCATTCTACCACCCTTGCTGATCATATTTCATTTTGATAGGTCGAGCCCTTCCTTGAATACACATCTTGGTTCCAAGTTCTTTGCAAATATTGCCTTCATGAAGCTGCTTCACTAAGTCAATGGTAAAACTGTTTTGTAGAGGTCCTTACTATGAGTCTACCTGCATTTCCTGGTGTGTGGAACACCATTCACTATCTTATCCGCAGGACTGACAGAGAGACTGTGCCAAATATTTCTTGTATCAATATTCATCCCTTCAAATGTGTCCCATTTCCACTTCTTGCTCTCCTATGTTTTTAAATTAAATGTGGCTTTGCTAGGGAAGCTGTAAAAAGCCTAAAACCATGTCAATCTTCTCCTATTCACTTTCCCAGGCTCTGTGTTTCTCCTTTCATAAGTTTATTGTCCCTGCAAATTGCCTAGCTCTCTGTGTGTTTCTGTAGTTAATATTTTAAATATTAAATATAGAAAGATGTTCTCAGTTCTCTCTCTCTCTCACTCTCTCTTTCTCTCTCTCTCTCTCTCTCACACACACACACACACACATTTCTTACTGAATCTTGGCAGCTAAACATTGAGGGTGCCCTTTGAGCCACCTTGTTGGGGACAGTTCTGGGCTTCTCATCCATTCCACTATCCTAGCCTGGTACCTTAATGCTCCATGATGTTTTTGTATGAAGCATCACAGGCTTCTAGCGATATTTTCCTTCCACTGTTCTTAGGCATTGGTTCCTCAATGTAGGGAAAAGGAAATGGAGTAAGGGTGTAAAAAGAGGGAGGGTAAATCTCCATCTCTCCTGGTTCCCTTCTCCTGGAGTGGCAGATGTGATGAATGCTGAGCAGGAAGTGTAATACATGTCTCTAGATCTTGGTGGAAGAAAAAGCCATCTGGTTGTGAGTCTATTGGAGTTCTGTCCAGGTGACTGGCAATAACAACTAAGCAATCAACATTTGTCTGTGCTCTGAATCCTATTTTTTAGATCCAAGGTCAGCATTGTAAAACCTCTCCCTTTTCCATACTCTACCCCACCTCTTTCCATAAAAAGAAAGCCATTAATCCACAAGAGATTGTGAGTGTTTACCTCAACAGTTTTGTTTGGATTTATTCTATTGGCATGGAAGAAAAGAAACCTGAATTTAGCACTTGTGTTTTGTCCTGCTTTCCCATCAAGTTTAGGAATGATGGGCTGAAGTTTAGGCTTTTGTTCAAAATTCCACACAGTGAAGTTTGTAATGGGAACATGGGAGGGTGGAGGAAATAATGGTTCATTGTGTTTTACTGGTGAGGTTTTATTGTTTCAAAGGCTAAAATTCACAGATGTGCCAAACCATCTTAAGGATAAGCTCTTTAATGCTGACTGATTTCCAAGAGCATTACAGTCCTCCCAGTTTCAAACTTTGAGGAAGACAGGAGAACCCATTTGTGAGTTCTCTAGATGGCACCAAATACTGAAGTTAGCAACTGAACTGTCTACCCTTCACTTTCTAACCATGGTAGCTGTGTAATTTATTTAAACATTTCAACATTAATTAAAGAAACAGAATGACCCAAACGACTCCCTCCCAGTACCACCACATGTGAACAGAGACTTGTATCATGTTTATAACTCCAGAAAATTATCAATGCAACAGCAGCAAAGCAAACAGCAGAAGAGGCTGAAACGCATGCTCAGTAAAAATGGGCAAAGAGAGAGCTTCACAAGGGAATCAGACTTGTGATGCTGCTGGTTTGCAGAGTGCAGTTTTGTCTACCACACTGAGTTCCTGGTGAGTAGCACATGTGCATCGCCCAGGAGCTTTCTCGGATCCGTGATTAGAAAGAGCACGCATGCATACACACACACACACACACACACACACACACACACACACACACCAGTCAGTCTTGATGCCTTGGCTACTCATTGTCTGGGCACTCCTAATCCTTCCCCATGCCCAGTCAGGGAAGTGGCCAGAGGCCACTTACCCAGAAACTCACTTTGCTGGTTGGCTTTTCTTCTCCACTACTGCATTCCCGTCTTATCTTCCCCAGTCTTCTGATTCTTTCTCGGAGTCCTACCTGAGTAACTCTCACTGTCCTGCCCCATGCTGAGCCATTTGCTATTGCCATCTTTATTGATAGATCAAACTCCAATTGGGGGCAATAACCTTCAGAGTCAGTAAACACAGATTCCTGATCAAAGCATCAGAACCACCATCTACACTAATTAAAGTCAGCAAATTGGGTTTTTTAAAAGATGAGTCAATTAGTAAAAAGGATTTGATATTTCAAATACGGATTTTTATAAATTAAGAAATATAACTGGATGCCCAAGAGTTCCCAGGGACTAAAACACCAACCAAAGAGTACAAATGGAGGACCCATGGCTTCAGCTGAATATGTAGCAGAGGATGGCATTGTCAGACATCAATGGGAGGAGAGACCCTTGGTCCTGTGAAGGCTTGATGCCCCAGTGTAGGAGAGTGCCAGGGTGGGGAGGCAGGAGTGGGTAGGTTGGTAAGGAAGCACCCTTATAGAAACAGAGGGAGAGAGAGCCACGGTTGTACCTCGTGCTGCAGCTGGAATTGATAATGTGTAAGAGCCATCCAGGTGGTACTGGTTTTGAAGGCATGAAGGGGTCATGAAGAGAAGCTGACACTTGGCACTGTGAGAGGCCGTGGAAGGCCATTGGTAAAGGTGCAGTCTCAGTTGCAATTAATGGCCCAGGGCTGAAATAGTCATGCAAAGGAGTTGACGCTTGGCACCATGAAGAGAGCCTATGAGAGGCTATTGGGGAAGCCTAGTTGTAGCAGAAGACAGCAGTGTATTAGAGATGCATAGGATGATCACCAAGAACAGCAGAGGCAGTAGAATAGATCAACCTGAGCTTAAGAGTGCTACAGTGGGCAGAGATAGAGAACTGGCACCAGCCCTTTGGAGGAGACCAGAAGATCGTGAGTGTATCCAGATATTGGATGGTTTGATTTTGATTTTGATTTTGATTGTGACTGTGGGACTTTTAAAGTTGTTTAGATCTTTGGCATGAGTAAGAAAGAGTTGAGGCTTAATAGTGATGTATTTGTGTGTCAAGTTGACAAGGGATCAATTGTACTGGCTGGTTTTGTGTGTCAAGTTGACACACGCTGGAATTATCACAAAAAAGGAAATGCCTCCATAAGATCCAGCTGTAAGGCAGGTGTGAGGGCCCAGCCCATTGTGGGTGGAGCCATCCCTCGGCTGGTAGTCTCGGGTTCTATAAGAAAGCAGGCTGAGCAAGCTGGGAGAAGCAAACCAGTAAGCAGCACCCTCCATGGCCTCTGCTCCTATTTCCTGACCTGCTTGAGTTCCAGTCCTGACTTCCTGTGGTGATGAACAGCAACGTGGTAGTGTAAGCTGAATAATCCCCCCTCCAAAAAAGAAATATAACATTTTTTGTTTTTAAATTGAACTTTGAAGTGGTTGATTACTTAATTCAATAGGAAGTGTACTTTTCTAGTTAACTCCCATTCCTTTCCTTTCGTGCAGCTTTTTTTAACTGAGCATTTCATACTTGCATATAATATGTTTTAATCAAATTCAGTACTTCCTCCCCTCCAATCTCTCCCCACCTGCTTTTCCCTCCCAACTTCATGTGTGCCTTCCTTTCTCTCAACCCATGGAGTGCATGTAAGACTCCCATATGAACACAGACATAAGCCAACATACTACAGATGTGGTTGTCAACCTGTGGGTTGTGACCCCCTTGGGACTGAGCAACCTTTTCACAGGGGTGGCCTAAGACCATCAGAAAACACAGATATTTACATTATGATTTATAACAGCAGCAAAATTACAGGTATGAAGTAGCAACATAAAAATGTTATTGTTGAGCATCACATCCGAAGAACTGTAAAGGGTTGCCACATTAGGAAGCTTGAGGACACTGTTCAAGAGCATGATCCAATCTCTCCAAGGCTCACGGATCATTGAAGAGAGGTTGGACGGATTCTAACAGTCAGAAGTAGTGGGCTTTGTAGGGAAACAATATTTTCTGGACAAGACAGGCCCATATGAGTTCACAGAGGCTACTGTTGTATTTACAAGACCTGTACAAGACTGAGCCAACCATGGGGAATGGGGAAATATGAAGTCCCAACTCTTGTTGGGACTTCTGTTCTCTCTTTGGTTGGTAGAGTTAGGTATAAGAGGGAAAAGTTCATCAGTTGGTAGCTTTTATTCTGGAGGGACAATATCATATTAGATTTATTTAATACCCTCATATTAGATTTATTACATTTCATAATTTAGCAGTTCTGAATAAAGAAATAACAGGAGAAAGAAATGCTGCCTTTTATTAAAATCAGTATTTATGCACAAAAGAATGAATTTCCATCTATAATTTTCATTTATGGGCCAGATTTCCAAGCACAGTATAGTCAGATACATAGCATTCATATGAACAGTTACTATAAACCGCCCATACCCATATTAATTATACCTCAATTAGCTCTGTCTCCTTTCCCTTCCTAGAGAAATGTGTTCAGTACTACCATCATTCAGACCACAGACCAAAAGCTCAGTCCCCAGAGTCTGTTTTTTCCTTCTTACCAGTCTTAATTTGTATTACAATTATCAATAAGTTATATATTATCTCTAAATTTGTGGAGTATAAATGAACCTAACTATTGCAGCTGACAACAAATGAAGTATAGATTCTCACAATCAGATGTTATGTGAGCAATGGTGGTTCCAGTGCACAGTTAATAAGACTTAGGCCATAGAGACCCTTACCAATACAGAACCTTCTACTAGTTTATTTGCATAGACCTTAAACAAAAGTCATTTTTATCAAAGCCAGAAAAAGCACTGTCTCTTTCCACACTGACCTTTTTCATGATATCTCTTTCTGACAATGGAACCAAAAAAATTACTAAGAGTTTTGGTTAAAGAGAAGCACAATTGAAGATAAGTTTTGTTTAAGTTCAATGGGACTTAATCTTGTTGTTTGCAGCAACTGGTGTATAGCTAGTTGTTGCTACCCATACAGGTATAGAAATAGATTAACGAATACTCCTACAGCTCACTATGCCAACCTATGTGCTGGGCAGACATTAAAACCCATGCCAGAGACTATGACACATCATCTGAATGTGTCCTCTGGGCTCTGAGCCCAGGAGGATCAGGTGTTATGACATCAACATAGTCTGAAATGTACAGAGAAAAATCATTGTCTGTGGAAAATTCTCTCACATCTTATACCTTATATGAATTAAATAAACAACATAGGTTTTCCAAATTTGACAGTAATCTCTAGTCGTATACAACACAGTCAACATGATCTGTAAAGCTAAAAGAAACTACTTCAATTCAATATTAATAATAATAATAAAATAATAATAAAGTTTTGGTCAAATACAGTAGAAAAATACAGTAGAATATGGTAGAAAGAATAGAGTAGAAGAGTTGGTTTTATATTTTCTAAAGAAAATAGTATAGTAAATTTATGTTACATGAATATGTAATCAAAGAATATGCAATCATAGAAAAATATCACAGTCAAACTAGGTGGTTAAATGATTGATCTCCCCCCGCCCCGATTTTGTGACATACCCATGGTATTTGTCCACTTTTCAGCTCATTAATTTGTGATTACTTTCATTTGAAGCAAATACTGGTATTCAGAACAGTGTGTTATTCTCCTAAAGAGGCCTGCCCAGATTGTATAAATTTCAAGAACCATAAAACCTGGATCACCTTAGCATAAACTCTTTCAAATGTTTGTAAATAAGAAAAAGCTGTTCCTTTGTGTTAAGGATTATTTAACAGTGGTATAAGATTCCTGATCGATCTGACCTCTGCAATGGAGTTGGTAGTTCTGGAAGTCAGAACAGCCAGAAGAACACAGACCCATCACCAATCACCCAGCAGGGAGGAGCTCTGGGGGAGAATCTGGCACCTAGTCTAAGTTTCTGTTCCAGAAAAGAGATCTTCCACCACGGTCTACTGAATTGACCTGCTGGAGCTTTTATCCAACTTAAGGGCAGAAGGGCAGCCTTTCAGGTAAGTATGGATGGTGGACTCGGGAGATCTGGGTTCAGTTCGCCCAGATTTAGGCTTTCCTACTACAAATGAGAAGCTAAGGAAGAATTAGAAGGGCAGTGGCTTGCAAATGAAGATACCACAATGAGACTTTGCATTCTGACTTATAAATTATAAAGATGCTTTTACCTAGAATAAAAAATAAAGATGAAAAGTAAAGATGTCACCACAGCCACTGACTATCCCTCCCTGTTCCCTGTCTGTGGCTGAGTATCAGGTAACTGACGATGTAAGGTGAGATCATGTGGTCCACATGATCACGGACAGGACATGGCAGTGCCGCACTGCCAAGGACCAGCCTCAGCTTGGAGAGGGGTTCTAAGATAAGGGGTGTCCTGGAGTGGCAAAAACAAAGGACTTGATGTCAAATAGTGGGTCCAATCTGGTGGCCTATGTTCTGTTTGAGGCAGCTTCCCAGATTGTATTCTCTTTGTTCTGCTTTCTCTGAAGATCTCCAGACAGCGCTCTCTCTCTCTCTCTCTCTCTCTCTCTCTCTCTCTCCTGCTCAAAACAGTTCTCCAAGCAGTTCTCTCTTGCTATTCTAAAAAGTTTCTCTGGATAGCTCATCTCTTGCAGATTGTAAGCCCAGTCTTTTATATATCAATCTAGTCATTTACTCCAGGTTCCCTTTTGATTACCCTATGAATGAGCATCTCTTGAACCCATCCCCTTGATTCTTAAGAAACAGCAAGCACACATTTCTTTTCTTTTCTTTTCTTTTTTAACTTTGCAAAAGAATTCAGAGATCTGTCTGCCTTTGTTAAACAGGGCCGATAAACTAGCTAGCTGGGTGGGACCCTGCCATGAAATCACCATTTCCACCACACCTGAGTCTGGACTCTCTGTGTCCCAGGCTGACTTTGAAATCTGGAATCTGCCTGCCTCTATATTTGCCTGCCTTTTATCTTTCTGGCTAGCTGTCTCATTAATGCAGCTACCTTTGTTCTTTTAGATTTGGGGAGCCCCTAGTATAATTCTTAGTGCATTCTTATTTTCTGCATAGTTGAGAAATTATGTATTTTCCAACTTGTGTTTTTAGAGTTATTTCCCACAACCTTAAGGACTGTCCTGAGGGTCCCAGTGGTTACCATTTTGCTGAGACATTAGCCACACCTTCACCTCCCAGACCCATGCTGTCTCAGATTATTATGGAGTCATTTACATTAACAGGGAGGGCATTCCTTGAAAGAAGAAAGTTAAAACATGTACATTATTATACAAATGAGCCTTGTGCCCACACCAGCCATCAATCAACACTCATGGAAGCCCATGTCCTGCTGGCCCTATCCCAAGGGTGGGATCCATGTCCTTCCACCTCCACCAAGGCCATGCTAGACTCCACACTGCACCCACAGAGACTAGAAACTTCACACCACACCTCACAGACTTCCCATGCCACTTCACATCTCCCCTTATGTGAACTGTCACTTCAGTTTTATTAAAGGCCAGTTTCCTGATTTTCCTGGTAACTTACACACAGAGAAAAATGAGTGGTAGTTACAGAATGAAGTGCAGCATTTTCTTCTTTATTCTTAAGCACCTCCTTCACAGAGATACGGGACCTGTGCCCAGAAATCCTCATTCATGAGTAAGTTGTGGCACAGACCCCCACCTTTGCCTAATGAGAAGACCTTTCCATATAATTAACGCTGCTTAATTAATTTGTTAGTGATCTTATTTGCCTGTTCCTTCTGTATGCTTTCATTAAAAGGTTCAGCATTTGTTGCTTTCTATACAAAATAATATAAAGTAAATGCACAATACTTTCAATGTACACTAATTTCACCATTAGTCCACAGGTTGGTTCCAATATCACGAACAAGAAATGTCCAGAAATACTTCTAGTTGCTGGATAACTATGTCCACTGCAAGACATTACAGTTTGCAGAAAGAAAAAAAAAGCATAAAACAAAACAAAACAAAACAAAAAAATCCTCTGCCCTCTCTGGACTCCTAATTCTGAGAGTCTGGAATTTAGTACTAGTCACATGATTAAACACACCCTTTTGCTTCATTCACACAAGATATTATTTTAGCTTCACATCTGATAAGAAATGCAAGGCATACAGAAGCCCTTAAATGGTTTCTGGCGCTGTTTGAGTGTGATCAGAGAACAAGAGAAGTGCACCATCCTTGAGTGTGA
>JADRCH010000012.1:15182915-15201211 GCA_019843965.1 Rhynchomys soricoides
AAGTGCACCATCCTTGAGTGTGATCAGAGAACAAGAGAAGTGCACCACCCTGGTTCCTGCAGTCCCCCAAACAGTGTGCTTCCTGCAATTATCCAGTAATTCTTTCAGTTGTTTGCTGGGGACATGGGAGTGGGATTTAGTGATAAAGTCTGAAACCCAAGATGATAATGTACTCCACTGGAGAAAAGGGCAGTGAGAATTGCTTCCAGACACCAGGACAATGGCAGGTATGATCCCAGCTTGTTTAAACAACGACATTGTTCAAATACCATAAGCTATCTCCGGTGTTTAGAACTCTGAGAATTTTGTTTTTTACATTTTTCCCTTTTCCTTTCTTTCTTTTTTTTTTTTTTTTCTGGGTAGAATAAACTTGAAGAATGAAGCACAGAGATGTGCGCACACAGATGGACAGACAGAGGTGGCTGGACAGGCAGAATTTGTTCTCCATGCTGCTTTACAGCTGAGTGTGCATGTAAAGAGGCTCCATTCTGGAGGAAGAAGGAGTCGTTGCCGTCTTACTCCTGCTCCACTCCCAAACCATCACACAATAACACAAAGGACGAAAAAGCCATGGTTGACTATGAGACTTGCATTACAATGGAGATCCTAAGGGCTGAAGTGCATCTTCTGGGAGAAACTTCTACCTTAATTCTCTGTCCCTGGGCGCTCTCCCCTAACACTCCTGAACCCAGAGCCCATTTCTGTTATAAAGAGACAGTGAACTATACCATGATGATGTTTAACATTATTGTGGGCATTTCATGATTTCTCTCTAAGAACATTAAATCTAGCCTTTCTCTATGCTCAGTCAAGACAAATGCCCTTTGTCTTCTCCCAACCTGCCTACCAAAACTGGTAGTCTGGAGGAGAGGCTGGCTCTGTGTGGTTATTATTTTACTTTAGAAAGACCTGGTACCTAGCGGAGGTAACGATGGCCAGTACCTCTACTCTCATCTCAGCCTACCTTTCTCCATGTCAGTTCTGATCTGCTCCTCAAGGTCCTCTGGTGACACATAGAACTCCTCTTCCGGTGTCGATGATTTGGGCCGACAATATCCACAACAACAGTTGCAGCAGCAGCAAAGGCAGCAACAAAAATAGCAGCCGGTTAAGAGGCCAATGATGATGAACAGGGTCTAGGGTAAACAGAGGTCAAGTGAAGTCTGAGTAACTGGCATGGGGAGCAAGAAGACCCCAGACACAAAGTCTGCAACTACTTATCTCGTAGGATTAAAGACATCCCAGCATACTCTGCACACCACATGCTCACTCTTAGTCTTACCCCATGTAAACTGTCTCGTAAGTTCCTTTGAAATAACGTTTTCTCACAAATGTTTGCACAAATGAGACCTAGAGGAAATTACTTTCAGTCAGCATAATACAGTTTGGAACTTCGTTCTTTTTCGTAGGCTATTATGAACTCTAAGAGCAAAAGAAAAACCAGACCAGCACTGGATAGGATATTCATTGGTCAGGTGAGCTCACCAAGCTCACTTGTTCAATGAAAGTAAATTCTCACCACACGGAAGAGCTGCCTTCCATGCCACAGGCAAGTGCCTGTTAGTAATCTAGTCCTGCACAATCTCTCCAAAAGATCCCTACACCCTCCCTCTCTTCTCTATCTGAGTCTATCTGAGGGCTTTGCAGATCCTGTTCATATCTCTAGTGTGGACACTTCATTGGCACTACTATTGGCCATTTGGCCTCTGTTCTTGCTGATGTGAACTATATACAACCCTTGTTCCCTAGAGTGTGTGCAGCATGCCATACAGCTAGACTCTCCACGTGGATTTGCCTGGATAACATCTCTGTCCATTGTTCAATTTATACCTGCCTGTTGTCTAAGATCACCTTTATGTTGACTTTCCTGTTCCCATTCCAAAATGGCTGCCTATCCATTGTACCTCAACTGTATGCCATGCCAACTCAGATCTCTAGTCCCTTCTTGCTGACAGTATAGAACACAGATTGCTTGTCAGGAGTGTCTTAGAGGCTACAATCATTAGTCATCCTTTACCCCATGTGCCTGGTGGATTAGTACCTGACATGTTGTAGACATCTAGCTCCTACTGAATTAATGTGTATACAAAATAATAGGCAAACAAATGGTGTGTTACTCCAGGAAATAGCACCAAGATTTCCCTACAAGCACAAATTAAATAGCACAAATTAAATAGAAAAAACCTTTCTCTTGACCTCCCCGATCTGAAATTCCAAGAAATCCATTTTTTTTTCCCTTTTGGCAACTGAACAAAATCAAATCTGTTGTAATAAATGAAGTCTGTACATCTTAACATTTAACGCAGTCTTATATAATCAATGACTGGGGGCGGGGCAATGGATAAAGATCACATGTGTACGTATACATGTCTTCAGTGACCTAAGAAGAATTCAGGCTTGCCATCCTCTCCTTTCTCCTCTCCTTCTTAAAGGTGTCATCTACTTGTTCTAGCTCCAGGAACAGAGAGGGGATCTCGGGAGGGCTTGCAGTAGAGGACCTTTGGTTACTCACTCTTAAGGTCTCTGTGCTATGTATGTTGTATGATTTCATCATTTTAGGGAAATTTAAAACCCCCACTTGCCTCTACGATTCCCCAGCCATGGCCCTTAAAGATCTCAGCTCTCTTTGCTATGTTTGTCCTCTTTCTTTGAACTGTGCAACTGCCACATTATTTTCTGAAAAACTCCTTTTCACCCCCATCCTGCTTCTTTCTCAAGGGAAATCGTGGTTTTTGGGAAACAGCCTTACTTCATCCCTTACCATATAGGCTGCGTATATTAGGAAATAATGGTTCCAAGCAGGTACCTGGTACTTTTTTAACGTACTTTTTGAGGGTACATCTTTTCATTTATATGGACTATATTTAATGCTACTTAGGTGAGCACTATACGGTTGAGCTTCGGTACAGCAGAAAAGGAAAGAATACTTCTTTGTAAGGAGTCATGCCTGTCATTGCTATGTGTCGTGTCTCTTTGCTACTGCGTGAATGAGGCTTGTCTATAGGAAGTTTGATCAATTTCTTCAGCTTTCTGAACAAAAATCTTCATTCTCATTTTACACAAACAAAATACAATATCAGGTAAATGTGTGTGATTATCTGGATTGCAGTGGTTTCTTCCCAAGCGAATAATAGTTTCATATTTGGAAGTCAGGTTCACATGCAAGTCCACAAAAGCCCACTTTGTTGTATGAATGCTAGTCTGTTCTCACTGATTCCATGGTCAGAATGTACCTTCTCACCACATGGTCAAAATTCATTCAGTACCATCTCTTTATTCCAAGTTTCCAAAGAAGGGTGAGTGGGTATCTAAGACAGTTAGCAGAAGATAAGTAAGGCTTTGTGGTTCAGATTGTCTCTCCACGATTACCTATGAAAACACACCCTCTTGCCTATCAAATTCATCAATATAGAGAGATTAAGTGGGAGAAAACAGCAATCAAAGTTCTACTCAACATGAATCTTGCCTTTTCTAAAGGATGGTATTCTCTACTTAGTATTTACCACAACTTACATGTTTGTCAACTGCCCACAAAATACATTAATGGAATATATGTCTGTTCTATATGTAATATACATTATTACACACACATTACATATATATTATCTATATGTACTATTACATATACATAGAATATATATATTCTACATGTATAGAACTCTATATATAATTGAACAATGTCATTCCATATGTAAAACTATTGCTTTTATCAGAAAGAACATTAAAATTCATAAAAATATAAAACCACCACCAAATGTATACATTTGTCCTCTTTAGGGATTCCTGGGAAAAGAAACAAAATTACCACCACAATTTTGATTGTGCTAAGTCTTTAAACATACTGTCTTTTTGTAACCAGGTAGCTATCAATCTCGTCTTCTACTACTTAATTCTCACTTTTCCCTTCATTTTCTTCCCTGCCACCTCAAGGCAGGCTCCAGCTGAGCCTGTAACATAATTACCACTCATTCTCCTAGGTATTGTCTTTGCTGATGTAGCCTATGCTATAGATAGTAAAGTACATGGCTAAATTTGTCTTATAATAATTTATTAAATAGTTATCACACTAATAAATTATTTTTGGTTTTGAGAAATGAGTCAGTTCTTAATTAGTCACCACAGGGGGAAGAAGGGAGCAGTCATAATTAACCTGAAGCTCCATACTCAAATATAATTAATGTCTAGAAGTCTGTTAAGTCATGTTGAATTTCATAATTAATTGATGGACTAAAGAAAAATGGTCTCCCAATAACAGCTTTCAGAGGAAGTGATGTCTCATTTTATTTACAAGAGTTTAATAGAAGGAAGGTTGGTCTTTCTTTGAGATAGGGTCTAAAAGGATGAATAATACCAAGATTTTTCCAGAAAATTGCTTTTGAGAGGAAAAAAATGGATTTACCTTTGCCCACCAGCTTGACAGCATGAAGTATGTGTTAACATTTTCATCTCCAAATTGCTCAGCCACGTAGAGTCCGAGCGATCCATACTTGTCATATATGTTTCTCTTTGAGGTGTCGGTGAGGATTGTGTGGGCATTGTTGATTTCTTTAAACTTCTCAGCAGCAGATGGGTCATCTGGATTCTTGTCTGGATGGTGTCGCAGGGCTAATTTTCTTTTAAAAATTAAAAGCAAGGAGAAAAGTATTAGCTCTCTATCAAAAATTACAGCAGTATTTTATAAAGACTGAATTCACTTGTGCATCCTTTATTTGTACACATTCAATGAGATGCTATGTTTCCTTAAAAATAAGTTCTCGTTAAATTATTTCATTTGGTCCCAATGTGCAAAAACAATGACATTGTTTCTCCCTCCACATCCTCAAAAGAACTCTCTCTAAGGGAATAAAGACTGTGGCTGAGATCTCCTACTATTGGCAAATAAAGATGATTGTAGTCACCCCAGTAAGTGGAGGTATTTATAAATTCTAGTTTACACTAAAATTCCACTCAGAACCTGTAAAGCTTCCTAGAATGACAGAACTTCATGTTACGTATTCTCAGTTAAAGTGTAAAAAATACTCTTAACGTTTATATTACCATGAGCAAACATTAGGGTTCCTTCACCAGTCCCCTATGTGTCTTTAACATCTTTTATGTTTCTAAACAAACTCTTGATTTCTCTGGCTTCCAAGTATGCATTTGACTTCTTTCCACAGGGCTATTTCTACATCCAATAGTCTGGGCATCTAGAATTGTGGGTATAAGGCACTTCCTCTTTCCCATGGGAAGGATGAAGCTGATCCTGGGAGTATCATCTGTGTTCTGTGTTGGGTGAGCTGTCTTGGATTGCTCTTGAGTGTACTCAGCTATAAAAAGCAACCTGTATAGTGGATTTAATGAGTCAGTCATGCAGCCTCCTAGCCAGTAGCCATTTCTCTCACCTCCCTCAAGAAACAATTCAAATGATTAAAGCCATGTTTAAAATTCAGCCTTCACTTTCTTTCTGCTCTAAAAACAAAATAAAACAAAACAAAACAAAACAAAAAATCAATTGTATGACTGTCAGTTAAAATCCCACATGACTGCTCTCCTTATCCTGGATGTACATAGGTGTTTACAGTATTGATTCAGACAGAATGCATCAATATAGTGTTGCAATAAAAGCCCATATGCAGAATAGAAAAGCATCACATATTTTAAAAAGCAACCTGTAAAGCTAACTGAAAAAAAAAAAAAACTATTAAAGTACTCAATAAAATACTTGCAAACTTAAGCTAAGAACACATAAAAAAGATCATCCATCATGAAAAAGTAGCCTTCGTTTCAGAGATTCAGAAATGGTTCAACATATGAAAATCTGTCAATGTAATCCACCATATAAAGAAATTGAAAGAAAAAATTGATTATCTCAGATATGGAAAACATCTTGAACAAAATCTAACAACCCTTCATGATAAAAAGCCCGGGAGAGATCAGGGATAAAAGCAACATACCTAAACATAATAATGACAGTATACAGCAAGCTGACAGCCATCAATTTAAATAGAAAAAAACTCAAGGCAATTCCACTAAAATTAGGAACAAGACTGTTCACTCTCTGCAAATCGATTCAATATAATACTTTAAGTTTTAGCCAGAAAAGACAACTAAAGGAGATCAAGGAGATAAGAGAAAAAATCAAAGTTTCCTTATTTGCAGATGATATGATAGTGTGAGCAACCCCGAACATTCTACCAAGGAACTTCTGAAGCTGATAAACACCTTCAGTAGCCCTCCTATATACAAATGATAAATAGGCTGAGAAAGAAATCAGGAAAACAACACCCTTCAGAATAGCCGCATGTAACATATCTTGGTGTAACACTGACCAAGCAAGTGAAAGACCTGTATGACAAGAACTTCATTTCTTGAAGAAAGAAATTGGAGAAGATATCAGAAGATGGAAAGATCTCCCATGTTCATAGATAGGTAGGATTAACATAGTGGAAATTGCCATCTTACTGAAAGTAATCTACAGATTCAGCTGAATTCCCATCAAAATTCCAACACAATTCTTTACAGACCTTAAAAGAATACTCAACTTCATATGGAAAAGTAAGAAAGTCAACTAAAACAATTCTGTACTTTAAAAGAACTTCTGGAGGTATCACCATCCCCAATTTCAAGTTGTACTACAGAGCAATAGTAATAAAAACTGCATGGTACTGACATAAAAATAAGCAAGTTGATCAATGGAATCAAATTGAAGAACCAGAAATACGAACATTTGATTTTTGACAAAAAAAAAAAAAA
Source organism: Rhynchomys soricoides (assembly GCA_019843965.1). Taxonomy (NCBI): domain Eukaryota; kingdom Metazoa; phylum Chordata; class Mammalia; order Rodentia; family Muridae; genus Rhynchomys; species Rhynchomys soricoides. The sequence goes on from JADRCH010000012.1 coordinate 15,189,648, forward strand.
AAAAAAAGAGCTCAAACTATACAAATTAAAAGAAGAAAGCATCTTCAACAAATGGTGCTAGTCTAACTGGATGTCTACATATAGGAGACTGCAAAAGATCCATATTTATCACCCTGCACAAAACTCAAGTCCAAGTGGATCACAAACCTCAAGATAAAACTAGATACACTAAACCTGAGAGATGAGAAAGTGGGAAATAGCCTTGAGTACAGCACAGGAGAAACTTGTGAACACAATGGTGTAAGCACTAAGATGGAAAATTAACAAATGAGACCTCATGAAACTGAAAAGCTTCTCTAAGGCAAAGGACACAGTCAATAGGACAAAATGGCAGCCTACAGATTGAGAAAGGATCTTCATCAACTCCACATCTGACAGAGGGGCTGATATCCAAAATATATAAAGAACTTAAGAATGTAGACTTCAAAAACCATAAATGATTCAACTAAAAAGTGAGGTACAGAGCTAAATGGAGGGTTCTCAACAGCAAAATCTGAAATGGCCAGGAAGCATTTAAAGAAATGTTCAGCATCCTTAGTCATCAGGGAAATGCAAATCAAAATAACTCTGAGATTCCATCTTACGCCTGTCAGAATGGCTAAGATCAAAACAGAAGTGACAGATCGTGTTATTGAGGACATGGAGCAAAAGGAACTCTCCTCCATTGCTGGTGGGAATGCAAACCTGTACAGCCATTTTGGAAATCTACATGGAAGTTTTGCAAAAATTTGGGAAGAGTTCTACATCAAGACCCAACCATACCACTTCTGGGCATAGGATACTCCATCATACCACAGGGACACATGTTCAACTATGCTTGTAGCAGCTTTATGCATAATAGCCTAAAACTGGAAATGACTTAGTCATCCCTCAATAGAAGAAGGAATAAAGAAAATGTGGTATATTGACACAATGGAGTTTTACTCAGCTGTTAAAAACAACGAGATCATGAAATTTGCCAGCAAATGGATAGAACTAGAAAATATCATCCTGGGGGAGGTAACCTAGATCCAGAAAGACAAACATGTTATGTACTCACTTATAAATGGATGTTAGCCATAAAGTAAAGGATAACCATTTTACAATCCCAAACCCAGAGAAGCTAAGTAAAAAGGAGGGCTCAAGGGAGGACACATGAATTTCACTGTGAAGGAGAAATTGAAGAGACATCTCAGGAGGTAGATGGGAGGAGGAGTCTATGTGGGGTGGGGTGGGGTGGGGATGGGAACAGGAAGGATCAGGTCGGGGCAGAATGGAGGGAGAGAGTCCTGGGTTAAACAACTGGAATTGGGGTGGTAGTACATCTTTGGGACAAGCTAGAAATCTTGTACAATGGAAAATCCCAGGAATCAATGAGGTTGACCCTAGCTAAGACTCTTAGCAATGGAACCTGAACTGGCCATCTCTTGTAACCAGGCAAGACTTCCAGTGGAGATATTGAATCACCAACACAGTCATGAAACCTTTGACCTACAATTTCTCCTGTCTATAAGAATTGCTGGAGTAAAGGTAGAGCAGAGGTTGTGGGAGCGGCCAACCAATAAGTGGTCCAGCTTGAGATCCATGCCATGAGAGGGACCCTACCCCTGATACTGGCTGGTGGGTCAGGAACCAAAGGCTGGATAGCCTACAGATCTTGGATAGAACTAATCATGACTGGAAAAAAAAAATCAATGAAACGATTCCTAATGATATTCTGCTATATTTATAGTTCGGCGACTAGCCCAATTGTTATCAGAGAGGCTTCAACTAGCAACTGATGGAAACAGATGCAGAGACCCACAGCCAAACTTTAGGCAGAGTTTGGAGAATCCAATGGAAGATGAAGAAGGATTGTAGGAGCCAAAGGGACTAAGGACATCACAAGAAAACCCACAGAATCAACTAACTTGGGTTCATATGTGGTTCAGAGAGACTGAACCACCAACCAGGGAGCCTACATATGACCTAGGCCCTCTGTGCATATGTTACTTTTGTGTAGCTTGGTCTTCTTGTAGGACTCCTAACAGTGGGAGCAGGGGCTGTCTTTGACTCTGTTTCCTGCTTTTGGGATCCTTCTGTTGAGTGGTCTTGTCCAGTCTTAAGAGGAGAGGGGGTGCCTAGTCTTACATGGCAGTGTGACATGCCATGGCTGGTTAATATCCATGGGAGACCTAATTCCCCCTTTTTAAAGAGATATGGAGGAGGAGTGGTGGGGAACATGGGAGCAGAGGAGAGTGGAGGTAGAGGGGAGGGACTGGGAGAAAATACTCCCCTTAGTACAAGAGAACATGTCCTCTTAGCCAGGTAAAAGCTATTTCAGGATTCTGACTTTCAAAACTGAGGATTAAACTCAGGGCCTTGTGCACGCTGATTCTTCACATTGATTTATTTAGTGCGTGCACATGTGTACATGCAAAATGGTGATGGTCAGAGGACAACTTGTGGGAGTGAGTTCTCCCCTTCCATGATGTGGATCCCAAGGATTGAACTTGTAGGTGTTAGGTTTAGTGGCAAATGCTTTTACTTGCTAATCTGTCTTGTTGATACTGAGTATGTTATTACAGCCATGGTTGTGGTAATTTGTTATACAGAGATAAGGAACTAATACAAAAAGCTAAAAAAAACTTTAAAACTGCATGTAAAGTGTATCCTAGAAATTACTGTCAACAATCTGTCCTCATCTAGCTGTTCTCCTTGAATTTTATGTAGTAAATATTTTTATTTTAAAAAATTACCTATTTTATGCATTAAAATTTGCTGAATGAAAGGTGGATGGATATATACATGCAGCTAAGGATCACATGGATGCTTAGGGAGTACCAAAATGCTTGAGAATGTAAATCCAGGTATAAAATCCATTCCAACACTCGATTCAGAATACATAGAGAACAGAATAATCAGAGTTTATTAGTTTAAGTTTGGTTTATGAAAATATATTTGTGTATGTCTTTTGCTTTTGGTGTTTACTGTATGAGATTACTTGTGAGCTTGATATCAATATTCTTACAGCAACCATGACAAAGGCTTTTTTAGTGTTATCTCATTTCACATACGAGAATATACAGATATCGAAAAGTTATGGATCTTGCCCAGAGTCACACAGCTAAAGTGAGAAGCAGGCCCGAGGCACAGACAATGAGACTCTCAGGCCATGTGCTTCAGTCTGTGGTATGAGAGATTGCCTGAGTATTCTGAGATCAACAGTCCACCCAAAGTAACCTTCAAATATGCAATCTGAAAGATGCCCAAGGCAAAAGTGGGCAGGTTCTTTCAGGGCCTCTTGTAGTGATCCAGGCAGAAGTTCATGTGGTTGTGGAGGACACTACAGTCTGGATATATTTTGAGAGAATTGGATGTGGAGGTGAGAGATGAAGATAACAGCAGAGTTGGTAACTTAGCAGAGTTGGTTACTGTGTTTGATGAGATAGCAAGGGAGTCTCTTACACTGAGAAAGCTTTGATGGGGTCCAAAGGTTCTAGTTTGGGTATGTGAGATGCCTATTGAAATTTTAAGTGAATCTAGAGAGCTGTCAGCCCAGAGTTCTGTAAGAGACCCACGTTTGGGAGTTCTTGGTAGGCGGCTGATATTTCAATCATGAAACTACAAAAGAATCCAAAGAAAGTGGTCCAAGAACTCCAAGACTGGGCTTTGGGATAAGATTTAAGAGACCCAGCCATGTAGGGTAGGCACACCTAAAGCCAATCTGCCTCAAAAACAAACAAACAAGCAACAACAACAACAACAAAACCACCACACTTTAAAACAAGCAATAAAAAGCAAGGATCAATGGAATAGAAGAAAAATACCTAGACAGTGCCAAGTCGGGGATCCGGGGAAGAAGGTATTTCAAAGAGGAGCAACCCCTCAAACTGCTAATACAGAGAGGCTGTACAAGCAGAGGACTCAGAGCAGCCCACCAGACTTAATGCCCTGGAAATCCTTCGTGCCAATCCTCACGTGCACACATGTGCTGAAGCACGTTCTAAAAGGGGGGGAGTAATGGTAATAAAAAGCAGAAAAAATGGAAATAAGAAAATGGAAAGTAATAACCGAAATTAAGTGTTTAGGGTACATTAGGATTACAGGCAATTCTTTGCTTTATTTCTGCTTACTATAAATATATGTATATACTACTTAAATGCTTTCGTCAAAGCATCTTGACGCTCCAGTGACAAAATGTGTTCTTTTGAAACATCTGGAAATTCTGGTTTTGTTGCCTTAAATGACTCGTACTGAGTCAGAGGGGGTTCAGAGAAGATAAAATGAATGTTTTCAGAATATGTATAGTGCTCTTCTTCTCGGTCCCTCAAGCATTCTTCCAGCACCTGGCTTTGTGGTGTACCCTTCCTGGAATCTCACTGTGCAGCATTTCTCCCTGGTAGTTCTCAAGATACCATGTGTTATCCAGCCGAAGGGAAGGGCTATGGCCTCTGCCAGAAGGGAAAAATTCCCTGAAAAAAAAAAACGGTTCTTATAAGCCTTGCTTTGCTTCCAGGCTTCAGTGGAACACTGATACACTCTACCCAGACTACAGCAGAAGCCTGGCTTCCCGTCATTTGTTACCCTGTTGGATCTTTGACAGCTCACAAGGGCAGATGCACTCGGCCGTTTATCATGCTCTCCTAACAATGGAGTTGGCTGATTTGGAGAGCTGGAACCCCTCCATCTGTAGCAAATCCAAGTCCTGGTTGTCAGCAGTGTTTTGACTCCTCTTGGCAGACACTCTTGGCTCTGAGTTTCCTTGGCACAGATGGCAAAGCAGGGGCAGCTGCCAAAATTACACAACTGCTCAAGCAGGTGAGCTCAGTGAGCAGCCCACCTGCTTGGGGGTTATCTACAGAGCGAGCAAGACATGAAAGGTTCTCTGGCTGAGGAAGTGCTCGGACTCTGTTTAAACCACCTATTTGTGTTAAAGGTATTTCTTGCCATTTCTAATTTTACATGCAAAAGAGACACTACATTCAACTAGAATGTGAGAGTGGTCTCTGAACCTGTGCTTTCCAAAAGTGGCCCATAAGGGAGAAAAAGGGCGTGGGTCACAGCCAACACTCAGATGAGACCCACCTACTGCCATCCATCAGAAAGATTCATATGCAGCACATACAGAATAGTTTCTTAGATCCTACAAATTAATTTTAAAAGCCAAACTAAAAGTTAGAATTCTTTCATTGATTATTTATACTGAATACCGTTCCCTTTATTGCATTGGTATCTTCTGGGGAGCACGATTGTTAATTTTAAAGGTCTCCTCTCTGGATTTCTAGAAGCCACTATACCCCACTGGTCAACTTAGTCATCTCTACTCACCTTAAGAAGCAAATTCTTCACATAGTTCTGTAAAAGTTTTGATCTAGGGTGGCGGAGTGGTGACAGGCAAGTCTGAGTTCCCAGGTCAGCATCCAGCACAGGGAACAAAGAGTCCTGGGCGTAACTGTGACAGACACAGCCTGTCACCTTATAAACGCACATATTCATATAAGTTGCCAAGACTTTCTGTGCAAATTCTCAATCTCGGTTTTCATCCTTTTAGTCATATTTGTTTTAAAGTAAAATCTTTACCTGATTGTTCTAATGACTCAAGTTCCCATAATTCTATGACCTCACTTCTAACCCTTCTGTCTTGGCTTTCATGATCTCTGTGTGATTAATACTGTATTTTAAAACTTTCCCAGAAGCAATATGAATAGTAGAACATAACTTCAAAACACAGAGCATTTTACTTATGACTCTTAGATGTCTGGGGGACCATCTTAATCCAATGTAATAAACAAATATTTTCTTCATTACACAGGTAACTAAGAGTTAAGTGGTAGCCATAGGGGAATAACACACACTTCCAGAGGCCTCTAGAAATTACCACTTCTAACAGCCTACGAAAGGGTTTAAAGTTTAAGGCCCTGAAAATAATAGCATTTTATTTATTTACTTACAGTATTATAGTCAGACCCAGATAGGTAGGGACAGTTTTTTCTCAGCTCTCTTGCCTTTTCTGGGGACATTCAGCCCAGCTGAATGTACATGATTTCCCCACATGACTAAAAAGAATATTCTTAGGGAAGTTTCATAAACACTGTTAATTTAAACTAGACTGGAAAGCAGAAGAAGGTAGGCCATTTCACATTTTGAAATAGCATTATACATTAATTTTCAGATGGGCTGACTGTCTTAGGCCAGGTTGACCTTGAACACAATAGCTACAAGGTCAAGGCTGGCCTTGACCTCCTGATCCTCCTGCCTCCACTCTGGGATTATAAACCTGTACCACTTGTGATACGCTGGTGAAAAAGCTCAGAAACTCAGCCCTGATTCAAGAAGTCACCATAAAGCCAACTCTATCGAGGCCCACCAATGGAATTTTCCACCACAGATGGCTGGCTTCTGGTCCTCTTGGTCCTGTGCCATGGTACTCCAGAGGTTAAATAAATTTTCAGGATTCCTGTCTTTGGGACATTTATGAAGTTTTTGTTTGTTTTCCTGCCTCTCTTTCTCTGAGGAGTGGTTTGAAACCTGTAGCTTTGAAACCTCCCAACCCTCAGATAATGGCATGTAGTATTTTTTCACTCTTAAATGCTGTTTTAAAAAATATATATATATTTATTTTTTTACTTTATTTTATGTATATGGCTGCTTAAATGCTCTTGAGACATTCATTTCCTCTTGGTTTTTCCTGTTTCTCTCACTGGCAGGGAGAACTAGTAGGAAGTACTTAGCCAGGACTTAGCCAGGAACCTGCTAATCTCTGGGAGCTTCTGGCCTGGGCAACAAATGCATCTGCCTATTGGCCTCAGGTCCTTCCCTCACTGCAGCTGAGGCCCATTAGCTCAAAGCCTGCCAAAGCCAAAGGCAAATTTTTACACATCCAATTATCATAAAAATAGCCCAAACAAGCAGCTTTTAGTCACTTGGCACCTTCCTATTTCCGCTTGGCATCTGCTGGCCATTGACACAAACCGTAGGGCTCTGTGTCTCAGTCCCTGAGCTGCCTGCAAGACCCTGTGGAGTTCTCTAACCAAAGACTCTGCTGTGGGCTAGGTGGTATTGCCTGCCTGGGTACATGGCTTTCTTTCTGACCTTCTCTGCCATTGGGATTCCCTAGCCCTTGTCATTCAGTATGGTGGCCCCTAGCAGTCAGTGAGTGGGCACCATGCAGTAAGGACTGTTTCTGGTTTAACCTTGTCCAAGTACCAAGCAGTCAACTGTTGTTGATGGCTACCACGGTCATAACTTCCTTTGACTGATTCTCAAACTTCCAGAATCAAGTTCAACCACATCATATACCTGACCCTGGACAGTGACCCTCAACACAAGAAGATTTAATGTTGTAGGCTACTAAGCTGAGCGGAGGCTGGAATGAGAATATAAAGTCCACCATAAGAACAAGTTGGAAAGGCCAGGACACCGTTGGCATCACATTCCAGATACAGATGCCAAACCCACCCCTGCTGGGTGATTATTTCTGGAGCACCTGCTACCATAACGCATGACTCACGTGCTTTGACCATCAAGATGCCACAGGAAAAGACTAAAGACCACATTATACAGCGCTGTAACTTCCCCACATTTGCAGACTCTATAGCTGAGCAGTTCACCCTCTAGTGTTAAAGGGGTTGTCCTAGTTTTGTGGAATTCACATCACATTTGTGATTCAGGCTATGGGATGTGAGGCAAGGACAGGAAAGAACCACACAGATGATCGGCGACCTCTTGTCTTGCCTGCAGAACTGCATCAAGAGTCAAGTGCTGCCCTCTAGTGGCTGGTGTTGCCACTGTAACAGATGTACATGAACTCGACTTTTTTATACTTGGATTTTTAAAACAAAAAAATTTGTAAGAGTTTTAAAAATACATCAATACTCAGATTTTATAAAAACCCAAATGCCTGCTGGTGGTACCGAGCTTCAGTATCCTGTTTGCTACCATGTCTTCTATGGCTTTCTCACATCCACATCTTTTCTTTGCCTGACAAAATAGAATACACTGGAATATTTGTGTCAGTGTATTAGATACATATGAGGACAATTCTGTAGGCTTTTTCTGTCCTGGCAATAAAAGTGCTAGTCTGAAAAAGAAGTTAACACCTGAAGTTCCGACACCGCCAAGGTCTAGACGTGCCCCCTGATGCAGCTCGCTCTTGGAGTGTGGAGGCTGTATACGCCTATCTACCTCTGTATACGGAACAAGTTCCCAACTACAATTTCTGGGCCTCTAACTTCACTGTTTCCGGAGGGAAGTACATTCTTCTCTCAAGTCAACTGCCTGAACTGTGACTAACAAGGGACAAGAACGTTAGGATGAAGGAGAACGGCTACACCTCCTCTCAGCTCAGTAGCCACGACTTCTACCTCCAATTGCAGCTCCCACGCTGCTGGTCCTGGTGAGAGTTCTCAGCACCAGGACTGCTGCTCCCTTCTGGGTCAAGCTGCAGTGACAGTGAGCTGCATATTAGCTCCTTGCAGGTCCTAGGAACGTCTGTGGCTGGCCTAGCTGGCACACTCGCAAACTCTCAGTCTCTCCTCTTCAAATTCTTTCAGTGCGAAAACCATAGCACTATCTTCTCACGTATCTTTGGGTCCAACTCTCACTTAACACCCCCCCCCCTAAGCTCCCTTTTAAAACCCAACAAAGCCATTTCTTACAGACTGAAGGTCTGGTTGGTTTAATTTAAGCCATAGGCATGTACCGGAATCATTCTCTACCCCTACCAAATTCCTCAAACGATTGCCTGTCATGCCCACAAGAAGATGACTGTGGCCATCTCTCCTATTTCTAGGCTTAGCAGCATTCTCAGACAAGATTTTACAACCCTGTGAACAACAAGCCATAACAATATACAGTCCCCCCCCCCCCCCCCACCGGCTGTCTCCTATGAGGTTTGCCTGTTTCTGTTCAACTTCAGTAAATTCCTTTTCGTGTCTCCAAGAAAGAGTTCTAAACCTCTATTCCCCCCTTGATTGCTATTTCCAATTTCCTCAGCAGACACCCCCACTTCTGACTTGGAAAGGATAAGAAGAGTGTCAGAAAAAAACAGCACCCAGTCTTCGGCCCCTACACTTCTGAGTAATAACACCTCTGACTCCATCCGTCTCCCATTCATGTCCCTCCCATCCACACACCTGAGTGCGTCACCAGCCCCCACTCCCAAGTCTAGCCTTTTCAACGATGTTCCTACTAATCCCGTCCCCCCAGGAACTGCCTAGCTCATGCTTTAAGCTCTGGGCATGTGTGTATTGTCAAGCTTTGGCTCAGGAATTGCCCTTTTGTCTTTTTGAGGTATGGTCTCACTAAGTTGCTCCAGTTAGCCTTGAACTCACTGTGTCTCCATCCCAAGCTGGCCGTGAACGCATGGTCTTCCCACCTCAGCTTTCCGGGGAGCTGTAATTACAGACTCGGGCCATCAGGCCTGGCTTCCTCTCTTCTCTCTTGTTTACGGATGTTCTTCTCTTACCTGGCATTTTAGCACATCTTCATTCATGCACAAAGCTCACTCTCCAATGCCCATCCCCTTTCAACTCGCTATAACCTGAGTTCTATTTTCAGTTCTCTCTCGAACTTCCTCCCCTTCTGTGAACTTTGGATGAAGTCCTACTGGCTTATTTTTATCTGTCTTACACTTGACCCTTTTGTAATATTTGATGACTGCTCCTTTCTTCTCCAGGCATCCTGAATGTCTTTTTGGTTCTTTCCTGGTCTTGGCTTGAGAGCCTAGTGCAGGAAAGGCAGGCACAAGGTGTTTGAGGAGCTCTGGCAGCCGAGTTTAGCAAAAGCAGTGTTCCGTGCCAAGTGGCCAGTGCACTATGAGTGAAATAGAGAATGGGATGATCATCAAACAACCCAGAGTCCAGCAACCGTGATTTGGGGGTGGACATGTCCGAAACAGTTTGTATTTATTACCCGTAAACCAGATTAGGGCTGTCTCTCATAAGGGACCAAGAACAGGCTGGCAATCTTGTATCATTATAGTTCTCTGTGCCTATCATTTGCCCATGGTCCTGATAGTTTTCAACATCTATGGCTAAAATCCATGTGGGAAGGGATACTGTACAGGGGATTCACACAGTGGCCCTGATCTTAGAGTTTCTGGTTCTGTAGGTCTGGAGTTTCTATATGGTAGAAGTTACATATCTGATTCAGCTGTGTGCTGAAGTCAGACAATCATTGCTTTTGCAGTCTGGGAAATTTGGTTTGTTGTATTTATCTTATGATCTTATAAGAATGTATGAGACTTAATAAGAATTTATCTTATGATTTATATTTGTAGTATAAAGCTGGTTTAACTTGATATGAGAATTGATGTCCTGTTTTTTCTTGTAAAGGACCTAATGACATATTCAATCTGAAAGCCATTGTTCCACTTACGTTCCCACATCAGATCCTGGACAGCTCTTACTGCCTCATCTCTTTCACTCACAGTGCACGCATATTGCTTCTAATGTGACCACGGTGATGCAAACACACCTGTGACTTTTGGGCCCGATTTTTGCTTAGAGTACCCCCACATCCTATTCACCTATCCTCACTTCCTGCAGTCTTTCTTTAACTTGTATGCTTTGTTTTTCAGTTCAGCTGTCTAATTTATAAGTGGCCAGCTCAAAGAATCAATCCTGAAGGAAAACCGAGCCCATATAGAGAAATAGAGCGAGAGTGAAACAGAAAACAGGTTCTGGCACATGGCATCAGTCGTTCCAGCAGTCTCCTCGACTCTGTTAAGTTTTTATCTGTTTCCTTTTGGACCACCTTAGCCTACACTTGAGGTCCACGCTTCTGCACCCTCGCATCTCCCGTTGAACGCTTCTACATTTTCAATGAAGAATTTTCCAACCCAGGATTTCTGTTTGACTCTTTTTGTGACTTTGTTTCTGTATTGACATTCTTTATTTGATGATTCAGTATTCCCACCCTTTCCTTTCACTCTTTAGACACCATTTTCCTGAGCCTTAGCAAATTTGAACCAGCTGATTTAGAGTTTTCATTGTGTTATGTCCACAGTCAGAGCTTCCTAAGATTTAAAATCATTTTAATTTACTCTGAAATTTTCATGCATATATACAATGTATTTTGGACACAGCCACACCAATTACCTCCCTTGAACTCCCCCAGGACCCTCCACTTCAACCCCTCTCTCCCAGTGTCATGTCCTCTGTGGTCTCGTTGTTGCTGATGTTGTTGTTGTTACCGTTACTATTATTTTATACTGAGTCTACTTAGTGCTGACATATGAGCCTGGTGTTAGAGCATCTAGTGGGGCATGAGCAACCTCCTAGCAGCCACAAAGAAAAATGACTTCCTACCTCAGCAGCCATCAACTGGCAATAGCTCCTGGGCTTGGGATAGATCTTAAGAAAACTTTCTCCCATCCACAGCAAAGTGTTGCCTGGCTTGACCTTATTCAAATCATGTACAAGTAACCATGGCCTTCATGAGTTTATGTGAGCAGCAGGCATGATATAGCTAAAGGACAGTGTTCCACAGACCTCCCATGACACAGCTCTCCTAAGTCACAGCTCTCCTAAGTCACAGCTCTCCTGTGTCACAGCTCTCCTGTGTCACAGCTCTCCTGTGTCACAGCTCTCCTAGGTCACAGC